>OY482670.1:17522179-18009616 GCA_960531455.1 Urophora cardui | reverse complement strand
ATCTTCATCATCATCATCATCTTCATCTTCATCATCATCATCATCTTCATCTTCATCTCCATCTCCATCTCCATCTCCATCTCCATCTCCATCTCCATCTCCACCTCCACCTCCACCTCCATCTCTATCTCCATATTCTTCTCCATCTTCATCTTCATTTTTTTTATCTTCTTCTTCCTTTTCTTCTTTCTCTCATTATCGGCTATGTTCAGAAACGCAGCATGAAGCGCAACAGCGGCAGTAATTATTATCTTGATGATTGTGATGAGCGACGCTTCATGCAAAATTTACGTTTATGAACGCTCTGCTTGTACTACAAAATCAGGTTGCGCTTCAAACTGAGTTTCTGAAAAAAGCCATCATCTTCCTTTCTTCCTCCTTGGTTTTGTAATCTACCTTTTTATCTTCTATTTTATATGATTTCTTCTTCTTGCAACCACAAAAAGCTTGTCAAAGGTGCTGAGCGGAAAAGGAAGTCCTTGGCCGTGTATAAATTCGGGTCGTTCGGGTACTTAGACCCAACTGCAGTGGAACAAAATTTCTTCTTCTTCGTCTTCTTCTTCGTTTTCTTTTCCTTTTTTATTTTTCTGTTTCTTCTTCTTCTTTCCTTCTTCTTCTTTTTTTCTACATCTTTTCCTTCTTCCTATTCTACTTGTGTTTCTTTCTCTACTTCTTATTTTATTCTCTCCTTCTCTAATTTCTTTTACTTCTATTTCTACTTCCGCTTTCTCTTTCTCTTTCTCGTTTTCTTCTTCTTTTTCATTTGGTTCTTTTCAATTTCAATTTTCTTCGCTTTAATCACTTTCCTCCTAATTTGTCCTTTCTAATAGTTTTATTTTCTTTTATGTCTTTTCCTCTCATTATTCTATTCCGATCTACTTCTCTTTTCCCTTGTTTGAATTTTCGACTTCTACACACTGGCCCTCGCTTTTGTTCTCTTTACTTATCTGGTAATGTACTCCTTCTTTTTCTCAATCGACTTTTTCCATTTCCGTTACATTCGTTGGTTCCTTCTAGTTTGCTTTGTTTCTTCTTCTGCTATTCCATTCAGGTTACTTTATGTCATCAATATTGCACCCTAACCTGTCCAGAATATTCTTAAGTTCAAATGGGATTTATCAATTATTCTAGTCTTACTTAACTTCAGCAATTTTTTGTATTAATTTGACATAAAACTTTTATTTTCCAAGCCAAACTAATTTTCTCTTTAATTTTACTCTCTCTCCCATTTCAGAGCTTTCATCGACAACACCCACCTGCAGGCTTTGTACCTCAACAACAACCCACAACTCTACGACATACCAATGCGCCTCTTCCAAGGCAATCCCAACATCTACGAGATCTACATGCAAGGCAACAGCCTACAAACTCTGTACTCCGCACAATTCCCCGTCGATCAACTGGAGCGCTTGTATCTTGGCGACAATCCGTTACAATGCAATTGCTCGCTACTCTGGCTGTGGCGTTTGGTCACCGGCAACTTTGATGGACACACCATCAACAATGTGGCGGGCAGTATTGGTGTGGGGGCTAATGGCCGCCAAACACAAGGCGAAGCGGCTGTGGCAGCTTTAGGCGCTGCTGCTTCTGCCGATGCTGATCTCTCATCCGCCGCCGCCGCTGCTTACGTCGCGCAACAGAAATACAACAAACCAGCGCTGCGTGCAAATAACGACGAACCGCCGCCGCTGAGCGGTTATCTACACCTCGATATCGAACGCATTGGCTGTGATGTGTGGTTGGATAATGTGCGCATACGCCGACGGCTGGCAAACATGACCGAGGGTGAGATCACCTGTCCGGCGCACATCGTGACCATCGTTTGTGCGATTTTTACACTGTTGCTTGTGTTCGCCATCGGCGCGAGCATCGTCTTCTATTTGCGCTTCGTAAAACGTCGCCGAAAGTTGTTGCACGATCGTTCGCTAACGCGTTCCGGCAAATCGATCGTAAATGTGCATGATCGCATTTTACAACATCAACCGTTGAGCGGTAATGGCGGCAGTAATACACTCGGCGGTATGGGCATGGGCATGACCATGAGTATGGGTGGTGGTGGTGGTGGTGGACTCACCTATCCACATCATCATACGCTACAGCAACAGGGTGGCGGACATCATGCTATGATGCCGCTGCATCCGCACGACTACCACCAACAAACGCTGCCAACGCAAGTGGACAAATTGGAACTGGAACGTTATTTGGCAGCGCAAACGATCGCCAATGAATATCGTGCGCTGAAGCCGTGGGAGCTGCCGCCGCCGGTGAAGGATGCAGCGAATACGTACAGCGATGAACCGGAGCATTTATATGAGAAATTCGATCATTACGACTATCCGGATGTGGAGATATTAACGAAGTCGACGAAGCAAGCGACGCTCATGGCAGATGATGGCAGTACCAACAGCGGCAGCGGCAATGGTGTGCTGGTGATGGGCAATGGTTTTATTGGCGGTGGTGGTAATGGCAGTATAAAGGGAAAGAGCGGCAATGGTGGCTCAACAACTAAACCGCACATAGTTTACGTATGACTTCCGGGTGGGCAGGTGGGCATCGGCGATACTAAAACGGCGCAATCAAACGGAAAAGTGAAGAGCGAACTGAGCGAAGAAGGCGAAGTGCGCTTTTATCTCAATAACAACTACAACAACTATAAAAGTTATATGAAATTGGCTTAGGGTTACGTGCGCCAAGGAATTGGCAGACTGGTAAAGAAAGCGAAGATTTAAGGTAAAGAGAGGGAGAGCGAGAGAAAAATATACACAGCAAAAAGCTAGTAGAAAGCGTAGTGAGAGAGAGCATAAGGAGCTAAAGGTGAATAAATTCAAAGAGATGGAGAAGAGAATCATTATTTTGTAATTTGAAATCTCTCACTCGAAGCAGAGCTAAAACAACCAAAACGCTCATAACTTTGTATGTTTTGGCGTTCACAGGTTAAAAAGCTCGCTGCACTACCGTTGCTTGGTGTTACTAAATAATATAAAAAAGCAAAGTCATACATGGCAGCCATGAAAAACAACTATAAAATCTAAATAAAAACGGCAGTCATGTGTATATTAAGCAGCGCAAAATCGGAACAAGGGTATATATGTCAGGGTTAAGATGCAAAAACAAAATACACAAGTACACAAAAACAAAAACAAAGACAAAAACACTAATAAACCACTTTAAGACATAAAAATACATGCAAAATATTTTTTCTTTCTTTTTCAAAAAAAAAAATTAAAAATTTTATGATATATAAAGGTTACAAAAACAGATGAACAACATAATTAACATACATACAGACAAATTTATAAATTTAACAAACTACTATTTACAAAAAAAAAAAAAAGAAATAAAAATGTAACATTAAAACATGAAAAATGAAACAAGGGATACGTTTAGTGTTAAACAAAATAGCGAAATTAGCAAAAAAGCAACAGAAAATAAATAAATTTAAAGCCAAGAAACAAGATACTGAAAAAAAATCAAAAAAAAAAAATAAAATAAAATAAAATAAAATAAAATAAAATAAAATAAAATAAAATAAAATAAAATAAAAAGAAAGTAAAATAAAATAAAATAAAGTAAAATACAATAAAATAAAATAAAATAAAATAAAATAAAATAAAATAAAATAAAATTAAATTAAATAAAATAAAATTAAAATAAAATAAAATCAAATAAAACAAAATAAAATAAAGTAAAACAAAATATGTAAAATAAAATAATATAAAATAAAAAATAAAAGTAAAATAAAATAAAATAATATAAAAAAATTAAAGTAAAAGTAAAAATAAAAGTAAAAGTAAAATAAGATAAAACAAAAAAAATAAAATAAAAAAATAAAATTGTTGAATTATTGTGTGGACACAGAAGATTTTTAATTAATTTTTATTTGGCGAAAAGCGAACAAGTTCAAAGCTACGTATTACCAGCGATGGTAGAAATGATAGCTATTTCGAAGAAAACCAATTCTTCATCATCAGATTTCTTTTCGGGATCAAGCCGGGAATCGAACTTAGACCCACCGTGAGAAGGTGTAAATGTTAGCGACGCGCTAACCCACTCACCCAAACACGGCCTGGTACGCAGTTGAACTTTTTGTCGCTTTTCTTTTGCCACCTTTACTCGCCCAACATTATTGTTGTATTTTTATGTACTCATGATTTTCATGAGATAACACAAATTTGTTGAGTAATTTTAGGCGGTCTATGCTTCGGTTAGCCGGAAGTAATTTTTACTATTACTTCCGGCTAACCGAAGCATAGACCGCCTAAAATTACTCAACAAATTTGTGTTATCTCATGAAAATCATGAGTACATAAAAATACAACAATAATGTTGGGCGAGTAAAGGTGGCAAAAGAAAAGCGACAAAAAGTTCAACTGCGTACCAGGCCGTGTTTGGGTGAGTGGGTTAGCGCGTCGCTAACATTTACACCTTCTCACGGTGGGTCTAAGTTCGATTCCCGGCTTGATCCCGAAAAGAAATCTGATGATGAAGAATTGGTTTTCTTCGAAATAGCTATCATTTCTACCATCGCTGGTAATACGTAGCTTTGAACTTGTTCGCTTTTCGCCAAATAAAAATTAATAAAAAAATAAAAGTAAAAGTAAAATAAAATAAGATAAAATACAATAAAATAAAATAAAATAAAATAAAATAAAATAAAATAAAATAAAATAAAATAAAATAAATAAAATAAAATTAAAAAATTAAAATTAATATAAATATAAAAGTAAAATAATTTAAAATAAAATAAAATAAAATAAAATAAAATAAAATAAAATAAAAGAAAATAAAATAAATTAAAAAGAAAATAAAATAGAATAAAGTAAAATAAAAAGAAAAAAAAAATAATAGAATAAAAAAATAAGAGAAATTTAAATAAAAATTAATAAAATAAAATAAAATAAAATAAAATAAAATAAAATAAAATAAAATAAAACAAAATAAAATTAAAAAAAGAAGTAAAAGTAAAATAAAATAAAGTAAAATAAAATAAAATAAAATAAAGTTAAAATTAAAATAAAATAATATAAAACAAAATAAAATAAAGTAAAATAAAATATGTAAAATAAAATAAAATAAAATAATATAAAATAAAATAGAATAGAATAAAAAAAAAAAGTAAAAGTAAAATAAGATAAAACAAAAAAAAAAATAAAATAAAAAATAAAAGTAAAAGTAAAATAAAATAATATAGAATACAATAAAATAAAATAAAATAAAATAAAATAAAATAAAAGAAAATAGAATAAAGTAAAATAAAAAAAAAAGAAAAAAATAAAAATAATAGAATAAAAAAATAAGAGAAATTTAAATAAAAATTAATAAAATAAAATAAAATAAAATAAAATAAAATAATGTAAAATAAAAATGTTTAAGAAAAAAAATTAGCTTGCAAACTATAACTATCTATATATGTATCTACATAGAAATGTATTGAAATAGTATTTAAAAGCTAACAAAAAAGCAAACTAAAATCAATAGAACGTTAACATTTAGCTGTTATGCATAATGACAAAATCAAATGTAACTACAAAAAAAAAATTAAGTATAGTATTTGTGACAAAAAAGGAAAGAAAATATTTTTTTTATATTTGTTATCTTTGCTCATCAGTACTAAAAAATTTAATAGAAAATATTTAAGCATCTACTTATGCCCAAGAAAGTGTGCACATTTACCTAAGTTCCATTCTTCATTTAATCTCTTGAATTAGTATGAGCCGTTTTGCACGATTTTTCAACAAACATCAAATCTATGACTCTAAATAAAGAATGTTCACATAAATTAAAACATAAAATGTTGCATTTAAAAAAGTCTTGTAATTTACAAATAAAATATAGTTTTTTTTTTTTTTTAATTTACCATTTCTAATACATTTAACTTAAGTTGATTTCTTAAAATGAGCTGCCTTGTGTAAATTTTTAAAATCTAGTTATAAAATAATTCTAGTATATGCGCTAATTAATACAAAAAAAAAAACATAAAAAATTTGTAAAAATTAATACGTTAAGAGCGTCAATAAAATGAGTTGTATAAATTCGAAAATGTGAAAAAAGAAAATTATTTTTATTTTTATTTTTATGAAATTCGATTTATATGGCCTAGTTGATAAATAAATAAGCGAAAAATTTAAAAAAATTAATAAATATAATATAAGCTATTTACAGGTTAAGATTTGGCATGTGTATAATGACCAAAATAGGTCTTATTTTTTTTTTTTTTTGTGGAATAATAATTAAAAAAAATTGCAAACAGTTTATAAATATTTTTTTTTTAATTTAAAATGAAAAATAAAAAAGGTAAAATATTAAAAAAATAAGGAAAAATTTATAAATATTTTTTTATTTTTTTTATTTTATTAAAATTTTTTTTTTATTTTTTTTTTTAATATTCTGAACAAAATATTTAGATATAAATTTTTACGCTAAAATAAAAAAAAAAAACAGTTACTAAGAAAATTACTAAAGAATTTAAAAATATTAAAACAAAAATTATAAACAATTTATAAATATTTTTTTTTAATTTGAAACGAAAAATAGAAAGGGGGAAATATTAAAAAAAAAATTATAGAACAATTTATAGATATTTTTGTATTTTTTTTTTTTTATTTTATTAATATTTCTTCATTTTTTTTAATATTCTGAACATAATATCTACATATTTTTACGCTAAAATAGAAAATTATTAAGAAATGACTAAAGAATTTTTAATTTTTTTTAATTTAATTTTTGTTTTTTTATTTTTTATTTTCTTTTTTTACTTTTTTTATTTTTTTTTTATTATTTTTTATTTTTATTTTTTTTTATATTCTTTCAGTTTTTCCTTTTCCACCAATTATATCGTACTTCTTCTATAACCCAAAAACCTCCTTATGTACTAATCTTGCTTAGTCACTCACCCAGTTTTTACTTTAAATCAAAGTTATAAGAAAAAAACAAGATTGAATATCTATATATATAAAAAATGGACAATATAAAAACAAAAATTACTTAAACTAAAAAATAAGAAAAATATGCTACTTTTTTTGTTAGTTAGTAGCAGCATAGGTAGTATGGCGCGTTGTAAATAACTTAGATCTTAAAAATATTAGTAATGTATAAAGAAACATGAAAAAATTAGATATAAATAAATAAATGAAAAAAATAAATAAAAATAACGGAAAAAATACAAATAAGAAATATAAATAAAAAAAGGAAAATAAAAATAAAAAAAAATAAAAATAAAAAAAAAATAAAAAAATTATAATTAAAATTAAAATAAAAAACAATAAAAATAAAAAAAAATAAAAATGAAAAAAATAAAAAATATACCTACATAAAAATAAAAATAATAACTATAAAATAAACTTAGTATATATTGAAATAGCTACTAACTAAAACTATAAATATTCTTTACTTTAGAGTGCTTTATTTTTTTTAAGTATGTACGTATGCATTTTTCTGCGATCTAAATGTAAATAGTTTTTGCTTTAAGTTTTGACATAAAATTAATTTTATTTCGAATTTATAAAAATAAAAATTTTTTGTAATAAATAATATAAAAAAAATATTAATTTGTTGTTTTTATTTTTGGACAAAAAGAAAAGATACGGCGCTTTTTCTAATAATAATACACCATATTTAAAAAAAAAAACGAAAAATTGGAATTCAAAATCGCGCGATTTTTTATTCCAATTTTTCGCCTGCGGCGCTTTTTTCCCTAATACACCATATTTAAAAAAAGCCCGTCTGCGGGCTTAATTGCCCTTCCGAACGAGAAATAAAGCCCGCGAATCAAACGAAATAACGCCCGCGGGAATTATTTCTTTCTCAAGGAAGGAAAAAACGCCCGCGGGTGTTATTTCCTTTTTTTGGGAAATAACGGCCGCGGGCGTTAATTCCACGGGCGCTATTTCACTGCACCCTAACTTGGTTCATCCGCTGCTTGTTAAGCGCTTATCTAATAGCGTCTCAAACTGTTTCGAGCGGGCCACTAAAACTTCATCGAACCATGTCAGTAGCAAAACAGTTGGATCTGTCATACAGATGGCTCTGAGATCTACACTGTTGTAAGCACTTGCTGTATTTTACCTTAAAAAAAAAAGTTTGATTATATTTATGTACAAATATTGCTTGGAAATGTATGTTAAGGCTTGTTTTTTGCGGGAAAAAAATTATGTGTTTCCATGCGTTCAGAAAATCGGACGGATCACTTTAGTAAAATCAATTCCGTGTTTATGAAAGGTATAATGAAGGGTACCGCAGAGGCGTCATCACTTGGCCTTGGTGAGGTCCAAAATTCGCCAAAAGAACTTTCGAGCTTTGAATAAAAAAACTAAAAGAGAATCTGACCATGAAACACTATCAAGGTTACGAAGTTTTGTGCCGCGTTCATACTTTTTTCTTTCAAAGTCATGTCAAAGTCAAAGCTAATTAAAATAAACCAAATAGATAACTGAGCTAGAGATAATATTTGAGTAAAGTTTTCTTTTTTTGCACGCTCAATTTGCACGCACTTGTTGCATGTTTCCTTCGGGTGAATAACCGAAAAAACAGTAAGAGAATTGCGACTGAAAAGATTTATACTCTTAGAAACAAAACAACTGTTTGCAGTATATACACCGTTGAAGTGAAGACTTCATAAATTGAAACCAATGTAGAATTAAATTTAAAGCTTTCCGTATACTGCATACTTAATTGGCACGTAACCGTCTAGACGATTCTGACTGAGTCCAATAAATCGCGCCAGCTGATCGCTTGATATTGTCAGTGGTAGGTAGATATTAGGGATTCCAAATTTTCCGATTTTTACGATCCACAAAAAAAAATATATATATAAAAATGAGTGGAAAAATTTAACTTTTCAGAAGTTTGCCCCCGAGACCTCTTGTATACTAAATTTCATAAAAATTGTTGCAGCCGTTTATGGGATCCTGAGAACTTAAGTAAATTCATCTCGCTTTGCCGCCGCGATACTTCTACCTCTTGAAATCTTTCTACCCTTTCGCCTTCGTCTTAGGCTTCCATCCCCTTCTCTCTACCTATTTGTCTTTTTCTGTTCGCTTTCATCTCCGTTTCCTTTTACTTCTCCTTTCCTTTTCCTCTTCCCACAACTTTGGCTATGGCTTTCCCTTACCCGTCCTTTTCTCTTCCCCTCCTATTCGTTCTACATTTCATCCTCCCACACTCTCTATCCCCTTCCCACTTCCATTATATTTTCGCTTCCTTCCCCCTCCCTTTTCGTCACTTTCCCATAGCCATTGCATTCGCTTTTGATTTTCCTCTTTCCCTTTACCTAGCAAGTGTTCCCACTTTTCGGTGTCATCCAGGTAGATGGTAGGTAAGTTAACCCAAGTAACCCATATCTGGTGACCCTGCCTAGACATCACAATTAAAAGAGGCGAAGTCCTCATAAAGACCTTTCATTGATACAAATATCGCTCAGAAACATTTGAAGGTCCTGCGGGCCCACGTTTTCACCCATATCTCGGGGCCCGCGATAAAAGTGCGTAAGCATATTAAATTTTTCGAAAGTTCACCCCCAAAGCTCCCTGCATACCAAATTTCATGGAAATTGTTGGAGCCGTTTGCGAGATCCTGATTACATACACATACATACTTATATACAAGAATCGCTCGTTTAAAGAAAAAATTTTATGGCGATAGGATGACGTTTTGAACTGCCCCCAGCCCCGCAAAGTTGAAAGCAATAAGCACGATCTGGTACAAATATGAAATATTGAAAATTATAAAATCAAAAAACGAAGTTTGAGCATTGATAAAGATATCTTAGCTGAGTATTAAAGTGATTTTTTTTTTTTGGAAACAACAGCAACAAAGGTTATTAAAGGTCAAAGTTTATATTATGCATTTTTTAAATTTAAAATACTTAAAAACTACTGAACAGATTTCGAATATTTTTATACCATTCGATAGGTATTTTATATTCCCTTTAATTTGATATACATTTTATATATTAAAAGTAAGATGGGTAAAAGGGGGTTATTTTGTTTTGCGTAATTATGTATCTACCACACAATGGATACGCTAATTAGACTAAATATTTACTAAGAATTTAACAGAACAATAATATGAGTTTTATAAATGTTTGTTTGTACCTAGACATGGAGTTTTGACTGTTCAGTTGTCAACTGGTGAATTCGAATTCCCTCGAAAACAGAGTTTTTAACACGCTTTTATTAGCTTCACCTGTATGTATGTATGTATGTATGTATGTATATATGTATGTATGTATGTAACTTCATCCCATCCTAAAAGTTGCAACATTTAACTAAATTATTATATCTTTCAAACATTCACTTTTTTGTGTTCTCTCTATTATTTCTATTCTCCTCCGGACTCGAAACATGACATCAACAGCTCAACGGCATCATATAGTAGGACATTCAGCATTATATTTTATGCTACATTGCGGCTTTTATGTTACCTTTCTTCAAAATAGCCTCTATGAATTTCAATTCACTCCCGTATACAAGCCAATAAGTAACAAGCTTGCAGGGTACGGAAAAACTCACTCACGAACGCTCAAAAATACATTCTTCTCAAATCACAAACAAATGTTCAAAGAAAAACGTATAACCACTCAAATAGCGAGCGAACTAACGCACAACAGCCAGCGATCGCTCATAGCGATGGCGATAAACTCAATGCATAAATTCACTCAAAAATAAAGCTTGAAGCTTTCTGTTTTGGGTTTGTTGTATTTGCAATGAAATCAACCGCATGTACAATGTACATACATACGTATGCAGAGCAAGAACTGGTTTTGTGTTTTGTGTAACAAGCTTTCTGTTTGTCGTTGTTGTGTTTGCAATAAAAACAATCGCATGTACATACATATGTATGCAAAGCAAGAACTGGTTTTGTTTGTAATTCATTTAATAGTAAGTGCTGAATCAACGAAAAGGAACCCTAATTACATTTTTATACAATGTTTTGTAAACGTGAGGTGAAAAAAATTTCTCTAAAAATAAAAAAATAAAAAAAAAAATAAAAAAAAAAAAAAAAATGCGCCACTCGGGACTCGAACCTGAGCTCCTTGGTCCGTAGGCAGCATACCTCACCATTACGCTACAAACGTATTTGGAGCTTTATTGTCTAAATTCGAATTTATTCAATCAGGTTTCTTTGTTTTTTGTTCTTTTCAAATGCTTCACCTCAACTTCTCTTCACTTTCTGATTGTAAAATGTAACAAAACGTTTGGGAAGCTAGTTTGGAAAACCTTGAATAAAAGGGTTTGGAAAATATTGCATAATAAGCTAGTTTACTTCACTGCATATTGGGATTTTTGGTAGAAGTTATAAATACATATGTATGTAGATCTATTTCGGAGAACACCACATCCCATCAGACTTCTTTTTACTTTTATTCTTGCGTCCGCATAAAACATCCTTTAATGAAAAATTTCACTAAAAAGTCAAAAATAAATAATAGCTTAAAAAACTAAAAAACACGCTTTAATCTTAAAAATCGTACTAAAAATTTAGAAATAATTTAATTAGAAACAAAATGATGAACGAAAATATAAGTATTTAAGGAAAAGCGTGGGGGTGCTCAATAATATTTGAACATGAAAATATTCGATTCGTACAACTAGTACAAAAATATACCCAGTTGCGAAATTGAAGAGTACGATATATGAAATCTCAAAAAAGTCAAAATAAAATTATTAGTAAAAAAACACCGATTTTAAATATTTTTTGACATACTGAGCACCCCACGCTTTTCCTTAAATACTTATATTTTCGTTCAGCATTTTGTTTCTAATTAAATTATTTCTCAATTTTTAGCAAGAATGGAAAATAATTATTATTTTTAAAATTTTGACCAAAAAAATCAGTATGTTCCCACTATCGCAAAATAAATTTGAATATACCACTATATTTATCTCTGTATAATCTGCGGCTATCTGCAATGATTTTTATTTTAAGAGTTTTATCCATAAAAATCGAAAGTAATAATTACAGCCTGATTTTTATTTTTTCGATCGAAAGTAATTATTATTATGTAATTTTAATTTTTTTGATCACTAATAAGTATTATTCTTGGATTTTAATTTTTTTACTCAAGCATAATTATTATTTCTTGATTTTTACTTTTTGCATCAAAAATAATTATTATACTTGATTTTTATTTTTTCCCTCAAGGCATAATGATTATGTGTAATTTTTTATTTTTTTACTCAAGAATAAAAATTACGGTCTGATTTTTATTTTATTATTCATAAAATAAAACTCAAAACGTCATACAGCCTGAACCCACAGGATTTTTGGCTTAAAATTTTGCATGCACACACCTTCTACTCTGCTCTAACTACTTCCGAAGATAAATCGTTGGAAATTTTGTTATAAATGGTGGAAAAAAGGTGTTGAAGTATGCATGTAATTTGCTTTAAAATTCATACAAAAATTTTACTTATACGCCACGGCAATATGCTCATATATAAAACTAGCTTATATCCTTGGGTTTCACGCCTTGGGTAGATATCATTTTTTTTCTTGTACAAAATCCTAACTTTTCCATACATAAATCTAAACATACCTTGAAATTCCGGGAATTTGCGCGGTTTTTGGTGTAGCTCCATCCAGTTTTTGGAAAAGTGAAATTTTTTCAGATTACTTACTCTAAAACACCCTATTTTTATATTCCGGAGAAGGAGAGAGGATTTAAAAACACGCATCAAATGTACATATGTCTGAAGATATGCATCAAGTTGCGTCCTAAACGGATTGGCCGATAAATACATCTTACACACGCATTGAAATACAATAGAATTTTCTGAAATACAGCTGGAAAGGGTGCATAAAAAATTTAAAGTTATTCTTTTTTCATTTATTTTGCATATTTTATAGAAACGCGGCGTGAAACCCAAGGATATAAACTAGTTTTACATATGAGCATATTGCCGTGGCGTATAAGTAACATTTTTGTATGAATTTTAAAGCAAATTACATGCATACTTCAACACCTTTTTTCCACCATTTATAACAAAATTTCCAACGATTTATCTTCGGAAGTAGTTAGAGCAGAGTAGAAGGTGTGTGCATGCAAAATTTTAAGCCAAAAATCCTGTGGGTTCAGGCTGTATGACGTTTTGAGTTTTATTTTATGAATAATAAAATAAAAATCAGACCGTAATTTTTATTCTTGAGTAAAAAAATAAAAAATTACACATAATCATTATGCCTTGAGGGAAAAAATAAAAATCAAGTATAATAATTATTTTTGATGCAAAAAGTAAAAATCAAGAAATAATAATTATGATCGAGTAAAAAAATTAAAATCCAAGAATAATACTTATTAGTGATCAAAAAAATTAAAATTACATAATAATAATTACTTCCGATCGAAAAAATAACACTTACAAAATAATAATTAAGTTTAATCAGAAAAATATAAATCGAAGAATAATTATTATACGGTGATTTATATTGTTTCGCTTATAATGATTACCGTCCCTGATTTTTAGTACAATTTTTAAGATTAAAGCGTGTTTTTTAGTTTTTTTAAGCTATTATTTTTTTAACTCTATAGCAGCATTTGCTAATATTTGTCGAGCGTGTTTGTTTCTTATTATTTACTTGGGGTTACCCGCGGTTTCACACCACGTGCTTTCAAAAATAGCATATTGAGTTTGTTGTAAATAGTTACACAGAAAAGATATCATTATTAACGTCAAAGATAGTTTTCGTATTTTTTTTGTCCGTTGAGTATATAATTATCTCATATGCCCTCACACCAATTTTCAGTTCCCTACTACAAATATTTCCAGAGATATTCGATGTGAAAGTTTCAGTTTGTATGGGAGGTCCCTATCCCTGCTTTACCAGCACCTAGTGTTTTTACCCGTGTAATACATAGTTATCTCACATGCCCTCACACCAATTTTCAATACCCTACTGCAAATATTTCAAGAGATATTCGCTGTGAAATTTCCCATTTATATAGGAGGAAAGTGCCCATCCCTGCGTTTTCAAGACCTCGATTGTTTATCTGTTGAATATATAATATAATCATATATATTATTTCTAATTGGTGCTCACATAATTTACCAAAATTAATAAGTAAGGCATCGTTTTAAAGGTATTAATTAGCTATGCATGCGAAACAGTGTTTTATTTGGCGAGGTACTTTTTTTAAATAGTATTTTGCAAAAATAAAATGTTTAAATTTAAAGTAAAAGATTTGCGCCTAAAACTATGCCTTTTCATTTTTTTTTTTGGAATTACTCTATTTGGAAGTTATTTCACTGCACCAGCGTTTGCTGCTGAAAATTTGGGTATTTTTTCTATAACACTTTGCAACAGCAGTTTCGAACAAGCTAATTCTCACACAGAATGAAAGACCAATATCTATGTATATAGTAAAACCCCCAAACAATTGCTATAGCTGTAACTTTGTATACTACTTTGAAAAAAATACCCGTAGTTAAACCAACAATTTTCGGCTGTTGAATCTCCGTCTTTGATTCAACAGCAAAAGTATTTGTTTTTACAGCAAAGTTTTTGATCCAACAATTTATTCAAAAACGGCCGTTGTTGATTCAAAAACTTGCTTGCTTTTAAAAATTTTTTTGTGAGAAAATATTTTTTTGTGAGAAAACCAACAAAAAAATAATGATGGAGAGAAGATGAAGAGAAAAATCCAAACAAAAGCTTCCCAGCGGCGAACATTGCCTACCACACTACTTCTCCCCAATGATATATACTACACATTATGAACAATGCCAACTAACATACAATGTATAAGAAAAAGTAAGTAGGGTTAACAGAAATGAATTTTGTTCATTTTTCTTTTTAACACGCTTTTATTAGTTTCACCTGTATGTATGTGGGTATGTAACTTCTAGCTGCTGCCTAAATATATGCAACATATTTACTAATGAGATTAGGTTACAACCACCGCTATTTTCCAACAGATGGCGCGCGTGTATTTATATTTTTAAAATATTCACTTATTTTGTTTTTAAACTTCGTTGTTGTTGTGTTGCTATCGTAAATTCGGAAATTCCATAGAAACACAATAACAACCAATTTGAAATTTATTTGAAAAATATTTTGTTCAAATTAGTTCCTGAATCGAATCAAGCGTCTGTCGTAATCGAAATTAGTGTTAAAGGATTACGAAAACAAGTATATTAAAAATAAATCAAATGAAATATTGCAGTTTCATACCGACAAATATATTTTATCAGTAAAACATCCTAACAATTATTGTTGCGTTAGGCCTTGCACTGCGGTTAAAGTAACAAAATTCTTTGTTAGTGAAATAAATGAATTTTGCATGAAAGGAAGAAGATTTCCCGACTCCACGTACTTTTTTGAAGAACCAATTTCATCCAAAAATTTAGCATAATACAAACAAGTGATACGCCATCCGAGGAGGAATAAACTTTTTGTGTTGATCAACTTCTTTATAAATATATATGTATATGTACATACTCATTTAAAAATATTAATTAATAAAAAAAATAATTATATTAATTATGTAAAAGTGTTAAGGCTTTTTACTGTAAGGCAAGCGGAATCGTGCACAATACAGGTAGGAGGGGGTGTATTCGAGCTCTCTACTTACAGCTTACAATGTAAGCGGAATTGTATTCAGTCCTCCTACGCTCACCTTACAAGGTAAGCGAAGGTAGATTCGATCTACCTACCTACAACTTACAACGTATGCGGAATTTTATTCAGTCCGCCTACGCTCACCTTACAAGGTAAGTGAAGGTAGCTTCGAGGTGCCTATCTACAACTTACAATGTAAACGGAGTTGTATTCAGTCCGCCTACATCCACCTTACAACGTTGGCGAAGTGGGATTCGAACTGCCTACCTACAGCTTACAATGTATGCTAGTAAGTGATATGCTCATTGGATGAACACCTTACTACCCGGATTACTTCGTATTTAACGTGTAGGCGTTCACTCTACATTTGCGGCCATGTATATGAAAATGTATAACAGATCTGTATATGAGGTGGTGTGCATTACAGCCTTACATGTATGCATGACTTAATCGATTCTGTAAGCAACATTTTCGCCGCTGGGTTATTTTTAGCAACAATTTTCTCCCCGTTGTTGATTTAAAGGCAAAAGTATTTGACCCAACAGTTTCCGTTGTAAACAAAACTAATGAGAACAAATTTTTTTAAATTTTGGTTTTACAATGATTCAAATAATTCATGGATTCCTTTTTAGGAAATGGAAGTATAAATAGGTTACTACAATTCAATATAATGTTGAATGTTCCACTATGTGATGATTGGAAAGAATTTCGGGTTGATGTCATGGTTCGAATCCGGAGGAGAATATAAAAATAAAGAAGAAAAATCAGAATAAGAAATAAGGATAGCAACCAATGAATGATAAGAAGGAGAGAAGAATAGGAGAAAAAGCGGAGGCTACATATTTGCAGTTGGGACCCGGGCGGAGAGAAGATGAAGAGTAAAATGCAAACAAAAATTTATTTTTAGGTGAAATTTTTTCCAACAATCTCCGTTATTGACTTAAATCAACAACGCTCGCACCTTTGAAACAAGAACGGAGCGTTGTTGGGCACATTTCAACTGCGGAAAGTAGTTGATTTAACAGCGAAAGTCTTTAGATTTGCAACGTTTTTTTTTCAGAGTACTTTAACCCTCTAACTCCACGACGATGACGTCGCTTTTACTCCTTTTTTAGAAAGTTCGCAAAAAATATTATTCCGAAGGTTGTGAGAGGGTTAAATAATATAATAAATAATACAATGGCGCTATTATAACTCTGACGAGTTTTATGGCCGAGCTTCTCTCCCAATTCGAAGTGTGCTCCTTTTCAGGGTTTGAATTGCTGACTGCGAAATAGTCAAAGCAACGAAAAAACGACTATCGCATTGCAGTCGATAGTCGTTTTTTCTCCACAACGAATATGACTTCGCATTGACCACGCATAGGGATGGGTTTACACCTGGGTATTTAACCAATGCTGGGTTTTTACCCATTTATACCCATTTTCATACCCGGGTATTTAGCTAATTGTGGGCAAATACTCATTTGAATAACGAATAGTCGTTGTTACGTAGCGTAAGAGAAATGTGGACATTTTCGAAGTTATTTTGAACATATGTTGTTTAAGTGTATTTTGTTTATACGTTTCTTGCTGCTTTTTGCACAGAAAAGGCGGTTTGGGCTGCTGCAAACACAATAATTCTTAATAAGAACAGCTTAGCAACGTGCTTATGGCAATTCAATGTAATGAGTGGGAGCGATGGCAACAACAATGCTGAATCACCTAGAAAGTTTACAGTTATGAAACTTAAGCTTGAGCCTCAGGTGCATAGAAGGAATTTGTTTCATTCATTCGTAAAGATTTGTTCCAAGCGATTAGTGAATGAAATAAAGTACGCGCATTTTGAGTTGATAATTTATAATATATATTAATATTAAATAATTAAATGATGGGAAGACCAAAAATGAAACTATTTGGAAACATTTTCATAGCAGCGGAAGTAGCAAAGAAGTTTCATGACAACATTGCGAAAAGCGGTACAAATTTCCAAATGTGAATAAAATGGCAAAACATTTAACAACGTGCGTCAAGTGTCCATTATTGCAACCAATGCGTCAATAAACAAGATACAGACAGCAAGTGATTATCCGCCTTCGTCTGATTTACATACGCATATTCTTTCAAACTCGGCACAATACAACTTAGCTAAGGCTATTTTTGTAACCGTCGCTCCTGTGGCTATAGTGAGCATCCATTGTGGAAGACTTTTTTAAAGACCTTACTCCACATTTCAAGGATCCAATTAGAAAAGAAATTTCCTTCACATATTTAGATACAATTTATAACGAGATAAGCATGGGCATTACTCTGCTACTGAAAACAGCAAATTTTTTACATATTCAATGTGATGGATGGAGTAACACTCGTGATAGGCGCTAAACATAAATAGAATGACAAATTTTGCCAATTACAACGCCAAAATTGACTTCTGGGCAAAAACTTTTGCCTGGAGCTGTTTTCATGAGATTTCTCCATTAACTTGGTGGAAAGGAATTTGTGGCAGCACGCAATTAAGCAGATTAGTTGTTCACCACCTTCAGCAGAAAATACGCACTCCACTTAATTCGAAAATGCCATTAATTCTTCGTTAGAAAGTATTCAAGACGACATCCCTTCAACTTCAACGGGAATCACGCACTCCACTCGATATGAGTTTTTATCGGATACTGATAGCGAAAGCGATTATGACCAAATTCATGTATAATTTAATTTGCCACTAAAAATCTATTTCATACTAAAAAATTAAATTCTTTCTTAATTCTGGTTTATACCCACATTTTGGGTAAATACCCAGGTACTTGGGTAAATACCTGGGTATTTACCGGTAAATACCCAATTTACCATTTGGGTATTTACCCCTGTCCCATCACTAACCACGCACAATGCGGCAGTCACATGAATATGAGATAGTCGTTGAGGCGAAATACGACTATCGACTGTCGCTGCGACTGCGACGATGCCACAGTCATAGTCATAGTCAATAGTTGTTTTTTTTCAAAAAACGACTGAAAACTTCGACTGCCACAGTCATAGTCGATGGCAGCTGTTGTTGGCAGTTGTTTTCTCAACAAACGAGTTTATTTGTTTTCATCAGAGATGCTTAACGAACGAACGGATTCTATTTCGTTTTGCTAATTCACAACTAAACTATGCCTTTAGAATTATTTTATTCTATCAATTCAAATCTCAAATGCAGATGTCGCTCCATTTTAATAGTCGTGTATATTTTAAAACACTTTTATAAGCTTCAGCTGTATGTTTGTATGTAAACATTATATTATTTTACGCAAACACGTGTGTATTCATGCTTTTCAGTATAGGATATGCTGTACGTAGTACATACAATGTATGTATGTATATGTATGTATACTTTTGATCACATAACGGTTGTACGTAAGACCATAAAATAATTGAGATAGATATGGACTTACATATATATATCAAAACGATCAGGATGAAAAAAATGATTGAACCATTTCCGTCCGTCCGGCCGTACACACTCTAACTTGCGCAAAAATAGAAATATTTTAATGAAATTGGGTACACAGATTCTAATGGGAACAGAGAAAGTTGGGGTTGAAAATAAGGCAAATGGATGTATTTCGAAAAACACGTAAAATATGATAATTCAATCACTATGATGAAATGACGTTATGCCGTTATGAGGAAACATGCTGAAATTTTGAAAAATGGGCCAAGAGGGGCAAATTTTCAAAGATTTATAAGTAAAAACTCAGGAACTGTAGCAGATGAATCGATTAAGCTTGAACCAGTGATTTGCTTGCCAAGGCAAACGTGTGGAGAAAAATTACCCAAGTCGGCAGGGACCACATACATATATATAAAAATATATGTAAAATATATAAACAAATTTAATACACATACCCAATATGCAGTGAAGTAAATTAGCTTATTATGCAATATTTGCCAAACCCTTTTATTTAAGGTTTTCCAAACTAGTTTGGAAATACAAAATTTCCCAAACGTTTTGTTATGTTTTACAATCAGAAGGTGAAGAGAAGTTGAGGTGAAGCATTTGAGCGTGAGCATTTGAAAATTTTTCAAATAATAAGAAAAGAAAAAAAAATACCTGATTGAATAAATTCGAATTTAGACAACAAAATTCCGAATACGATTGTAGCATAATGGTGAGGTATGCTGCCTACGGACCAAAGGAGCGCAGGTTCGAGTCCCGAGTAGAGCATTTTTTTTTTTGTTTTTTTTGAGAGAAATTTTTCACCTCACGTTTACAAAACATTATATAAAAATGTTTATTAAGTATTGCTTTCCAAACGTGAAATGGAATTATAGAATTAGGGTTCCTTTTCGTTGATTCAGCAATTACTATTAAATGAATTACAAGTTTTATATTAAAGATTTTCCAAACGTTTTGCTTACTGAAGTAAGTTTAATGTAAACTTATAACAAATGTATTTTGCATATTGGGTAACTACTTATATATATATGTATGTAGGTACAATAAAAACATTTTATGCGATATGTTTGTCAAACATATACATAAGTAATTCATTGAAAGTTCCATAAGTTCCACTGTAGACATAAAACCAAATAAATATAAGTTTTTTTAAAATGGCCGTGACAGCACAAACTATATCGACTGGCGACACGTATGTTTTATTATTTTTTGCGCAAGATGCGCACGGGTCCAGCTAGTTATTATATTATTCCTTCACATTATTATATGTATTATTATATGTATCATTATTCTATCACAAATATTTAAATAGATATTACGAAAAAAAGGAAAATTTTGTATGGGAGGTGCCCATTCCTGCCTTTTAATCAGATCAAAACTAAGCCTATAGTAATTACCGGGTGAAAATACGTAAGTGTGCAAAGTTTCGTGAGGATCCGTTCAGCGGTTTTCTCGCCAATTGAGTTTAAACACAATTTCCATTTTACATTTATAATATAAGATTTGTGTTGTGTATCTAGTGTACATATGTACGTAAGCACATATAAGTAAACTTTACCAATTTCCCCCCGAAGCCCCTTAAAACACCTTGTCTTTCACATATAAATAGCGGCGGCGAAAGTGCCCAATTTCATAACTCATACCAACAGTACTCAAGTAATAATGAATTCCTGCTGTATTTTTCTAGTGTTGACGCTCATATTGAGCTCTGTGGTGAGCTGGACGACGTCCACAAATACTACTAGTTTCCGCATCACTAATGGCAGGCGCACCTCGCGGCTTACATACGCGGCATCATTGCACGAAAATATTAATTACAAGTATGTTTGTTCGGGCGCCTTAGTATCTCTTCGTCATATGGTTACGTCGGTGTATTGCGTTTACGATCAGCGTCCAAACAATTACGTTGTGGTAGCCGGTGTTAACGATTTGGGAGATATAACTGCACGAAGAATTAGATCAGTAAGTCAATTCCATTTGCCAAATGGATATAATCCTGGAAGGAGAGGTATGGATATTGCTGTTGTTGAAGTGCATGAATGCTTTCACGCTACTCCAACGATAAATCCAATAAGTCTATGCGAAACTGATCTGACAACGCACACCAGACTGCTTGTGAGTGGTTGGGGTAAAAGGAGCGTAACAGCTGTTGAGTACGAGATCCATTTATTGGAGTGTTCTGTTTATGTAAGGAATTGGACCGATCATTATATTGATGACACTCCAGATTATATGAGTACGCATATGTGTGCTGGTAGCGCTTCTCGATCGGATACATGTGTTGGCGATGATGGTGCTCCAGCCGTCGTAGACGGGCAGCTTTGTGGAGTGGCAACTGGAGTTAGTGGTTGCGGAAATCGCGCACGTCCAGGCATATATGTTAGATTGGATAATGAAAATGTGAAAATGTTTATAAATAATGTTATAAGTAATTATTAATGCTTAATTTTAAATGTGTAAATTGAAGTAGGTGCGTATGTGCGAGCCGCCAATTTTTTTTTGTGAATTTCTTGTGTAGGCGGTGCGGTAATCTGCATACCATAGTTTTTGGTTTTGTTTAGTTTTGTTTGTCACATAAGTAGTGTTTTGTCTGAGTTATTCTTAAATAAAGGAAAAATAAAGGAAACAATTACTAACAATTACCTACATACATACATATATATATTGTATTGTCACTCTTTTCTGCCACTTATGTATGTATGTATATTAGAGTGACCACAAAACATATGGGATTTGCAAAAGTATTGAATTTTTTCGCCGTCTCTAAAGCCATGCATTATTTTTAGGTGAATTTTTGAACTTTTGGTCAAATGCGCGTGGCTATTTCCCACTACAGATGGTCAGATTTTTATGCAGATCTTATTTTCTATTGTCAAGCTATCAGAAAATGCGCGGGGAGCAAAAGAAATCAGCACTTTTGCATTTGTGGTCAGTCTAATGTATATTCTCCCAGGCAAGTTCAGGCAATATACATACTCAAGGCCGTATTTAGGGTGGGGGGGGGGGGGGCAGGGTGTGGGTGTTTGAACCCCCCACGAAATTCTGGTAGATAAATTTTACTTCTATCATATTCAAAGCTATATGTTAAAAACACTAGTTTACAAATAATTAATTTGAGAAAATACCAAGAATTTCAGGTATAGGGGAGGGCTGGTATGAACCTGCTCAGGTCAAAACCATTTTCTTATGGTTAGGGTTTTGAGATAACTTAATTTTGGGTTTTTTTGGTTACAACTTCAATCAAAAATTATTTTCGCTGAAGTTACAAATACCCGCAAGCCGTATCTACTCCGTTCGAAAGATAATTAAAGTACGCTTCTAACGACATACCACTTATAAATTAAATTATGTTACATACATTTTGTAAAATTTTAGCATATTTCCTTATAACTGCATAAAGTCATTGCATGGCTGAAAATTCATTACTCGGGTTATATTAGTGTCCAGGGCCGTGCGCAGGAATTAGCCTTGGGGGGGGTTATTAATTTTGGTTTGCATTCGCATACATTTTTCGCTAAGATAAACATATTTGATGAAACAGATATCCAGACCCATACACCATAAATTTAAATGTTCTCTAACTTTTCTGAAACTCATTATGATTGTGAAACATATTATTATTATTATTCATCAAAACCTAGTTAACCAGGTCCTGAATAGTACTGTTTACAGTACAGTGCACTCGCGAAAACTCGAACACACGATAACTCGAACATTCGGAAACTTGAACTTTTTTTCTCCATTGACTACTTTAAAACTCGAAAAACTATTTTCTTTTTTCCATGGAAAAACATGTGAGAAACTGTCGTTTTGCATGTGCTGTAACGGCCGATATTCAAATTTTTGTCATTACGTGCGTATTTTGTTTCATTCTAAGGCGCCGCACTGGCTAGGTTTCTTGCTAATTACGGAACTTTTCTTTTAAATTGATTGATATTTGTCAGTGATACACGGGATTTTGCGCGGTAAAGATCAAATTTATTTGCGTTTTATAATAGGACGAAAACTAAATGTTTTGAGTTTAGCAAAAAAGGCTGAAATAATTAACGAGGCCAATAATGGCGTTAGTATCACAGCTCTATCCAAAAAATATAACACTGCAAGTCCTCAATTTGTGGAATTGTGAAAAATGAAAACAAAATTTTGGAATGCGTTAATAAAACGCTATCGGCCCTGGAAACGTAAAACGCTTCGCGCTTCAGAATTGCCAAAAATGAAAAAAAAAAAGCTTTACAAGTGGTTTTTATTACAACACAGCAAGAATTATCCTATAAATCGATTAATTTTGAAAGAGAAAGCTAAGGAGTTACATGCCAAATATAGCGATGGATCGCTACAAAATTAAAAAAAACGGCATGGCATAGGATTGATTTCAATCTCAGGTGGAAATGAACAAGAACGCATAAGTTCATCCGAAGCCGTAACAATTTTCAACAAAGCTATAGCATGGGCAACTGCTGAAAAAATTAGCCCGAGAAAAGTTAAGTGCTACAATCACTGCGCGAAAAGGCTGTATTGAATGCGCTAGAAAATAAGAAACATCAAACCAAGATCACTGCTTTTTTTCTAATAATTTGTAAGCAAAATTCATATTTGATAACATTTTTTATTAAATAAACTGGCAATGAACTACAAAACATGAAACCAGAGAATATCTTTGATTAACTATGCCATAAAAATGGACAGGGTATGAAAACTGTTAAAACGAATACATACATACATACGAATATATTAAAAATACATAACGTTCGAAAACTCGAACATTTCGATAACTAGGACAGGGTTGGTTTTCATTAGTTCGAATTTTCGCGAGTGCACTGTACTTGTTAATTGAAACTGCTCACTGTTTTCACAAAATGAACATTTTTTGTTATCAGTAAAATTTTTTTAAAAATGCCAAACGAACATATGCTACACAACTTTGTAATTTCGGAAAGCTCCAAGTGCAATTCAAAGTGCCGAACTTA
This sequence comes from Urophora cardui, assembly GCA_960531455.1. Lineage (NCBI taxonomy): Eukaryota > Metazoa > Arthropoda > Insecta > Diptera > Tephritidae > Urophora > Urophora cardui. Next base: position 17,985,677 of record OY482670.1, on the reverse strand, counting down.
TGTATTGGCCAACCTTATTTTTTGCAACTTTCACCAATTTCTTCTTCCGTAAAATTATTGTAACTAATTTTGTCAAAAATTATGAGTCAAGATTCAATGCAAAATTTATAAACTGTATTTTGAAAATTTTTGCAAAATCATTGCAACTTAGATTTGGTAATGGGGGGGGGTTTTAACCCCCAAAACCCTCCCGTGCGCACGGCCCTGTTAGTGTCTGAATTATAACATTTTGTATGTTTTTCGAAAGATCCCGTACATGGGATGTGTTCGTTGTTATAGTCCGATTTCACCTATTTTCAATACTAACTTTTCAAAGTCAACATTTTATTGATTTTTTGCGATTATTGAAAAAATTTGGTTTTTATAAGAAGTTGTAAAAATCAGGAAATTTTTATTCTTTTCAAAATTATTCTGTTTTATTGCAAACATTTGAAGCGTAATATTAAAAAGATTCGATGAATACTTTATTTTTGGCGATTTTTTCCAAGTGAAACAAAAGGGATGTTTTATGGTCGAAAAAATCGGTTAAATGACCCAACTATATGAAAACGACTTCACAGATCAAGGGACATTAGAGGGAAATATAAAGCTTCCCAAGCACTGTTTGTCAGCATAACACCAACAGTCTCAAAAAAATAACCTGTTGCTGTTCTGGGGGAAGTTATAATAATTTTTTGAGAACTTTTGAATTTCGATTTCCTTTGAAGATATCTGAAGTCGAAGTACAGAACAGTCGAATATATTTGTTTGTTTATTTGCGCTGTTGCTTTACTGTGTAATTTCAAACAGATCAGTAGATAGCAAAGCAAAGATAAACAGAATATTAGTTTTCAGTGCGGCTTTTTAAAATTGTTTTTTTTTTTTTTGTAAACTACAATTTCGATTGTGTTCCCATAAATTAAAAAAAAAAACAATAACAACAGTGCTGTAAAAACTCGAAATTATGTTTGCCCTTTGCTGTGCTGTAAAAATTTCCACAATACAGCACCAATCGACTATAATTTTTTGAAACTTAAGGCTGCGCAGTTGCAGTACAATAGAATTTATTTTTTATACTTCTTCTGCGCTGTTTGTTTTTTAATTTTCAAATGAAAATGAAATTCAATGGAAATAAAAAAAAAGCTGAAAATAATTTCAAACCCTGCTCAAAAGACTAAAATAATGACATATCTATCAATTTTAAAAATCGGATGTCAAATAACAAAATTGCAAAAAAAAACAAGTTAGAGTCTCAACATAAGCTAAAAATCTTGGGGCGGACTTTTACAGCTGAAAACAGCTGGATAATCTAACCGAGTTTTTCGTCCATAAAATATATATTTTTTTTTCCACTTGGATAAGATCACCAAAAATAAAGTTTTCATCGTGATTGCAATAGAACAGTCTAATTTTTAAATGAATAAAAGTTTCCTGATTTTTAAAACTTCTTATAAAAACCATAATTTGAAAATCAAAAGTTTTGTAAAAAATGTTTCTTCTAAATAGCACTTTAGAAACCAGAATTTTTTTTTATTATTTTCGTCGCTCCGGAAGAAGAAAGACACATGCCAGTAATTTGTCGACGAAAAAAGGCGCATTATAAAATATTTCGATGAAGACGCATTAGCTTTAACCCTAATCACCGAATTTTAAAAAGTTACGTAAAACCGAAAGTGAGACTCTGAGGCTCACCTATGGGGAAATTTTGAAATACATTATTTTGGTATTTGTTTTTTACTTTTATTTATGCAGAAATGTATTCAGAAGCATTTTTATACATTTTAAGAAATTTTTTTTAGTATATAAGTATAAAAAAGGTAATTTCATAAAATAGGGGGATAATAATGAACCACATTTTTCACAAATTTTAGTACTTGTTGAATGTTCATTACAAACGTTTTTATTGCATCCGTTATAAATTTGTTTTTGCACACACAATAATAAAAACTATGAATCAAATGAATATGAATATATTTTTCATAGAATCGCCCCAATTATATTTTTCTGCATTCAATTTTATAATTTTTAACGCGCGATGTTTGTGGTGAAATTACTTACGCAAAAAATCGGCTGATCGTTCGTTTTTCCATCTGAACGCATCTCTTCCGTTATTTAGTATCTCAGTAAAAATAAAAATGATAGGATTTAAATTTTTTTTAAAATGCTGACTTCACCGGTCTTCAAAATTTTATGACATCCTATGTTCTAAAGACCTATGGTGATATACGACGAATTCACCAAAATCCGGGGAAAGTGTGGTGAGTTCACAATATAAAAACCTCACTGGATAAAGTCTGCAAACAACGGATTCAAAATTTACTTGAATTCTAGAAATGTAAGCTTATTTCGATTAAGATACTCAAGGTGAGTCTCCGAGGCTCACTTTCGGTTTTTCGTAACTATTTTATACGATTGCAAAAAAAATGATTAAAATACGTAAATAGCCCAAAGATCACAATTATTTCATAAATTATGTACACAGATGGAGGAATACCCAAGGTTTCAGACAAAAATCTTTTTTGGTTTAGGAATAATTCTCTTTTAAACTTTAAAGTGAGACTGAGAGGCTCACTTTAGAGGATTAGGGTTAATATTGACGAAGGAAAAAAAACAAAAAATGGGTCTTTCTTTTTTAAAAAATATTTAAATGTGTCTTTTTTTATAGTAAAAAAAATAAAGCGTCTTTCTTCGTTATCAAAAAAAAAAAGAGTTTCTTTCGAAAAATATTTTTAATGCGTCTTTCTTTGAAAAAAAAAGTTTGCGTCTTTCATCCTCAACAAAACACTTTGCGTCCTTTTTCTTCTATAGCGACGTTTTTCTTTAGTGCACGAAATAGGTTATATATTTTTCTCAAAAAAAAAAAAAAAAAAAAAAAAAAACCCCACGAAAAAAATTCCTGGCTACGGCCCTGCTAGTGTAAGTGCATTTTCAGCGTCAAAAGCACACAGAAAGCCCGCAACTTTTTCTTCAATTTTATCTTGAATCCAATTCACTCAACTTGCTTAGAATCGTTTGAAATCGATGAAGCAAAAGCGGCAAGCTTAGCCGCATACGGAGGCCCATTGTGATATCACGAGAAAAACAGATTACTCCCCCCACCCCCTTTTGAACCAGTTTGAAAACCTAATGAAGTTCATCAGGTCCTGTACGTCGACGTACGTGACCTTACATAGGCTATCTAAGCTATCTATCATAAGCGCCGTCTGGTGTCGTTAAGAGACGGCCACAGAAACATACTTATTCTTTTTGAAAGCCTGATCAAGCCTTGAAAGCTCATTAAGTCTTTTACGTCGAGGTACGTGACTTTACATGGGCTATACAAGCGAGTTGCGCCAAGTAGCGCCATCTGGCGTCGATAAGAACCGGACAGTTTCAAATGACGTGTTCAATCGCCTCGTACTCCTCATCAACCTTGCAGATTCTGCTGAATATACGATAGCACGTACTTAGATTTGATTAGGTTAGGTTAGGTTAGGTTAGACTGACTGGCCATTAATGGCTTCACATAGATTGAGTGACTACGAAGTGTTACCAGAAAATTTTTTTGAACATGAACACATCTACATTAAATAAAAGCCTGGACTCTAACAACCCTGACTCTTTGACAAATACCAAGATTTGTCTCACCCCCATTTTGAATACAGATTCGAGATCACTGAATACATACAACCTTCCCCAGTAGCCGAAGCCTTAGCCTGGAAAACGCAGGACAGGAGCAGAGAAGAAGACTTAAAAAAAAAATACAATTTTTCTTCTTTTCAGCGAATTTTCATGTCTTCTACCTTTTCTTTTTTTTTTTTTGGTTGTTGTGCATTAAACCACTAGGGATTTAATATATTTCCTATGCCCATAAGCGCGCCTCATAGGCCATTTTGCCTAGCAGAGAAAAAAATTGCCAGCTCATTATTTAGATTACTTCAATGAGCCGTACCGCACACCACTCAATATTAATAAACATAATGTGCTGTTGTTGTTTTTGTTGTTGTTCTACTATAATGAAGTATTTTATTTGAATGGCCGATTCATTTTTATTAAAGCCAATGGTGAAAGAAAAAGAGAGAAAGAAAAAATGAAAGCCATTTACATAGAACTTAGGGCTTTGCAGTTAGTTACATAGTTACTTAGCTTGAATAAATGGGCAGGTAAGCTTTGAAGAGCAATTTTTTTGTAGAAATCAAAGGCACAAAATGCAAAAAAAAAGCAACAACAAAAAGGACACATTAACCTAAATGAGCCGCCTTATACCTTGAATAACTAAAAAGCGAGCGACAAATGACAGCGGACGCTAATGCCAGCGCCAACGGCAAATCCAACGCCAACGTCAAATCCAACGCCAACGCCAACGCTGACGCCGAAGCCACTGCCGATGACAACGCCGAAGCCGCCACTTCACTTGACTAACACTGAATACTGCTCCGCTTTGTGTGTGAATTAGAATGGCCAACAAATAGATGGATGAATGAATGGACATGGACAATGGAGATTAATAACGAATGTAACAAAAATTACACAACAACAACAAAAACCAAAACAAAAACAATAACAACAACAAACAACAATAAAATTATTCAATGACAATGTTGGCATTAGCAAATAATGTAACTGTAAACCACTGTTAACAACAAAGACGCACAGCAAAAAAAAGCAAGCGCTCAAAATGTCCTCATAGAGTCTCGCGGTTGCGCTGAATGCAAAATTAATGAAAACAAGTAAGGAAGCCTAAGTTCGAGTGGAATCGAACATTAGATACTCAGCTGTATGCGTTCATTGTTTGTTTGCGTTTGATGGAAACACGGTGTATTTTATATAAAGCGAGTGCTGCATAAAGTGGGCGTAGCCGCGCCCATTTTCAAAATTTTTATCAGTCATCCAACTAAGCATATGAATATTATTCTTTGTGCAAAATTTCATACCTTTATGACTTCTAGTTACAAAGATGTTACTTTACAAATTTCCAAAGCGTGTTCCAGAAATATCTTTGCTAAAAAGTAGGCGTGGTTATAAAACGACTTCAATAAATTTTTGCGTGTCTTTTAACACAAGTTATAAAAGTGTATAAACCAAGTTTCGTCATAATATCTCAATTATTTGCCGAGTTATGGGCTCCGAAATCTCGTAGATTCTTTTGTTTAAAAAGAGGCAGTGCCACGCCCATTTTCCAAAATTTTTCTACTTTTTGTTTCCGGTCTATTGTGGAATTCATGCCACAAAATTTCAATGAATTATCTTTATATTTGCCAAAGATATCGCTTAAAATGTTTTTATTAGGCCACTTTATGATACCCATATATAAAAGTGGGCGCGGTCGTCAACCGATTTCGCTAAAATTTTGAACATGTATTACCACAAGTAACAAAAGTGTACGCACCAAGTTTCGTCATTATATATCAATTATTTTTCGAGTTATGGGCTCAGAAATTTAGTATATTCCTGCTTCTAAAAAGAGGCGGTGCCACGCCCATTTTCCAAAATTTTTATGTTTTTCGTTTTATGTCCATAGTTGGACTCCTGCCATAAAATTTCAATGATATGTCTTTATATTTGACACAGATATAGCTTAAAATTTTTTTATTGGGCCACCATATATAAAAGTGGGCGTGGTCGTCAACCGATTTTGGCAATTTTTAGTCCAAACATTTGCCTAAGTATTTATATTACGCACACCAAATTTCGTCGATATATCTTCAACGGTTTCTGAGTTATGACTCATAAAACTTTCAATGTTTGCCCCTTAATAAGTGGGCGTGGCACCGCCCATTTTTCAAAATTTTTGTATTTTCTGTTTTATGTCCATAGTTGGACTCATGCGACAAAATTTCAGTGATATATCTTTATATTTTTCAGAGATATCGCTTAAAATGTTTTTATTAGGTCACTTTATAATATACATATATAAAAGTGGGCGTGGCCGTCAACCGATTTTAACTATTTTCCGTCCAAATGTTTGGCTAAGTAAGTAAATCACGCGTACCAAATTTCATCGATATATCTTCAATGGTTTCTGAGTTATGACATATAAAACTTTCAAGGTTTGACCCTTAATAAGTGGGCGTGGCACCGCCCATTTTCCAAAATTTCATCAAATTTCTTCATAGGGGCCTGAGCTCAATACGTGGGTAAAATTTCATCGCTCCAGCTATATTAGTGGCTGAGATACCAAATTTCCGATTTTTTCTATATAGGAAAAGTGGGCGTGGTCATGGTCCGATTTCGCCTATTTTCAATACCAACCGTCCCAGTCTCGATACCAACTTGCATTTCAAATTTCATCAAAATATCTCAATTTTTGCGCGAGTTAGAGTGTTTACAGACGGACGGACAGACGGACGGACGGACATGGCTCAATCGATTTCTCTTTTCACCCTGATCATTTTGATATATATAAGTCTATATCTATCTCGATTATTTCATTCTGTTACAATCCACCGTTATGTGATTAAAACTATAATACTCTGTGTACTAGTACAGCTGAGTATAAAAAGGCAGGGTGGTAAGGCGTAATAAATATTTTAGCGTGGCTACATAGCAGCAAATCATGCCAATAGTGGAGATGAACAGACAGATATTTTGAAGCTTCTGGACTTCATTGGCTTTAGTTGTTGTAAAAGCATTTGGTTTTTTATACTCAGCTGTACTAGTACACAGAGTATTATAGTTTTAATCACATAACGGTGGATTGTAACAGAATGAAATAATCGAGATAGATATAGACTTATATATATCAAAATGATCAGGGTGAAAAGAGAAATCGATTGAGCCATGTCCGTCCGTCCGTCCGTCCGTCCGTCCGTCCGTCCGTCCGTCCGTCTGTCCGTCCGTCCGTCCGTCCGTCCGTCTGTAAACACTCTAACTCGCGCAAAAATTGAGATATTTTGATGAAATTTGGAACGCAAGTTGGTATCGAGACTGGGACGGTTGGTATTGAAAATGGGCGAAATCGGACCATGACCACGCCCACTTTTCCTATATAGAAAAAATCGGAAATTTGGTATCTCAGCCACTAATATAGCTAGAGTTTTAAAATTTTACCCACGTATTGAGCTCGGGCCCTTATGAAGAAATTTGATGAAGTTTTGGAAAATGGGCGGTGCCACGCCCACTTATTAAGGGTCAAACATTGAAAGTTTTATATGTCATAACTCAGAAACCGTTGAAGATATATCGATGAAATTTGGTACGCGTAATTTGCTTACATAGACAAATGTTTTGACGAAAAATTATCAAAATCGGTTTACGGCCACGCCCACTTTTATATATGTGTATTATAAAGTGACCTAATAAAACCATTTTAAGCGATATCTCTGTCAAATATAAAGATCTATCATTGAAATTTTGTCGCATGAGTCCAACTATGGACATAAAACAAAAAACACAAAAATTTTGGAATATGGGCGGTGCCACGCCCACTTATTAAGGGGCAGACATTGAAAGTTTTATGAGTCATAACTCAGAAACCGTTGAAGATATATCGATGAAATTCGGTACGCGTAATATAATTACTTAGTCAAATGTTTTGGCGAAAAATTATCAAAATCGGTTGACGGCCACGCCCACTTTTATATATAGGAAATATAAGGGGGCCTAATAAAAACATTTTAAGCGATATCTCTGTCAAATATAAAGATCAATCACTGAGATTTTGTGGCAGGAGTCCAACTATGGACATAAAACAAAAACTACAAAAATTTTGGAAAATGGGCGGTGCCACGCCCACTTATTAAGGAGCGAATATTGAAAGTTTAATAAGCCATAACTCAGAAACCGTTAAAGATATATCGATGAAATCTGGTACGCGTGATATATTTACTTAGCCAAATGTGTGGACGAAAAATTACCAAAATCGGTTGACGACCGCGCCCACTTTTATATATGTGTATTATAAAGTGACCTAATAAAACCATTTTAAGCGATATCTATGTGAAATATAAAGATAATTCATTGAAATTTTGTGACATGAGTTTTACAATAGACCGGAAACAAAAAATAAAAAAGTTTGGAAAATGGGCGTGGCACCGCCTCTTTTTAGACAAAGGGATATATGAGATTTCTTAGCCTTTAACTCGACAAATAATTGAGATATTATGACGAAACTTGGTTTATACACTTTTATAACATGTGTTAATAGACACGCAAAAATGTATTGAAATCGGTTTATGACCACGCCTACTTTTTAACAAAGATATTTCTGGAACACCCTTTTGGAATTTGTAACGTGAAGTCTTTGTAACTAAAAGTCATAGAGGGATGAAATTTTGCACTAACAATAATATTTGTATGCTTATTTGGATGATTGATATAAATTTTGAAAATGGGCGTGGCTGCGCCCTGTTTATGCAGCACTCGTTTCATATAAAATACACCCTATATCGAACAAACGCAAACAAACAATGAAAGCATACAGCTGAGTATCTAATGTTCGATTGCACTCGAACTTAGGCTTCCTTACTTGTTTTTATTATTCTTGTTGTTGGCAAATGATTGCCAATTTTTCACTTAGGCCCCAAGTGAGCGGCTGAATAATTTTTTTTTTTTAATTTAAGGAAGAAAACAACGAAAAAGTGAAATGTACTTTTTTTAGTTTCTTAATTATTTAGAAAGCAGGCGAGTTTTAAATTTTTTTGATTATCTTGCTTATTTTCTACGTTTAGAAGGCAAACAAATCCCAGTTTTAAATCTCCTCGTTCAGTATATAAAAATCTAGCAATTAAGACGAATGTAAGAATAAAGGCCGAAAAATGTTCGTGTTAACATTTGTACCAAAATCTTGTCATTTGAAGACATTGGAAAGGGTGCAGTAGGACGGAACAACAGCAGTGCTTTCACACTTGTATAGATCGAAGCGTGGACCCGGATGACCCTAGAATGTTTCTGAGCGATAATGGTATCAAATTAAGGTGTAGCACTATTCATTATGATTCCTAAGTCGGTTCCCTAGATAGATGTGAGTCAAAATGTGGACTCGGATGACCCCGGAATTTTTCCGACCAATATGGGTATCAAATAGAAGGGTTTGAGCAAGGCTTTTTCATGGAGCAGTACTCGTTATTATTCCTAGGTCGGGTGCTCAGGTAAATATTGGTAAAAACGTGGACCCGTATAACCCCTGAATATTTCTGAGCGATACCGGTATCAAATGGCTCTAAAATAAAGCTCTATTTATTGTGATTCCTAGGCCGATTGCGGATGAGTCCGGAATATTTCTGGTCGGGTGCCAAGATATGGGTCAAAAGGTGGACCCGGATGCCCTGGGATTTTCAAAGCAATACCGGTTAGGGTGGGGCGATTTACTAACCTATATCGAGCGATCGAAATTTGGATTCCTCTAATTTTTCTCAGTAGAAAACTCCTCCACGACATTTGCCTAAAATTAATTTTGACGTTCCGGAATTTGGTTCTTATGAACCAAGACGAATTTTTGGAAATAAAAAATTGGCAAAAATCGACAAAAAATATCCAGGTCAATATGCACATCGAGTTGAAGCAGAATTTTATGCTGAATCCAGATATGAAATCGAAACTAAAATCGGATGATCCGTTTTCGAGATATAGCCTGATTTCCGGTTATGGAGGCTGAATGCCGAAAATCGCATATTTTCGCGATTATCTCTTGCTGTGTACAATATATCTTAAATTTTTTTGTAAATTTCTTAAAGATAGGTCAATACAATATATGAGCAATATTTTAAAATATTAATTTATCTTCCTGTATAGGAAAACTAGAATGCACTCTTTTTTCCTTAGCCCAAAATCGCAGTATGGGATATCCATGTTATAGTCATCCGATACCGATGATTTTCGCCGACAGCGCTTTGTGTACAATAAATGCTCTAAATACAAAATTTTAGCTGCAAAAATTGAGGAGTTATAACCCAAAATGTAGACGTAAGCTGTTTGGGACTTGTTTTTTTACTTTACTCAACTCTAAAAAAAAACTCAAGGTTACTCATACGCCATAGCGTACTATTGGAAGCAAAAAACAAATTTCAGAAGCATAAGTCTACGTTTTAGGGAATAACTCTTCAATTTTTGCTGCTAAAATTCTGAAATTTTGTATTTAGAGCATTTATTGTACACAAAGCGCTGTCGGCGAAAATCATCGGTATCGGATGACTATAACACCGCGCTTTTGGTCCAAGGAAAAAAGAGTGCATTTTAGTTTTCCTATACCGGAAGATAAATTAATATTTTAAAGTACTGTTCTTATATTGTATTGACTTATCTGTAAAAAGTTTGCAAACAAAATTAAGATATATTGTACACAACAAGAGATAATCGCGAAAATATGCGATTTTTGGCATTCAGCCTCCATAACCGGAAATCAGGCTATATCTCGAAAACGGATCATCCGATTTTAGTTTCGATTTCATATCTGGATTCAGCATAAAATTCTGCTTCAACTCGATGTGCATATTGACCGGGATATTTTTTTGTCGATTTTTGCCAAATTTTTATTTTCAAAAATTCGTCTTGGTTCATAAAAACCAAATTCCGGAACATCAAAATTAATTTTAGGCAAATGTCGTGGAGGAGTTTTCTACTCAGAAAAATGAGAGGAATTCAAATTGCGATCGCGCGGTATCGATTAATTTTCCTCCATACAAATCGCCCCACCCTAATACCGGTATCGAATTAAAAGTGGAAATGGGAGCTTCAATATAGAGACAGACGCAATAAAATATACTAGTAAACGCTGCCACGCGATGCTGTGGCTTTCAATTACACTGTGCGACAATTTGAGAGTGGAATACCACTTATTGCCACATTTGACAATTTTTTGAATTGTAATTTTAAATTTGACTTCCCCTCAAAAATTACAGAATATATGTACATTGGTTTAAGTCCATAGATTCTTATTAATAAAATATAAAATGAAGCATATAGGTACATACATAATAATAATAATACAATGGCGCTATTATAACTCTGACGAGTTTTATGGCCGAGCTTCTACACACATAGTTACTGGTTATTATACTCAGCTGTACTAGTACACAGAGTATTATAGTTTTAATCACATAACGGTGGATTGTAACAGAATGAAATAATCGAGATAGATATAGACTTATATATATCAAAATGATAAGGTGAAAAGAGAAATCGATTGAGCCATGTCCGTCCGTCCGTCCGTCCGTCCGTCCGTCCGTCCGTCTGTCCGTCTGTAAATACTCTAACTCGCGCAAAAATTTAGATATTTTGATGAAATTTGAAATGCAAGTTGGTATCGAGACTGGGACGGTTGGTATTGAAAATGGGCGAACTCGGACCATGACCACGCCCACTTTTCCTATATAGAAAAAATCGGAAATTTGGTATCTCAGTCACTAATATAGCTGGAGCTATGAAATTTTACCCACGTGTTGAGCTCAGGCCCCTAGGAAGAAATTTGATGAAATTTTGGAAAATGGGCGGTGCCACGCCCACTTATTAAGGGCCAAACCTTGAAAGTTTTATATGTCATAACTCAGAAACCATTGAAGATATCTCGATGAAATTTGGTACGTGTGATTTGCTTACTTAGGCAAACGTTTGGACGGAAAATAGTTAAAATCGGTTGACGGTCACGCCCACTTTCATATATGTGTATTATAAAGTGACCTAATAAAAACATTTTAAGCCATATCTCTGTCAAATATAACGATATATCATTGAAATTTTATAGCAGAAGTCCAACTGCGGGCATAAAACGAAAAACACAAAAATTTTGGAAAATGGGCGTGGGACCACCTCTTTTTAGAAACAGGAATATACGAGATTTCTGAGCCCATAACTCGACAAATAATTTATATATAATCATGAAACTTGGTGTGTACACTTTTATTACTTGTGGTAATACATGTTCATTCAATTTTAGCGAAATCGGTTTGACGACCACACCCACTTTTATACATGGGAACTATAAAGTGGCCTCATAAAAAGATTTTAAGCGATATCTTTGTCAAATATAGAGATAATTCATTGAAATTTTGTGGCATGAGTTCCACAATAGACCGGAAACAAAAAATATCAAAATTTTGGAAAATGGGCGTGGCACCGCCTCTTTTTAGACAAAGGAATATACGAGATTTCTTAGCCTATAACTCGACAAATAATTGAGATATTATAACGAAACTTGGTTTATACACTTTTACAACTTGTGTTAATAGACACGCAAAAATTTATTGAAATCGGTTTATGACCACGACTACTTTTTAACAAAGATATTTCTGGAACACCCTTTGGGAATTTGTAACGTGACATCTTTGTAACTAGAAATCAAAAAGGAATGAAATTTTGCACAAAGAATAATATTCATATGCTTAGTTGGATGACTGATAAAAATGTTGAAAATGGGCGTGGCTACGCCCACTTTATGCGGCACTCGCTTTATGTAAAATACGCCGTGTTTCCATCAAACGCAACCAAACAATGAAAGCATACAGCTGAGTATCTAATGTTCGATTCCACTCGAACTTAGGCTTCCTTACTTGTTTTTATTTTCTTTCTCTTTCTAGTTTCCTTTCTACTCCTCTTTATCTTCCCTTTCATATGACCCCTCAAATTTAAAAATCAAACAAACTATAGCGTAACTGAATTTTTTAACAAGTGGCAGTCCTTTTTGTAAATATAATAATAAATTACTCATTTTCAAGCAAACCCCTTTCATACGACACCTCAAATCTAAAAATCAAACAAACCATAGTGCAAAACTGAATTTTTGAACAGGTGGCAATCCTTTTTGTAAAAATTTTAATAAATTACTCATTTTCAGCTCAAGCCCTTTAATATGGTACCTGAAATTTAAAAATCAATCAAACTATACAGGAAAATTAAATTTTTAAACAGGTGGCAACCGTTTTCAGAAATATTAAACCTTCCTGCACATCTACAGGTCAAGCCCTTTCATTTGACACCCCATTTTCGAAAATCGGTATAACGGTGTAAAAGTTATGGTGCGTACAAAAAATCGCTTAGCGTAATATATATAAAGAATCCAATGTTTTTTGTTTTACGACCTTCTTCTTCTAATGTTATGTTGTTGTTCCGGCTTCAGGTCAAAATTTTTCCTTTTTTATAAAAGAAACAAAAAACCAAGTTTCGATTTTCCAATATATTTCGGTTGCACAACGGTAACCGTCTTCAGGGCGAAAAACTATTAACAAAACACAAAGCAATACATTAATTACGTATGTACATATAAACATTAACAATAATTCGCACATAAAATTATATACATACATTTGTTACACGTCCCTCCCGTGTGACGTGGAGTTTAATACTAATTATGTATCTGTTAATAAATGTTTAAATAAGTGAGCGCAATTGTCAGTGTCAGTTTTGTAGTTCAATCTTATGTTCGTGGGTGTGTTAATTATGTGTAGCATTTCCATCGTGAATCGCTTGCTGTAATTTCGTTCCTGCTGAAGAATCGTCGCTTCGTTGAAATTCGGAGAGTGACCGGTGGTTGCACAGTGGGCGCTAAGTGCTGTTTTGTGGTTTCGCGTTTCGTGACATTGTTTAAAATCTGTTTTATGTTGCGTTATTCTTGTTTTTAATTTTGACTTCGTTGTACCTACATATATACTATTGCACTGTTCCTGATTTTTGCCGTTGCATGGAATCTTGTAAACTACGTTGCTTCTTTCGGTTGTGGGTATTCTAGATTTTACATTATTGAAAAACTGCTTTAAATTGTTCGTTGGCTTGTGTGCTATTTTTATTTTTTCTCTATCATAGCAATCTGACTTTGATAGCCGTTCCGATAATTTTGGTACGTAGGTTAATGACTTATATATCACAGGTGTTGTTGATTTTTGAGGACAATTACGACATTTATATTTCTTCAATAGAGTTCTTATAATCTTATCGGGAAAATCATTACTTTTTAATATCACAGTTATTTCTTTTTCAATTTCTTTGTGGAAAATTACGTCTGAAGTTTGCATCATTCTACGTATACAGTTACTTGCTGTATTTATTATCATGGACTTTGGATGTTTAGAGTGAAAATTTATCATTCTTCCTGATGCAATTGGCTTTTTGTACCATTTTAATTTTAATTGATTACCAAATCTATTTATAATGGAGTCAAGATAAGCTAATTTTCCGTCTTCTTCTATTTCGATTGTAAATTTTATATTTTTTTCAAAGGAATTAAGTGCATTGAGTGTGGTTTGAACCTCATTTTCGTTTACTATTGCAAATAGATCGTCAACATATTTAGTAAGTAATCTCGGTTTTCGCCCTAATTTCGTCATTGCAGTGTCCAAAAGTTTTTCCATTACAATATCGGCTATCACTGGGGAGGTTGGTGATCCCATTGGCATTCCTTTTAATTGTGTGTATATATTGTCATTGTGTTTAAAATACCTATTTTCCTTAATACAAAATTCAACTATTTCCATGAAAATTTGTTTTGGTATATTCGTGTGCTCTTTTATTATTGGCCATTTCTCCGATATAATTTTCAGTGATAAATTTATAGGTATGCTTGGAAATAGTGATATCACGTCAAAAGAAACTAGCTTTTCGTCGTCATAAATGTAGGTATTATTTATCCTTTCTTTAAATTCTATGGTGTTTTTGACATTGTATATCGAATCTATTGTTAATTTCTTTAGTATGTCTACGATGTACTTGCAAAGTTCGTATGATGGGGATCCGATTGCTGAACATATTGGTCTTAGTGGTATTCCTTCTTTATGTACTTTAGGTAGACCATAAATTCTTGGTGGTAGTGCGGTGGTTGTAGACAGCTTGTTTCTCTCGATCTTTGTGATTAGCTCCATTTTGTAAAGTTTGTCAACCAGTATATTGTTCTTCCTTTGTAACCGTGATGTAGGATCTTGCCTTTGTCTTCTGTATGTAGTCAAGTCATTTAAAATTTCTGACATTTTATTATTGTATTCATTCAATTCCATTGCCACCGTTTTGTTTCCTTTGTCAGATGTTAAAATTCTGATGTTTTTATTTTTCTTCAGAAATTGCTTCGTTTGTCCCACTGTGTCTGCTATTGCACTATCCATTGAACTTCCCCTCTCTGATCTTCTATGGTTTTTAACCAATAATGAAAACTTCGTGCGTGCTTCTTCTTGTCGCTCTTTGTCTTTTATGCTTTGTATTATATCTTCTCCGTCGGCTATGTATTGGAAGAGTGGGAAATTGCTGTGATTCACGGGTAAAGCGAACTTTGGACCCTTCGCCAACAATGCTTGTACATCTTGGGGTATACTAATTTGTGTTGTATTTACGAACCAATCTTCCTGGTTATTGTTTTTGGTAAATATGTCATTTCTTTTTGTTCGCAAATTCTCATATTTATTGTTTTGGCGATTTTTTATTGTTGTTGTGATTTTTTGTCCTACGTGTTCTACATTGTTCATAAATTCGTGGAAGTCTGCTTCGTTTAAAATATTCTTTAGTTTTGTTGATTCTTCTTCTCTCTGTTTATTTAATCGTTTTAATATGTTGTGTTTATGTTTGATCACCAAGCTTAATATTTTTGTTAAAAAATTGTGTGTATGTCTGTTCAAAATTCTGTCTATTTCACTGTGCGCGTCGCTGTCTGATACAAATAACTTATTACATTTAATTGTATTTTTTATAAAATTAGGAATTAATTTAGATTTCCTACACTCTAAAAGAAACTTTATATTACACTTTATTTTAACTACTTTTTTTGAAAATGCAAACTTCAGACGTAATTTTCCACAAAGAAATTGAAAAAGAAATAACTGTGATATTAAAAAGTAATGATTTTCCCGATAAGATTATAAGAACTCTATTGAAGAAATATAAATGTCGTAATTGTCCTCAAAAATCAACAACACCTGTGATATATAAGTCATTAACCTACGTACCAAAATTATCGGAACGGCTATCAAAGTCAGATTGCTATGATAGAGAAAAAATAAAAATAGCACACAAGCCAACGAACAATTTAAAGCAGTTTTTCAATAATGTAAAATCTAGAATACCCACAACCGAAAGAAGCAACGTAGTTTACAAGATTCCATGCAACGGCAAAAATCAGGAACAGTGCAATAGTATATATGTAGGTACAACGAAGTCAAAATTAAAAACAAGAATAACGCAACATAAAACAGATTTTAAACAATGTCACGAAACGCGAAACCACAAAACAGCACTTAGCGCCCACTGTGCAACCACCGGTCACTCTCCGAATTTCAACGAAGCGACGATTCTTCAGCAGGAACGAAATTACAGCAAGCGATTCACGATGGAAATGCTACACATAATTAACACACCCACGAACATAAGATTGAACTACAAAACTGACACTGACAATTGCGCTCACTTATTTAAACATTTATTAACAGATACATAATTAGTATTAAACTCCACGTCACACGGGAGGGACGTGTAACAAATGTATGTATATAATTTTATGTGCGAATTATTGTTAATGTTTATATGTACATACGTAATTAATGTATTGCTTTGTGTTTTGTTAATAGTTTTTCGCCCTGAAGACGGTTACCGTTGTGCAACCGAAATATATTGGAAAATCGAAACTTGGTTTTTTGTTTCTTTTATAAAAAAGGAAAAATTTTGACCTGAAGCCGGAACAACAACATAACATATATATAAAGAAGATACCGATATGATCAGAATCACGAGCTGAGTCGACTAAGCCATGTCCGTCTGGCCTTCTGTCCGTCTGTCTGTCTATGTGAACGCAAAATAGTCCCTCAGTTTTCGAGATATCTGCATAAAATTCGTAATGTGAGTGTATTTTTGGGAGAAGCTGATCGTTTGTCGGAATCGGCCGAATCGGACCACTATAACATATAGCTGCCATACAACCGATTGTTCAGATATGGACATTTTGGGCTATAACTTCTCCATTCAAACAGATATGGACTTGAACATTTGCCGTGTTGGTACCCATATGGAGCTAAAAGATGTTACTATGAACTGTCAAGGTCAAAATTTGAGTAAATTAAACAAAATCAGACCTATTCATGAAAGGTATAAAGTCTTCGGTACGGCCGCAGACAGCCGCGCTCTTACTTGTTTTTATTGTCAATTGCGGCAAATTTTAAGTTTAAAATCTACGTTATGCCAACTAAAAGCATAATTGCATATTGAGCGTATAGCGTAGAAAGCCAACGAATGGAAGGCAAAGAAGTTGGTGATACTTTGCTAGATAAAAAGTTAGCAATGGTGGCTGGTCCAGTAGGTGACATGTGAAAGAGAGTAGGTAGTGGAAATAGCTACACCAACGTGTTCAGCCCATTATAACTACATTCACCTCCATTCTAATATCTTCTGTTTTCTCTACATCACTCTTACGTCCTCTACCTCCTCTACCCCCGCTAGCCGTTCCACCTTCCGGCTTCTTTCTCTCTCTATCTTTTCTGCTCCTTATCACCTTCGTTTTTCTTTTTGCTTTCCTTTTTGCTTTCCTTTTTCCATTACTTTTTCCATTACTTTTTCCTTTCTTTCCTCCTGTTTTAGTTTCCTCGTTTAGATTTGTTTTTATGGGAAACAGTTAAGCGTGAAATTACTTTTGTTGCGACATTTATTTTAATAACATGAAATTGGTTGTTAACCTGCTGTCATCAGCGCCAAAGTCGTTTATGAATGACTATACATAGTATATCGTCGTTTAAACTTCATAAACGCTGAAGTGAGACTTTCATAACTGCCTAACCGACATTAAAATGGAATTGCTAACGTCCAACTCTACGACTACAGAGCTGAAAATGATATTAGAAGCAAGTATCAAGCTTTCCGAACTTCCCCACAAACCGAACTTACTTATGTTATAGATGGATAGCGCCTCTGCCTGGCGGTTATGAAAGTTTCACTTAGGTGGTTATGAAGTTTATGCGATGATACGTAAATATGTATACAGAAAAGCATAGTGCATACATTTAGGCGCTAAAACAAGGTAATTTGCTTGGAATGCATTTAACTGTGGAAGATTCTCAAGCTGTTTTTGTGTACACAGTAAAAAATGATAGTTTATTTCTAATATCATTTGGTACTTAATTTAATAATTCTTGGAACTAAATTTGAATTTTAATGCCAAAAAGTCTTATTTTTTAACTATGAGAAGTTTTACAATTTTATTTATTTCAAAATAGTTTCAAAATAAAGTCTTGAAAAGTATTAAAATTCTCTCTAAAGAAGTTTAATCATTTATAGTTTAAAAACAAATCCTGAAAAGTCTTTCTCACTTATATTACCATCAAAGCATTTTTGGTTTGAAATCAAAAACAAACAAGTAAGGAAGCCTAAGTTCGAGTGGAATCGAACATTAGATACTCAGCTGTATTCTTTCATTGTTTGTTTACGTTTGATGAAAATACGGTGTAATTTATATAAAGCGAGTGCTGCATAAAGTGGGCGTAGCCGCGCCCATTTTCAACATTTTTATCAGTCATCCAACTAAGCATATGAGTATTATTCTTTGCTCAAAATTTCATTCCTGTATGACTTCTAGTTACAAAGATGTCACGTGACAAATTCCCAAAGGGTGTTCCAGAAACATCTTTGTTAAAAAGTAGGCGTGGTCATAAACCGATTTGAATAAATTTTTGCGTGTCTATTAACACACGTTATAAAAGTGTATAAACCAAGTTTCTTCATAATATCTCAATTATTTGTCGAGTTATAGGCTAAGAAATCTCGTATATTCCTTTGTTTAAAAAGAGGCGGTGTCACGCCCATTTTCCAAAATTTTTCTACTTTTTGTTTCCGGTCTATTGTGGAACTCATGCCACAAAATTTCAATGAATTACCTTTATATTTGACAAAGATATCGCTTAAAACGTTTTTATTAGGCCACTTTATAATACCCATATATAAAAGTGGGCGTGGTCGTCAACCGATTTCGCTAAAATTTTGAACATGTATTACCACAAGTAATAAAAGTGTACACACCAAGTTTCGTGATTATATATAAATTATTTGTCGAGTTATGGGCTCAGAAATCTCGTATATTCCTGTTTCTAAAAAGAGGCGGTGCCACGCCCATTTTCCAAAATTTTTGTGGTTTTTGTTTATGTCCATATTTGGACTCCTGCCATAAAATTTCAATGAATTACCTTTATATTTGACAGAGATATAGCTTAAAATGTTTTTATTGGGCCACTTTATAATACCCATATATAAAAGTGGGCGTGGTCGTCAACCGATTTTAACAATTTTTAGCCCAAACATTTGCCTAAGTAAGTATATTACGCACACCAAATTTCATCGATATATCTTCAACGGTTTTTGAGTTATGACTCATAAAACTTTCAATGTTTGCCCCTTAATAAGTGGGCGTGGCACCGCCCATTTTTCAAAATTTTTATGTTTTCTGTTTTATGTCCATAGTTGGACTCATGCGACAAAATTTCAGTGATATATCTTTATATTTGACAGAGATATCGCTTAAAATGTTTTTATTAGGTCACTTTACAATACACATATATAAAAGTGGGCGTGGCCGTCAACCGATTTTAACAATTTTCCGTCCAAATGTTTGGCTAAGTAAGTGAATCACGCGTACCAAATTTCATTGAAATATCTTCAATGGCTTCTGAGTTATGACATATAAAACTTTCCATGTTTGACCCTTAATAAGTGGGCGTGGCACCGCCCATTTTCCAAAGTTTCATCAAATTTCTTCCTAGGGGCTTGAGCTCAACACGTGGGTAAAATTTCATCGCTCCAGCTATATTAGTGACTGAGATACCAAATTTCCGATTTTGTCTATATAGGAAAAGTGGGCGTGGTCATGGTCCGATTTCGCCCATTTTCAATACCAACCGTCCCAGTCTCGATACCAACTTGTATTTCAAATTTCATCAAAATATCTCAATTTTTGCGCGAGTTAGAGTGTTTACAGACGGACGGACGGACGGACGGACATGGCTCAATCGATTTCTCTTTTCACCCTGATCATTTTGATATATATAAGTCTATATCTATCTCGATTATTTCATTCTGTTACAATCCACCGTTATGTGATTAAAACTATAATACTCTGTGTACTAGTACAGCTGAGTATAAAAAAATATTTAGAAAAAAATTATCAGAAAACAAATCAAAATAAATCAAACAAAATGTTTCTAGAAGTGCAACCCGGAGGAGTAATTAAATCTACTAAAATAAATGGCCCGAATCAAATAATTGTATCAACTAAGTAATGCAGGAGATTAATTAAATACCATGAGGATATATTTTGCTTTATTTTTTCAGCCTTAAGGCTGTTGAGGGTCTCTTTTTCAATATCAGTGCAATAACCACGACGGTGCAAAAATTTCTCTGGACATCTCCAAAATATTGGTGTAAAAGTTGACTATATGCATGTATATATATCGAGCTCTAGACGCCATAAAAGTGTATCCAACGAAATTATCGATTTCAGCTTTTTTATGGATCTCAAAAATTTATTATCACATGTACATAGCAACTCCCAAAATTTCATAGCTGTGTAATTTTCGGTTTCGAGGTTAGAGACTAAATAAGTTTCAAGTTGCATACAAACTGCATGCAAAACAAATTAAAAAAACTGTGTCCTGTAAAATTTACAATTTTTTGGATACACTCTTATGGGGATTAGGGCTTGATATATAAGGTACCTTAGTGTTTGCTACTACGGTTTTGGATTTTTATGTAAATAAACAATATTGACGTTATTCAATTTCTCACTAATCTTTGGGATAATAGTTCTTTGCGGTAAATCCGCTGGAAATTTTATGGGGGTTTAATTTTAAATCCAAAAAAGTATACAATTTATTCCAATTTTGGATTGATCTTATATAATTTCAACTATTTTAAATACCAGAAATATTCTAAAAATAATCAAAATTTGGGTTTGATTTAATTCCAAGAAAGTATTAATTTGACACCAAGAATAATTTCTGTCTCTCAATATTCTGCTCTTTTTTTAAACCAGAATGGTTTTAATTTTATGCTTTTTGGAATTGTTATATATAAATACCAAAATGGAATTAAAATTAAACTAAACTTTTTACTGTGTAGTTCGCCGTAGAACACTACACGTTGCAAGGTTGACAAATTTCTGTTTTTGTTGTTATCTATTATTATAAGATCTTTTTTCTCTCAGTGTATTTAAGAATTTAGCCTAATTGCGTTGATTGCATTATGCCTTATCTAGGGACTACGTGTTGTCTGCTTTCTTAGAAGTTTTCTCAACTTTTTCCTGCCAAAAAAAAAGAAGAAGAAAAAAATAGAAGCAAAAAACTGACACGCTTAACATGATACTTTCACTTTATCGCTGCTGTGCGGTCAACATATAATTTTTTTTTTTCAGAACCAAGATAACAAGGCCAAGTGAAATAGTCAATAATGGCAATAACGAATGTTAAATAAGATGAATGAATTTTCTTATCGCCGAACACGTTGCGTCGCCTACACTCGTTAGCTGTCAAAATAAGTTAAACGAAAGTAGATCGAAAATAGTGCTGAAGGACATACAATTAAATAGGTTATAGAGTTCAGGGATGACGACATGAGAATTGGATATATTATACAGCTGCTTATGCACACATACACTTACAATTATCTAAAAAAAAAGATATATCATAGAAAATTGTATGTATTAAAGAGCTTTTTATATAAGTAACTAATGGCGTTTTCGATTCTGGAAAAAATGTCGCACTTATTCTGCATTTTTATCGGGCTGTCAAATTTTTTTGTTCTATTCCACATAGATTCCACACATTTTTTCAGGGTTGATTGTTCGATTGCCAAAAATGTCGCCCTCTCCCCGACCACAGGACAGCATTTTCTGCCCTTAATATAAACAAGGGGTTGCATTATTTTTGTTTCATACATCACATGAAAAATGCAACATTTTCTTAGGGCACAGGGCGCATGTTAATAATGTTGCCTTGTAATAATGCAACATTTTCGTTCAGAATCGAAAACGCTATAAGTAAAAAAGGGGCAAGCATTTGCTTATTTTTGTGGTCAAAATGAAATACAGCAGTCAAAACACAAGCTTCCATATATGCATGTATGTATGTGTAGGTGACCTTAATCCATAAATAAATTTCCTTTGCTACTCATTCCCACTTTTCTTAGCTAATTAAAGCGCTAAGCTGAATCAGTACTTCTCCATCATGACGGACAAGGAAGGAACTGACAGCTGAGTAGACTGTGTATATTTTGCTCGTGCAACGCTAGATTGGCAACGTATCAGTCGCCGGATCCGGCATACTTTGCCAATTTTCTATTTTGCCGTACGTCAGTAATATAAGATGTGTTCGGTGAAGGCATTAGAGTACTCTAGTGCAGAAAATTGCGTTCGATAACTCGTTTTTGTACTAAACTGTGCAGAATTGTGTTTTGTAACCAACTTAAAATTAAATATTAGTATTAATTAATACTATTAATACATATTCCATGCGATTTTGCTCTTAGCAATTCGTTAGTTTTCGTTTTTTGACGCCTTTACCTAAAACTTCTGTGACAAATGTCTGATATTGTTCTACACTACACTTTTAGTGCATTCACCGAACACATATTTTATGTGCCACTCTTTCCGCTACGTACGTCCTGTCAGTCGAAAACGACGTACGTCATGACGGAGAAGTACTGATTCTGCTTAGCGCTTTACTCGGTATAAAGGCTTCCTTATAGCTTTGACTGCCACACAGAATTGACAGAGGACAGCATCTTAAACTAATATGTATTATAACCGATTTCCTTTGGTTTATGGCTTACGAATGTCAACGGCGCTGCTAACACAGCGCTCTAATCAGCCAACTTGGACAAGCAAACGCTCGAGGTGTTTGGGGGCAAGCTAATGTATTGGCGTTGGTCAAGTCAATGGAGTGAATGGTGTAAAAGCGTGTTAAAGCGGGGTAAAAAGGTACAAGCGATGAATGTTTCGTAAGCGATATGTTCACTAACAATGTATTTATGCATGTATTTGCCAATGGCATTAGAGAGATTTAAGATGATAGTCGAGATTGGTGTTAAATGTATGTAGGCACGTACGTACTAGGCATCCCGGGATCCCGCCCTTTTAGACACCCCGAAAATCCCGGGATAGCTAGAATTTTATCCCGGGATTTTCGGGATAAGATAAAGAGAGAATATTCCGCTATTATAGCAAAGAAAAGTTATATTTTATATAATTTTTATTGGTCTCAGATCTGTATACTAATAGCATTTCCTATTCTGAATGAAAATGTTGCATTATTACATTGCAGCATTATCAACATGTGTCCTGTGCCCTATTAAAGTGTTGCATTTTCATGTAATGAATGAAACAAAAATAATGCAACCTTTTATTAGTGCTAAGAGCAGAAAATGTTGCCCGTAGTCGGGCCAGTTTTATATTTTGTCAATAGACCAAACATCCCTAAAAAAAGTGTTGAGTCTGTGTGGAAGAGAGCAAAAAAATGTGACAGCCGGAAGAAAGTGCGACATTTTTGCTAGAATAAACTAATAGTTCTTTCAATAGCTGCAATCATCTTTTAATGAACGTAAGTAATTTAACAGATTGAGCAGTGAATATAGCAAAAAATCGCATTTTTCGTCTCTTTGGACATGAATATCTCAAAACCTACACGTATTACCGAAAATCCGACTTCAGATTCAGAACCAGCGCATCGAAATCCTTTAGAAAAGTAGAATTTTATTTGAGTTAGAAATTATTTTGGAAATTTTGTCGGCCTCTGCAATTAAAGTCCAAATCCCGGGATAAATCCCGGGATCCCGGGATTATAAAAAAAAATTTCGAAAATCCCGGGATCGTAAAAATCGGAAAAATTGGAATCCCTAGTACGTACCCATGAGATAGTGAGTAAGCTGGTTAGTGATATATGGACATATGTATATAAATATTTTTCTTCAATAAACAGTGCACTGACAGAAAAATAGAAACACTTGAAAATGTCTCTTAAACTGGTTTGAGAAGCTATAATATTAACAATGGAGGTCCTAGAATAAATTGGCTGGACAAGCCTATTTATGGGGCAAGCCTATTTATGAAGCATAGCCATTATAAATTTATGTAATTTTCTTTGCTGCTTTAACTGAAAGTCTTATTGCGGCTTCGTCATTGAATTTTAGCCATGGGTAATGGCGCAATTTTTTTGGCGCTGATACAATAACACCAGCGCCAACCGTGGCGCCAACTCACGGTACTGGCGCAATAACACCTTTAGCGCAATTGTCATCGAATAATCGATAAATAACATTTTTTCGCTTGTTACTGTTTACCATCCCCGTTTTATTTCTTTTGGCGCAATTCTGCTTACATATACGAGGGCACAATTAATTTTAATTTTCATAATCATTTGGAAAAATATTCCGTATATATGTGAAAATATGCTGGAAATTAGAGTCACTTAGATCACTATCAAGCACACATAATTGTGACGTTGTCATACGTATACATATACTAGGGGTATTCGCTATCCCTAGCAAGATAGCACGGATTGCAAATATCCTAGACCAAAATATGCTACACATCGAGAGCACCCCATTGCACAGTCGTAGGAAATTTTAAGAAGCAGCTTTTCTTTTTAGCCAAAGGGACGCGTTCATCACTCACTTTTTAATAAATAAATCATTTTATTTTATTAAATTTAATAAATACACATAAAAAATAACATTTTAAGCAAAATTCGAATGCTCAAATTGAAATTGAAATTAGCAATTGGCAAATGTCAGCTGACGCAGGGTCGCAATTAATTTCCTACACCTCATAGCAAATAAATATACATAGGTTTTGCTGTAGCATATTTTTGAGGTCTAGCATATTTCTTTGCGCCTGTATTTTGTTGTTGTGCGTTGTAAAACTTTGCAATCCGTGCAATCCGTGCTACGTGCTAGGGTTATGCTATGGATAGCGAATACCCCTACTATGATGCTGTTATTGGCGTTGTGGTTGCGCCATTTTACACTAGCGCTATATTGGTGCTGGTGTTAGCGCACACAATTGAGTCGGTTTTATATTACAAAATTGTGTTGGCGCAATATTGAGTTGGCGCTATATTGGGTTGGCGCTATATTGAGTTTGCGCTATATTGAGTTGGCGCATTTCCCAAATCGGAGTTAGCGCAATAACGCCAGGGTAGGTGTTAGCGCAATTGCGCCGCGCAGCGCAGTGTTACCCATGCCTATTGAATTTGATTAGGTTCGGTTTGCATTTTTGCAGATGATTTTTGAAGATGATGAAGAACTGTTGAGTTTTTATATATTTAGGTATAATGGATAATATGAAGATATGTATGCATGTATATTAGACTGACCACAAATGCAAAAGTGCTGATTTTTTTTGCTCCCCGCGCATTTTCTGATAGCTTGATAATAGAAAATAATATCTGTATGAAAATCTGACCATCTGTAGTGGGAAATAGCCACGCGCATTTGACCTAAAGTTCAAAAATTGATCTAAAAATTATGCATGGCTTTAGAGACCAATATCTCTTTAAACAATGTTTTTCGGAGAAATAATGTAATAATCGTTTTTATACAAAACTAGCTGACCCGGCAGCCGTTGTTCTGCTAAAATGTATTCCCATGAAGCCTAAAGAAAAGTCTTTGATTACCGTATTGCTAACCATTATCTTAGAGTCCATCTTAATGACTACATAATGATAACAAAAAATTGTCTATTCTCTGAATAAAAGTTATAGTTATATTCTCCGCGACAAACCTACTTCCCCCGATCCCTATCTCTATCTGAATCCCTATCTCTATTTCGGTCTCAATCTTAATCTCAATCTCAATCTTTATCCCTATCACCATCCCTATCCCTATCCTTATCCTTATCCCTATCTCTATCTCTATCCCTACCCTTTCCCTATCCCTATCCCTATCCCTATCCCTATCCCTATCCCTATCCCTATCTCTATCCCTATCCCTATCCCCATCCCTATCCCTATCCGTATCCCTATCCCTATCCCTATCCCTATCCCTATCCCTATCCCTATCCCCATCCCTATCCCTATCCCCATCCCCATCCCTATCCCTATCCCTATCCCCATCCCTATCCTTATCCTTATCCCTATATCTATCCCTATCCCTACCCCTATCCCTATAGCTACCTACCTTTACCTTACTGGGACCGTCGATCACCATCCGGGCCCACTACTTTAGCCATTTCTGGGAAACAGCCTTAGAAATCACAATGACAATAGCTGTATGTGGAAGCCTGCTCAACGCTTTTCATTTGCTACCAATATTGCCCAGAAACTTTCCAGGGTCACTCGGTCCCACGTTTTAACCCATATCTGGGAACCCGGCCTAGGTATCGCAATGAAAATAACTTTATGTTGAAGGCCTGTTCAACACCTTTCATTTGATACCAATATTGGTCGAAGACTTGCTGGATCGATCTGGGTCTTCATTTAGGCCTATATTCCGAGAAGCTTCCTTTTTTTCGAAATTCTATATACCCTACTATGTGCACTAACATCACATGAATCTACTGTGAATATTTCATAAAGAACGGATGGTTACTTTGGGAGTTTACATACATACATAAATAAAAAAAATTAATTAAACAAAAACTAATATCAATTGATAAACTCAGCTTTTTTGATGTCGTGAGAGTTGTCTGCAGATGTACTGATGCGTTTGGAAATGGTGAATGGATGAATGACTAAAGTTCGTTTGGTGACGGCGCACAGTGCTTCGTCCCATAGGCAAAATTAAGATAAAATAAACTGCGTAATTTATTCAAGTAATATATATATTTGTAAAGCTAACATATCACCTGGAATAAATGTATAAATAGAATTTATAATCTCATGCTTTTGTTGCCAATAGAGGTCGCTAAAATCAGTACAATTTTGAGGCAAAACTGTTTTAAGGTAATACGATTTTTAGTGTGTTACAAAAAAAATTGCCAAAAATTCATTTTAAATCGTCTTACTCTGAAACTTGCCACATTTGCTTACCATTATATGCCCAAATAGCTGAAATAACTTTTGATAAATGATTTAATTCAGAAAGGTGACTAGTTTAATCGAAACATTTGCTACTTTTTTATTGGAGTTCAAAAAATTACTAAAGTTTGGTGGAGTCAACCAAAAAATTAAAAGAGAACGCCTATTTTTTTTATTTGCAAATTTGGTTAACTTTGAAGTGGTCTAATAGAATCTGTAAACAAATTGCATTGTTTTTTGCCGGAAATGTAGAAATTGTACAATTTTGTAAAGCCTTATTTTCAAAATTTTAGAAAATTCTACAGAACCTTATATATATGGTATGGAAAAAATTTACCAAAATTAATATATGGAACTATTTTTCTCTCTTGCTATAGGAAATTAGCCTAATTAGGATAAAATATACAGTTTTTATAAATATGTGACAAATACTGACAAAAAACATACATGTAATACTAACTTTTTTAGGTGAGACACAAAAAATTTTACAAAGTTTGACAAAATTTAAAAAAAAAAAAAGAAAAAACGACTATTTTTTTATTTTTATTTTCGATTCTATGCTAGAAGGTTTTGCTACCAAAAAAGAAAAAGGTTCAAAAATTATGCCGGAAATCGCTAATTTAGTACTTTATTTAACACCCCAAAGATTCTATTTTTTACATGGAAAAATTTTATAATAAAAAATTGTTTCTATGTTAACTCTAATAATATTGCGCTTTTAAAAGTTACAATTTGATATGTGCCAAAATCATATTGACATTTTGCAATAAAATAGTGCATTAAACTATAACAACCAACATATTTTCTGAACAAATTTAAAAGTAATTTTCTTTAGAACCATTTTTTGCAATAACTAACGGGAGTAGTCCATCCTTGATTCGTTTTTAATGTATTGTGATTACATGTTAATCTAAAAATTACTTTTTGTAAAAAAGGATATATGGGAGGTAGTCATGTCCTTGCACTTAAAAGGACGAAACTCATCAACTAGTTTAAAAACATAATTCTATAAACATACACCAAATTTGATTTCATTCTGTTTGAAATTGAAGTTGAAATCACAATTTTAAAATTAAGGATATATGGGAGGTAGTTATATCCTTTCATATAAAAGAACAAAACCTATAACCTAGTTTAAAAGCATAATTCTATAAATATATACCAAATTTGATTTCATTCTGTTTGAAATTGAAGTTGAAATCACAACTTTAAAATCAAGGACATATGGGAGGTAGTCATGTCCTTGCATCGATTTAGTCAAAACTTCGTTTTTTTCTTATCTCTAGTATTATATGTCTGTACACAAAATTTCATTGTTCTGCGAGTACTCCTCTAATTTTGCCGATTCACTATATGGAGACGAAGCACTGTGCGGCGGGCCTTAGTATTAATATTACTACATATCGAGCCCTAACCGCCAAAAAGTGTATCCAACAAAAATTGGATTTTACATGTTTTTTTTTATTTTCTTTTCATACAGTTGGTAATCAGCCTTGAAATTTATTTATGGCCGCTTTCACAATCTGCGGTTAATTTAATCGCTGGTTAGTTTGACGTAAATTGTATGGCGAGCTGTCTAATAAATTGGTTCACCGGGCAAAAATCTCTGGTTAAGTGCTTAACCGGAGGTGGTGAAACCGGCCTTAAGTCTATGAAATTGGAGTTGATTAAAAACGCTAAAATCGATAATTTTGTTGGATACACTTTATGGCGGTTAGGGATCGATAAGTAAACATACATACATATATTATATGTATAAAAAATAAAATAAAATAATATCTATTATATTAAAAAAAAATACTATTTTTACAATTTTCTTGAGGTTAACTTAAATGCGTAAGTATTTGCTTCAATGGTGCCCGTTTTTCGACCAAAAACTTTTGCGGTTAATTCAAAAGCAAAAGTTGTTAGCTTAAATACGAAAAGCATTTGAATCAACAGTGCTCGCTTTTGGACTAAAATTT
This sequence comes from Urophora cardui, assembly GCA_960531455.1. Lineage (NCBI taxonomy): Eukaryota > Metazoa > Arthropoda > Insecta > Diptera > Tephritidae > Urophora > Urophora cardui. The sequence continues at coordinate 17,956,867 of OY482670.1, read as the reverse complement.
TTTGCTGTTAATTCAAAAGCGAAAACTGTTAACTTAAATGTAAAAGTATTTCATTCAACAGTTTTCGTTGTTAACTTAAATACGAAAAGTATTTGAATTAAAAACGCTCGCATCGTTGAAACAACAACGGATTGTTGTTGGGCACATTTCAACTGCGGAAAGTTGTTCATTTAACTGCAAAAGTCTTTGTATTTACAACGTTTTTTTTTTCAGAGTACCTACCGTTACCCTTTCAGGACATATTGAGTCCTTAAAGTGAAATTTAAATTTTTTTGTTTGTTAAAAAGGCAAAAATAAATATTTAAAAACTAGAGAATTGTATAAACTATACATCATTTAAATTTCAACAACTATTTACAGCGAAGGTTGAGTGTATAGCTATTTCACGAAAAACCATTTTCGATCATCAGCACTCTTTTCGGAAGTGGATGCACCGGGGATTGAACCCGAGTCCATTCCATCTTCAGCCGCAATGACCCAACGGATAAACACACTCGGCCATTGAGACTCTGTGCAAGCTGTTGGATTTTCCCCACTTTTGCCTTTTTCATTTTCAACATTAACGTTAGTGTGTATATGCTTTTGCATATATTCTCCACAAACATGCTGAATTTTTGTTGTAGGCAGTTCGCAATGAACATTGTTGTTGGTATTTATTTTATGTATATACCAAACAACGTTAACAATTTTACTTGAAAGAGTTTTTAGTGCTTAGCACGAAATTTTTATTTTAATTCAATTTTAATTGTTGGGGTAAGTGGAAAAAAATTCCAACAACTATTTACAGCGAAGGTTGAGTGTATAGCTATTTCACGAAAAACCATTTTCGATCATCAGCACTCTTTTCGGAAGTGGGTGCACCGGGGATTGCATCCACTTCCGAAAAGAGTGCTGATGATCGAAAATGGTTTTTCGTGAAATAGCTATACACTCAACCTTCGCTGTAATTAGTTTTTGAAATTTTTTTCCACTTACCCCAACAATTAAAATTGAATTAAAATAAAAATTTCGTGTAAGCCAAAAAATCGAAGAAAATTGTGTAAGTCCCAAATATTTTCATGAGCAGAAATTTTTTTTTCATCTCGAAATTTTTTTATTTTTTTGTTTTTTATCTCTCCTACAAATTTTGAAAAAAGGGACTTACATAATTTGCACTCTAAGTTAGCGATATGTACACTAGAGCGTATCGAGAAAAAAAAGTTCGCCGTACGCCCCCATATGATCTCTTTTTCGAAAACATTTCCGAAAACATTTTTTTTGACGCCGCTAGATGTCGCTAAAATTCAATTTTTCATATCTTCGGTTTTATGGAGGGTTCCTACTTTTTAATTGTATTAACACTATGTGCGCCATTGGGGTCACTTCCACCCAGTACTTAGGTTATACCACCTTAATGCAACTGTTTTTTGCCTGTATGTTAAACGTCGTCAATAAGCATTCATTTTTTTCAAAAGAGGGATTTCGATCGATTCAGTAGAGGAATATGCGTTTTTCTCTTCCTGTGTTTTTTAGCTTAATTTTATAGTCTTTTTCTGAAGAGACTCCTACTGAAATTTTATGCCGAATAATTTTCTAGAACATTTTAACCATTAAATTAATCGCCGTAAAATTTAAGTAGGGGTGACCTCAGAAAAAATCTTTGTAAAATGAACATAAAAGACCACAGGAAGCGAGAAACTTATATTCCTCTGAATGTTAAATGTGTTTTATTTCCAGTTCTACTGAAGCTATCGAAATACTACTTTTGCAAAAGATTAATGTTTTTCGACGACGTTTAACATGCCGGTAAAAAAAGGTACATTAAGGTGGTATAAACCCAGCACTGGGTGGAAGTGACCCCAATGGCGCACGTAGGGTTAATACAATTATAAAGTAGGAACCCTCCTCTCATGCCAAAGAGATTGGTGTATCAGACTTAGGGATCGAAACTTTAAAAACCTAGTAACCCTTATGAGAAGAATGGCAAAAGACTGTAGCTGCAATCATTTCATGATTGCAATCAAATGATTGCAGTAACGGGGTGGATTGCAGCCAGGTGACTGCACAGTTATAATTTACCAGTCAGAATGAAGGCTTCTTTTTTTAATTCCCAGTCATGACTGGCAAAAAATGAATAGCAGTCATTTTGACCCCAATCAAAAGACTGCACAGTCACAAAGTACTGCATTACTTAACATCTCTGGTTTGCAGTATATACACCGTTGAAGTGAAGACTTCATAAATTGAAACCAATTTAGAATTAAATTTAAAGCTTTCCGTATACTGCATACTTAATTGGCACGTAACCGTCTAGACGATTCTGACCGAGTCCAATAAAGCGCGCCAGCTGATCGCTTGATATTGTCAGTGGTAGGTAGATATTAGGGATTCCAAATTTTCCGATTTTTACAATCCACAAAAAAAAATATATAAAAATGAGTGGGAAAATTTAACTTTTCAGAAGTTCGCCCCCGAGACCTCTTGTATACTAAATTTCATAAAAATTGTTGCAGCCGTTTATGGGATCCTGAGAACTAAAGTAAAAGCGTCTCGATTCGCCGCCGCGATACCTCTACCTCTTGATATTTTTCTACCCTTTCCCCTTCGTCTTAGGCTTCCATCCCCTTCTCTCTATTTGCCCTTTTCCTTTCGCTTTCATCTCCGTTTCCTTTTTGTTTTCCTTCTCCTTTTCCTCTTCCCTCAACTTTGGCTATGGATTTCCCTTACCCGTCCTTTTCTCTTCCCCTCCTAATCGTTCTACATTTCCCCCTCCCACACTATCTATCCCCTTCCCATGAAATGTATATCAAATTAAAAGGAATCAAAATACCTGGAAGAATTGCTCGTTTAAAGAATTAGATTATACATATGTATGTATGTATATGTAGATATAGATAGTATGGAAGTATAGATATACGTGTACCTAACGGCGTCAAACAACTTGTTTCATTTCTTTTGTTTTGCTTAATTATCTACCACACAATGGATACGCTAATTAAAGTAAATATTTACCAAGAATTCAACAGAACAATAATGTGAGTTTTATAATTGTTTGTTATGTACCTAGACATGGAGTATTGACTTTTCAATTGTCAACTGGTGAATTCGAATTCTCGCGAAGACAGATGTTTTTCAATTCTATAGCAGTGTATGCTACTATTTGTCGAGCGTGTTTGTTTCTTATTAGTAGGGAAGCTAAAAATATGAAAATGCATGTTATGTCCTAAATTGCATATTTACGCCAATATGCATATTCGTGCATATTTTGCACTTAATCGAGTAATATCGAAAAATATTACACTGACAATATATTATCTATGGTTAATTCAGATAGTTGCGTTTGCTTATATAATATTGAGTGAATCTGGCAAGCATATGACTACAAATACGGCATTTCCGTATAGAAGTTCACCACGACAAACATACAAACAAGGCTACTTAACTATTGATAGAAAACAGCTGTAGGTTGAAATGTCTTAACAAAAACTTTAGGTTCGTTTATTATGAGCTAGTTATGAATAGTAAGCCAAGTTTCGGCTGGCAAATCGTTTCTTGAGTCAAAAAAATAGCAGAAGAGAGCCATAGACAGCTCCAAATTTAAGCTAGTAAAATTTTCAATAGCTTAAATTATTTGCTGCCAAAGTAAGAAACAGCTGTTGAAAAAATAAACAAAAGAATACTTTTGATTTTATTACTTTTGAAATTTTATGAATTTTTGAAATAGAAATAATGAAAACTAAATTTTTTTTTTTGAAAAAATAACCATTAACAGTAAAAAATAGCATTCAAATTATTAATCGCTAATTTTTACTATTTTTCCGTTTCTTGATTATCTGTTCGTTTCGCTCTTTATGAGCGCAATTCCTTCCGTTTTGCTCAATTAACAGCTAGCTGCTAGTTTAATAAGAAACAAACCTTTTAATTTCACAGACAAGTTTATAGCAGAATTTTCGCCACACGTCCTGCGATGTAGAGCATTCGTTTTCCGCATATAACAGCTCGAAAATATAGTAAAAGATATGATATGTAGCTCAATGCAACCCCTTTCCAATATTAATGGAAAAGTTTCATTTGCTTTGTAAAAAGACCCCATGCATTTACATAATTACAAATCTACATTAATTTAAAGTATTGTATAGTACTTAAAACAAGTTTTTAAATGTGGAAAATGTGAATTGTACGTTTCAGTTCTCATATTATTAATTTTTTATTATTCTTTTTTACATCTTTTGAGCATATTTCAGGTATTTTTCAGGAATATATACATTAGATGAGTTTTTTTTAGATATTCCCTCCGGCACCGGAATATGAAAATAGGATGTTTTAGAGTAAGTAAACTGAAAAAAAAATTTAACTTTTCCAAAAACTGGATGGAGCTACACCGAAAACCGCGCAAATTCCCAGAATTTCAAGGTATGTTTAGATTTATGTCTGAAAAAAGTTAGGATTTTGCACAAGAAAAAAAATTGATACCCACCCATACGAAGAATTAACCGCTAAATCGAATGGCATATTCAGTTTTTTTGGTACACTACCAAGGGAAGGTAATAACGCGGCCTAAAGTGACCATTTTATTTTTTTTCTCATGAATCTTCAACTTCTTGCCCTATACTCTTCCCGAAATCGGAAATTATTTTTCAACTAAATTACACGGTAGGCTGCGTTATTTAATGCGCTTTCCATAAATGTATAGCTATTAAAAATCGAATAAAATTTGGATGAGTTCATCAAGTTTAAATGAAGAAAAGTCGGGTATGAAAGGGTAACATATCTTAAAATTTCTTAAATTTTTTAACAATTTTGCTCTTGAAGGCGGTTTTTTGGGTTATTCGTGATTTTTTTATGTGGGTGGGTAACTCTACAAATGTAAAAAAAATACAAAGGTCGAGATCGTGGATAACGGACAGAAAGTGGAGCCAGATAGCGCCAAAACATTTGTGGGCAATATGGGTATCAAAATAAAGATTTTACCTAGGACTTCAATGTAAAACCAATCCATTTTTCTGTGTCCACCGTTTCGACACATATAAGTCAAAAATTAGACTCCAATGTCGTCGATATCCTTTAAAATATTCTGTAGTCATCCTGGACTACTTATTCGCCAGTATATCGCAAATTGGCTAAGAAATTGTCATGTAATGAGTTTCATATTAAAGCCCTAGTTAAGACCTTTAATTTGATACCAATATACCCAATAATATTTTGGGGCCATCCGGGTCCACGGTTTTTCCGCTATCCACGGTCTCGATCTTCCGAATTTTTTTTTACATTTGTGGAGTTATCCAACCAAATAAAAAAATTACTAATAACCCAAAAAACCGTCTTCAAGAGAAAAATTTTAAAAAAAATTTTGAAATTTTAAGGTATGTTACCCTTTTATACCCGACTTTACTTCACTTAAACTTGATGAAGTCATCCAAATATTATTGGATTTTTAATAGCTATACATTTATGGCCGCTGTGGTGCAGTGGGTAGAGTGCTCGCCTGCTATGCCAGAGGTCTCGGGTTCAAACCACGGTCCGAGCCAAACAAATTTTTCTAATTAGTAAAAATCCTATTATTGGGTTTTTTTAAGAGCAGCGGTCACCTCTCGGCATTGGGCGGCATACCCTCCGAGAGTATTTCTGCCATGAAAGAGCTTCTCATAAAAAATGCATTCGCCGTTCGGAGCCGGCATAAAACTGTAGGTCCACCCAATTAGTAGGAGAAAACAAAAAGGAGCACACCTCGAATTGGGAGAGAAGCTCGGCCATAAAACTCGTCAGAGTTATAATAGCGCCATTGTATTATATTATTATTATTATACATTTATGGAAAGCACATTAAATAACGCAGCCTACCGTGTGATTTAGTTGAAAAATAATTTCCGATTTCGGGAAGAGTATAGGGCAAGAATTTGAAGATTCATGAGAAAAAAAGAAAATGGTCACTTTAGGCCGTGTTATTACCTTCCCTTGGTAGTGTACCAAAAAACTGAATATGCCATTCGATTTAGCGGTTAATTCTTCGTATGGGTGGGTATCAATTTTTTTTCTTGTGCAAAATCCTAACTTTTTTCAGACATAAATCTAACCATACCTTGAAATTCTGGGAATTTGCGCGGTTTTCGGTGTAGCTCCATCCAGTTTATGGAAAAGTTAAATTTTTTTTTTCAGTTTACTTACTCTAAAACATCCTATTTTCATATTCCGGTGCCGGAGGGAGGATCTGAGAAGGTTTAAAGAATCCCATACAAAAAAAAAACTCATCTAATATACATGCACATAATGAGATTTTTTCGTGCATATTTCTAAGCATATTTCAGTTATTTTTGGGTATATTTTTAGCTTCCCTATTTATTAGTTATTTGTTCTGTCTGTCTAGTGTACATATGTACATATGTACGTACGCACATATAAGTAAACTTTACCAATTTCCCCCCGAAGCCCCTTAAAACACCTTGTCTTTCACATATAAATAGCGGCGGCGAAAGTGTCCAATTTCATAACTCATACCAACAGTGCTCAAGTAATAATGAATTCCTGCTGTATTTTTCTAGTGTTGACGCTCATATTGAGCTTTGTGGTGAGCTGGACGACGTCCACAAATACTACTAGTTTCCGCATCACTAATGGCAGACGCGCCACTCGGGTGACATATGTGGCATCATTGCACGAAAATATTAACTACAGGTATGTTTGTTCGGGCGCATTAGTTTCTCTTCGTCATATGGTTACGTCGGTGTATTGCGTATACCATCAGCAGCCACACAATTACATTGTGGTAGCCGGTCTTACTGATTTTGGAGAAATAACTCCACAGAGACTTAGATCAGTGAGTCAATTCCATTTGCCAAATGGGTATAATCCTGGAAGGAGAGGTATGGATATTGCTGTTGTTGAATTGCATGATTATTTTTACCCTGGTCGAAGGATAGTTCCAATAAGTCTCTGCGAAACTGATCTGACGACGGGCACCAGACTGCTTGTGAGTGGTTGGGGTAAAAGGAGCGCAACAGCTGTTGAGCACGAGATCCATTTATTGGAGTGTTCTGTTTACGTAAGGAATTGGACCGATCATTATATTATTGAACCTCCAGATTATATTAGTACGCATATGTGTGCTGGTAGCGCTTCTCGATCGGATACATGTGTTGGCGATGATGGTGCTCCAGCCGTCGTAGACGGGCAGCTTTGTGGAGTGGCAACTGCAGTTAGAGGTTGCGGAAATCCCGAACGTCCAGGCATATATGTCAGATTGGATAATGAAAATGTGAAACTGTTTATAAATAATGTTATAAATAATTAATAATGCGTAGGTGCGTATGTGCGAGCCGCCAATGAATGACCCAAGTAAACTTGACAAAGGGTGCACATATATAGGTAGATTTTCAAGCTTTGTACGGCCAAAAATATTTTATTGTCTACATCAATTCCAAATTGCTTGTTTAATGCAAAATTTTAATAATTTGTGTTAAAAGCCGATTTTATTGAAAAATATATGCAGTGACTCAAAAAAAATCATACGCCAGAGTTTTTAAATTAAATTTTCAAAGAGTTCTGTCGAAAATTTGACTTTCTTATTCGACATAAACAAAACAACACGCAAACGGACAATAACGGACTTTTACCTACTTGGTTAATGAGGGTACAATAACACATAACACAGACACACACACGTCACCCGAACGCACGAATGCACGAACACATCACATGAACACGAAGTACCTGAACAAAACGACGGAAGTTAGTTACTATAAATACTATCGAACTTACACAAAATAACTCAGAACGAAAGAAGACACTGAAGATGGCGCATATTAGCCGAAACCGGTTTGTATCCAAACCAAACTTGACAAGGGATGACGGAAAATCGTTCCACAATACATCATATTCCTACCCTGTCGGAAAAACAAGCAACCAAAAAGTTATTTTCGTTTAAAAATGGTTTCGTTCAGAAGTCGCAACCGTGACGCAACAGTTTTGCAACTGTTGTGTTTTTATCTTCTGAACGCACAGTTGAGTATTTCTGATCAACAAAACATGTTGTGAGTTTGGAGACTTTTTCCATCATAATTTTTTTACGCTCACTTTAGACAATATGTTGAGCTTACGATTTTGACATACATATCGTCGGTCTCCTGCCAGAAACACGAATGTGAAATTTGTTCTAAGTGCGATGTCTGCTCTTTATCGGGTATACATATATTGATATAATCTATATATTAATAGGCTAACATTTTTTCCATACAAACAATTGCCAGGCAGTTTAGCACATTTAACATACTCATATCCACATAAAATTGATATGGATGTGTTCGTATGAGTCAGGAGCAGTGCATAGGCATATAATTTTTTTCATAAATTATTTAATTTGTTTATAATTAATAAATAAAATTTTTAGTTAAGAGAAAGAGATATCGTAAAAATGTTTACAAATATCGTAAACACAGTTGAAGAGTTGCTTTAATTTCAAAGCACTCTCTCTCTCTTCCTTTTTTATATGCATTGGGATCACATTCAGGGTTGCCACTTTGAAATTTTTTTCCGACGAAATTCGTCTGAAAATCTTAACAAAATAGCTTTCAGCCGACCAAAATTTTTTTTTTCACAAAATTCGTCATTTAAGCTGGTTTTTGATAATTTATGTATTTTTATTTATTCATTTAACTGGTACATATTCATATATATACATATCACTCTTCAAATATTTTCACATGTTTTAGCTTAAAATAAAAAGGTACGAATGCGTTTGTACATATGTATGTACATCAGAGCTGGGCGATAAGGATTACATGTGCAATCGATTACACATAAGATTACGGTTACATTAATCGTAATTTCAAGTTTTTTACGATTACGATTACAGTAATCGTAATTTTTGTAACGATGATTACGATTACAGTAATTGTAATTTCAAGTTTTTGACGATTACGATTACAGTAATTGTAATTTCAAGTTTTTGACGATTACGATTACAGTAGTCGTAATTTTTGTAACGACGATTACGATTACAGTAATTGTAATTTCAAGTTTTTACGATTACGATTACAGTAATCGTAATTTTTGTAACGACGATTACGATTACAGTAATTGTAATTTCAAGTTTTTTACGATTACGATTACAGTAGTCCTTATTTTCTGTAATCTTAAATTACAAAATTTAAGAATTACATGTAAAAAATTATTAAAATTGCTTTTTGATACTAAACGGTGTAGGGAGGAAAATATGCTTGGCTCTGAAAAAAGTGCTAAAAACTACAAATAATTACGTAAAGCTTGCAATTTCACACATATTAGGCGCATTTCTGTCGTACCAAGTATGAAAAGAATACTCGCTATTTTTAAAATAGTCGAGTTGGTGTTGTTGCTTTGAAGGTAATTTGATGAATAAGCGAATATTCTTTTCATACTTGGTACGACAGAAATGCGCCTACTATATACATTTTGAAATATTTGCGGTTGAGATAGCAGCTTTTAGTGGGCTGGAGACAATGGCCTCATGCATAAAAATCGAGCTGTAGCTCACACTAATTTTCTTCGTAAAATGTGGATTTTGCATGTATAAAAAATATGTATTACAATTGCGAGATTTTACTAAACAAATTACTTAGGTTTATCTCATAACAAAATTAAAAAGTAATAAAACTCCACTGCAACTTTTGAAGATGTAAATGACCATAACTATGAAAATCCAATATTAGATGAAGATTTTTTTGACTTCGGCGGTAAATACCTAACTACATATCTATATAACAACTTAATATATATTTTATTTAAAACTCAATATACCTTTAGAAAACACTGATTTTTATAAACAGTCCTCGACGCCATGCACTCTACGATGTTTCTTTTGAAAAATTATTTCTGCCTAAGGCTAATAGAATATTATTGAATGTAAATTATCCAAACAGCAGTCTTAATTTTGTATCATTATTATTTCCGCTAATTTTCTCTCTTCTTAATACACATCCCAGTTTTAATTGTTTACTTAATGTGTGAGAAATAAACACATATGTATGTATGTATGTAAAAATTATTATTATTTCTTGGAAAACGATGTTGGGTAAGTATATCACTGTTTTTTACACATTGTAATCCCAGAAAACGAGAACAGTAATCGTAATTTCAAGTTTCTTACGATTACGATTACAGTAATCGTAATTTTTGTAACGACGATTACGATTACAGTAATTGTAATTTCAAGTTTTTTACGATTACGATTACAGTAATCGTAATTTTTGTAACGAAGATTACGATTACAGTTATCGTAATTTCAAAATTTCTAAGATTACGATTACTGCAATCGTAATCATCTTGTAATCGTAATCCTTATCGCCCAGCTCTGATGTACATTAATTTGTGTATGTAATTTATGTTAACATTTTAAAATAGTTACGACTATCGTTTAACAGGTCTCCAAGTAGGTATACAAATGAGATCAGAACTTTAATTAAATATCAAAATTGAATCTAAGATCTTTTTTAGTGCATAGTGCTTATTTCTAATTTGTTTCTGGTTTGGTTTTATTAAAGAAAGTGTAGAAAATTTGCGCTCCGCTGCAGCAGAGCTGTGTGGAAGCGTAAGCAAATTAAAAATAAATTTTGTGAGCCCGCCAAAGCAATTTTCATTAAGCGCATTTTTCATCAAACTAAAAAATGAAGAAAGGGTTTGCATGCGTATGCGTTCACCTTCTTTTCTCCACTTTACACAAAACTCTGCCGAAGAGAAACACAAAAAGTATTCAAGCAAACTGTTGCTGTGAGAAAGAGACATGAATACATGAACTTTCAAACGTTCTTTCAACAGTGTTGTGGCAGAATATAGCAAATCAGTGATGTTACTTGAAGGAAGGTAAAAACCTACCAAAATTCAAATCGTGCGACCATCCGACCAACAGGAAGAAAACCGACCAGTTTTGGTAGGAAAAGCCCACTTATCACTAGGGAAGCTAAAAATATGCAAATGCATATTTAGACCGAAAATGCATATTTACGGTGAAAATGCATTTCGTGCTTATTTTGGCATATTTTGGCACTTAATCGAGCAATATCGAAAAATATTAAGCTGGCAACATCTTATCTGTGGTTACTTCAGATATGTAGTTGCGTATACATACAAACAAGGCTATTTAACTATTGATCTGGGCCCCGGAGCGGAGCATTTTCCCTTATAAAAATTCACCACGACAAACACTAAGTTCTTGTATGCTGATCAGAGCCTCGAAGCAAACTCAGAGTAAAAAAAAACTTTGCTCCGATGCCCTGTTATTGATAGAAAATAACTATAGTGTAAAAATTTGAAGGGAACAATAATATGCAATATGTATCGACATACATAGGAATACGTTACACTGTCAATATGAATCGCGATGGTCTGATGAATCGCAGACTGGTGCTACACGTTCAGTATGAATATTGCGATATTTTTCCCGCTCTGAGGTTTAAAATATTTTACTTCCGTCCTTTTCACACTTTCACTTTCAATTCGTTTATTGCCAATATTTCGTTACAGATCACGGATTTCAAAATTTCTAAATATTTTGCGATCCAGATCTCGATGCTACACGGTCAATATTAATCGTTTTCTCATACAAGAGCTTTTTCTCGGAAAACCGCCAAAAATTCACACTGGAAAATATAGTAAAACACACGGTAGTTCAATGCAACCCGGCGCAATATTAATGGAATGGTTTCGTTTGCTTTGTAAAGAGATCTCATGTATTTACATAAGTACAAATCTAAAATTAATTTAAAGTATTTTATAGTATTTAAAAACAAATTTTTTAAATGTTGAAAATGTGAATTGTACGTTTCAGTTCTCATATTATTATTATTTTGCAAAATTCGTTAAATAAAAATGTAAGCTTGAAATGAAACACATACATTTTTTGAGCATATTTCAGGTATTTTTTAGACATATATGAATATAATGAGATTTTTTCGTGCATATTTACGAGCATATTTCAATTATTTTTCGGGCATACTAGCATGCATATTTTGAAATTTTTCGTGCATATTTTTAGCTTCCCTACTTATCACATCCCTGATCACATTCAAAAATTGCATTACACTGAAATCTCTGTCTCTATGAGTGATTTATAGATTTCCTATTATGATTTCTATAAACGCCAGAGCGCTAGAGCGCAAGAAAACTAAAAAGCTCCAAGAAGTAGGCCGTGCGATATTCCATACTATAGAGAAAAGGGAGCAACCAATTACAATAAAAAATAAATGGAAAATTAAAACCTCCATCGAATACTTTGCCGAAGCCATTTTTGGCGCTCAAATATTTTATATGGATGCCACACCCCACATAGCATTGAGATGATTATATTTTGAATTTTCGTCCAAATGAATCATTTTTTATTACTCTTGGTGACTATATGCTGAGTGAAAATAAAATTGAATAGAAGGAATAGTCATATATGTTCCTTTTGGATGATCAAAAACTGATGATCATTTTTTAATCACATATCAGAATCATTTTTGACTATTTTTGCTGAATAAATATTGATTTATCATAAAATGAATCAAAGAGAATAACCAAATATGTTTCTTTTAGATGATCAAAAACTGATGATCATTTTTTAATCACATATCAGAATCATTTTTGACTATTTTTGATGAATAAATATTGTTTTATCATGAAATGAATCAAAGAGAATAACCAAATATGTTTCTTTTAGATGATCAAAAACTGATTATCATTTTTTAATCACATATCAGAATCATTTTTGACTATTTTTGCTGAATAAATATTGATTTATCATAAAATGAATCAAAGAGAATAACCAAATATGTTTCTTTTAGATGATCAAAAACTAATTATCATTTTTTAATCACATATCAGAATCATTTTTGACTATTTTTGCTGAATAAATATTGATTTATCATAACATGAATCAAAGAGAATAACCAAATATGTTCCTTTTGGATGATCAAAAACTGATGATCATTTTTTAACCACATATCAGAATAATTTTTGACTATTTTTGCTGAATAAATATTGATTTATCATAAAATGAATCAAAGAGAATAACCAAATATGTTTCTTTTAGATGATCAAAAACTGATGATCATTTTTTAATCACATATCAGAATCATTTTTGACTATTTTTGATGAATAAATATTGTTTTATCATGAAATTAATCAAAGAGAATAACCAAATATGTTTCTTTTAGATGATCAAAAACTGATTATCATTTTTTAATCACATATCAGAATCATTTTTGACTATTTTTGCTGAATAAATATAGATTTATCATAAAATGAATCAAAGAGAATAACCAAATATGTTTCTTTTAGATGATCAAAAACTGATGATAATTTTTAAGTCATATATCAGAAACACTTTTCACTACTTTTGTTGAATTATACTTAAAAAAAAAAAATTTCCTTATACACAAATGTACATTTGTTTTCGTATCAAAAAGTTTTCCATCAAATAGATTTCCAACGTTATAGGAAAAGGTAAGAAAAATTTCAAAGAAAAATGTTGGTATAATTTTTTATATTTTTAATTATTTTTTTCAGATTCCAAGCATATGCAATTTGGTGGACGGCATAATTATAATCACTTTACGCAGCAATTTGGTGGACGGCATAACCAAAATTATTTTACGCAGCAATTTGGTGGACGGCATAACCAAAATCATTTTACGCAGCAATTTGGTGGACGGCATTCATAGATACGTACATATGTAAGTATGTATGTATGTATTTATGTATGTAAACGAGTTACGTATACGCAGTGTAGTTCACTGTATGTTTGCTTGGTGGACGGCATAACCAAAATCATTTTACGCAGCAATTTGGTGGACGGCATAACCAAAGACCGGTATTCATAAAAAATAAAATAGGTTTTAGGAATTGTATAAAGTGACATTTTCATAGAATTTTTCGATTTTAACAGCTTTATAAACCTATTTTATTTTTTATAAATAAGAGGAAGTATTTAATTTTTATACTAAAAATTTATTTATCTATATGTACTCATATCTCAGTCCAGAGCAATTATGAACCTCAAAATAAATTGATAGAGCTGATTGAGGAAATAAAAGGACTTAAGTATATAATAGATGGCAGTAGCAAAGAAATACAGAAATTGAAGGACGAAGTTGTAAACTGCCAAAAAACCATCAAAAAGCTAACCGAAGAAGTAATTGCGGTAAAATTAGAAAACAGGAGGCACCAAAATTTGGTATTATGCACAGATAACAAAAAGTTGAGCAACTTGCCATGCAAATCAAAGGAGGGTATATTTATGTTTAATAGTGATTTGGAGAAGGACGAAGAGCTTTTAGAGCAGTTTGTACGTACTAACAAACACTAGAGAAAAAATAATATGTTAACAATGCATATTTATATTTTCTTTAGAAACATTGTATAAATAAAGTTTGTGGCGACGGACAGTCTCAGTTCCTTAGAGCTGCTATTAGGAAAGTTTTCACGGACGAAGTAGCGTCTGCATTTAGTTGGAAGGGGACAGCAGAGAAACCGAGTGCTGAAAAATTATTTTTAATATCCGTAATTAAAAGTATGAATATTTTGCTTTTGTAAAATGTTATTTACTATTTTTAAGGAATATTAAATCTAAATAAAGTACTAATATAATTGTTTTCTCTTTATTCACAGGCATTTGCCATTTGAAATTTAACGTTGATGAGAAGGACATAAATTCAGTTTTGCAAAAACATTTCGCACATGCAAAAGAAAGATTTTTAAAACGAAAAAAAAAAAAAATGAAATTTTTTAAATAAAAATGAAATAATTTGTTTAATTTTTGTTCTAAATAAATTTATTAATTTTTGTTACATATGTCCTATAATTTCATATAATTATTATGTAATTAATATATGTACATATATTAATATTCTAAATAAATTTTATTATAAATTTAAATAATATAAATAAAATAATTCAGCGTTTTTATTTTCAAAAATGGATAACAAAAAAGGTATTTATTACGATTATAAAATATGATCGAAAAGTAATACAAAAAGTAATAGAAAATCATTTAAAAATTGATTAAAAAACTAAATTAATTGTGATCATAAAATGATACCAAATATAATCAAAAAAATATTTCCAAAAGTAGTCAAAAATAGTTTTAAAAAATATCCGAAAATATAATATTTTATGATCATAAAATTATATCATTAATTATTTAGAAAATAGTTGAAAAATGATCATGAAAACAATCAATTATGATCACGAAATAATATTATATATGATCCAAAAATGATTGTGGAAAACAGTCAAATTCTATTCAAAAAGTAATACAAAAAGTAATAGAAAATTATTTACAAATTTATCAAAAAATTAAATTAATTTTGATCATAAAATGATACCAAATATAATCAAAAAAATATTGCCAAAAGTAGTCAAATATATTTTTTTAAAATATCCGAAAAATAAATATATTATGATCATAAAATTATATCAAATGTTATTCCAAAAAAAATGAAGTAGGTCAATGTTAGGTCTTTTTTATTTTCATTTATTTATTATTTTATTTCCTTTTATTTTTTATTTCCATTTATTTATTATATTATTTCTTTTTATTTAAATATTTTGTTCTTTTTATTTCAATTTTACTTAATTCGTATTTATTCCATATATAAGGTGTTTTTTATTCTCAGCTGTACTAGTACACAGAGTATTATAGTTTTAATCACATAACGGTGGATTGTAACAGAATGAAATAATCGAGATAGATATAGACTTATATATATCAAAATGATCAGGGTGAAAAGAGAAATCGATTGAGCCATGTCCGTCCGTCCGTCCGTCTGTAAACACTCTAACTCGCGCAAAAATTGAGATATTTTGATGAAATTTGAAATGCAAGTTGGTATCGAGACTGGAACGGTTGGTATTGAAAATGGGCGAAATCGGACCATGACCACGCCCACTTTTCCTATATAGAAAAAATCGGAAATCTGGTATATCAGTCACTAATATAGCTGGAGCGATGAAATTTTACTCACGTATTGAGCTCAGGCCCCTAGGAAGAAATATGGTAAAATTTTGGAAAATGGGCGGTGCCACGCCCACTTATTAAGGGTCAAACCTTGAAAGTTTTATATGTCATAACTCAGAAACCGTTGAAGATGTATCGATGAAATTCGGTACGCGTATACTTACTTAGGCAAACGTTTGAACGGAAAATAGTTAAAATCGTTTGACGGCCACGCCCACTTTTATATATGTGTATTATAAAGTGGCCTAATAAAAACATTTTAAGCGATATCTCTGTCAAATATAAAGAGCTATCATTGAAATTTTGTCACATGAGTCCAACTATGGACATAAAACAAAAAACATAAAAATTTTGGAAAATGGGCGGTGCCACGCCCACTTATTAAGGGGCAAACATTGAAAGTTTTATGAGTCATAACTCAGAAACCGTTGAAGATATATCGATGAAATTCAGTACGCGTGATATACTTATTTAGGCAAATGTTTGGACGAAAAATTGCCAAAATCGGTTGACGGCCACGCCCACTTTTATATATGGGTATTATAAAGTCACCTAAAACAAAACATTTTAAGCGATATCTTTGTCAAATATAGAGATAATTCATAGAAATTTTGTGGCATGAGTTCCACAATAGACCGGAAATAAAAAAATATAAAAATTTCGGAAAATGGGCGTGGCACCGCCTCTTTTTAGACAAAGGAATATACGAGATTTCTTAGCCTATAACTCGACAAATAATTGAGATATTATGACGAAGCTTGGTTAATACACTTTTATAACTTGTGTTAATAGACACGCTAAAATTTATTGAAATCGGTTTATGCCCACGCCTACTTTTTAACAAAGATATTTCTTGAACACCCTTTGGGAATTTGTAACGTGACATCTTTGTAACTAGAAGTCATAAATGAATGAAATTTTGCACAAAGAATAATATTCATATGCTTAGTTGGATGACTGAAAAAAATGTTGAAAATGGGCGTGGCTACGCCCACTTTATGCGACACTCGCTTTATATAAAGTACACCGTGTTTCCATCAAACGCAAACAAACAATGAAAGCATACAGCTGAGTATCTTATGTTCGATTCCACTCGAACTTAGGTTTCCTTACTTGTTCTATTTTCATTTATTTATTATTTTATTTCTCTTATTTATTATCTTATATTTTTTTAATGTAATATTTTTCCTTTTTATTTCAATTTTACTTAATTCGTATTTATTATACTTTATTACTTTATTTTTATTTGTACCATTTTTGATTTACTTCGTTTTTGCTTCGTTGGCAAATGTGCCCACTATCTATATAATAATAGGCTAACATTTTTCCCATACAAACAATTGCCAGGCTGTTTAGCACATTTAACATACTCATATCCACATAAAATTGATATGGATGTGTTCGTTTGAGTCAAGAGCAGTGCATAGGCATATAATTTTTTCTATAAATTGTTTAATTTGTTTATAATTAATAAATAAAATTTTTAGTTAAGAGAAATAGATATCGTAAACGTCGTATCGTTACAAATATCGTAAACACAGTTGAAAAGTCGCTTTAATTTAAAAGCGCTCTCTCTATTTTATATGCATTGGCCCAGCTTACGCTCAGATCAAAACCAACGCGGCCATGGAGGAACAATAAAGGAGAATGCATAAGATCAGCTGAGTTCTTCTTCAATCTTCATAAACACACACGAACATAAGCATTTTTTTTGTTGACATATTCCACACACACACGCACCCTAGCATTTCCATAGGGGCCACATCTGTCAAATTCTTCTACATTCCTCTTTGCAATGACACTTCTGGCCCCACTATGTATGAAGGTATGTCGTTATGCATTCTCCTTTTTTGTGCCTCCATGAACGCGGCCAAATATCTCCTATTGCTTTTCCATTAAAGCGAAGAATGAGAGAGAGTGCGGGAGAGCACACTGAGTAATTTTAATTTTGACCAAGGCATATCTAACAGGTAGGCTCGGCGGCGAATTGAAAAACTTCTTTTTTTATTTACAAAGGTTGAGTGTAATGTCAAAATCAAAGGGAATTCACAGCATGGCCAATAGGAATGGACGAGCCCCAAGCGAATTCAGATTTTAACCACGGCGAAATATCATTTTGACATTACACTCTACCAATTACAATAACAAAATACATGGGAAATTTCTGAATTCACCACCGGGCCTACCTTCCTAGATCTGCCTTGATTTTGACCATGATTTCGCGTCGGACCGTGATCAAAAGGGCAAATCAGTGTTGCGGTACAACTGGAATTTGGAAAGTGTTGCTTATCTCCGCGAAAAGGAATAATTTTTGTACCAATACAAAGTTGAAAAAATAAATTGCATGGTCGAATTTCGAGCACCGGCGATACTAGTAACGATTAATATTTGTATATATGCTTATGTACATACAAGTATATATTATGTATGTATGTTTACACAAGAATTTATACCAATATTAATTGTTATTGCATCAATATATACCCGATAAAGAGCAGAATAGTACTTAGAAAAAATTTCACATTCGTGTTTCTGGCAGAAGACCGACGATATGTAAAAAAATATAAATATTTAATATTTATGAATTTTTGAATGTAATAAAAATGTTTCAAAGCCGCGTAACTATTGGAGATTACGTTGGGGATAATTACAATAATCATTTGTTTATTTAATGTATGAACTCGTTCAGAAGGCGCAAATTGTATCACTTTGCGATTAATGATATCTACACAACAGTTGTGCTCAACCGTTGCGCCTTCTGAACGTAACCAATGTAGACAATCTATATCATTGTTGTCCAAGCCCTATGCTCGCATACACATTTTGTTTTTGTAATGCTCGTAAGCCCTGCAGTAAATTTGTTTCACTGCTGAAGGATCAGTGATGATTCCTTGTTGAATATTCATCACTGTCGTCATAACTCAGTATATTTTTATTTTTATTTGTTTTTGTTTTTCCGGGAAAGCAAACCATTTATATGAAAAATTCAGCAGTCTTTATATGAAAGTATTCACTGATGCCTCCTCGTCATAGCTAGGGTTCCAACGATACCATTAAGGTATCGATACTTCTACTTGCTTCTAGTATCGCCAAAAAGTATCGGTACTCGAGTATATATCGGATGAAAAGCATCGATACCTACTTGGTATCGAAAATTGTTAAACAGCCTTATTCTGAAGCAGTTACTGAATTTTCCGCTAAAAGTCAGGAACTTTTCGTATTATTCCAACGGGAAATTTAAGGTACCACCTCAATAGGCTTGTAAATGGTAAACGGTAGCTTAATTTTCCTGTTGCAATAATACGAAACGATTATTATATTTTTCTCAGCTCTTTTCTTTTCCTGTCCCATTGCCAAATGCGTATGGTGGTCCCAAAAATCGTATTGCTGGGCAGAGCTTGGCTTGGATTTTTCTTCATACATATGTTTTAGGGTGGAGTGAATTGGGGCTTTTTTTGAAATCATTATTGCTCTACCTGCAGAAAGTTGCCTTTCTATTACAGAAGTAAGACCGCAAAATATTATTGGCCTAGTCCTTTGTTTGGAGGTGCCCAAATTCCAAAGTATCGATACTTATTCGTATCGGCGAAATATCGGAGTGAAAAAGCATCGAGTAAAAAAGTACTCAGTTTCGCAACAAAAGTATCGAGTATTTACTTGTACTCGGTGATATCGTTGGAACCCTAGTCATAGCTGAATTGCATCAGTGATTCATTAAGGATTCATTGCGGATTTTTACTGCAGGGAGTATAGGATTTTACTCGCCTATACACTTTCTTAAGAAACTTGTGTATATAGGCGAGCATAGGCGAGCATAGGAAAATAAAATTTGTATACTCCCGAAACGTTTCTATGTAAATACAAAAACAGTTTTTTATTTTGATTCGAACAGGTCCAACCCAGCAATGAAAAGAATGAAATGTGGAACATATATGTATGTATATACATATGTATACTAATTTGATTCGTTCATATTTTCGATAATGTTATCTATGTCTATTTCGAGGTGTTTGTCTGAGATCCGGTTTCTGTGTTTTGATTTTACAATTTTTAGTTTTGATAATACACTTTCACATTTATACGTACTAAAAACATTGACGAAGGTTTTAAAATAAACGCTCGGAGGCAAA
Organism: Urophora cardui; assembly: GCA_960531455.1. Classification (NCBI taxonomy): domain Eukaryota; kingdom Metazoa; phylum Arthropoda; class Insecta; order Diptera; family Tephritidae; genus Urophora; species Urophora cardui. The sequence continues at coordinate 17,936,794 of OY482670.1, read as the reverse complement.
GATATTTAATTTTGTCACACTAATATTTAATTAATTATTTATTTATATATTTTGAAAAATTTAGAGGAGGGAATAGAAAATTAATTAATAAATACAGTAATAGTAGCCAAAGTTCATAAATTTCATATTAAAGATGTTTTTAAGCTTTCTAAAAACAATCCAGTTTTCAATATTAATTAATTATTTATTTATAAATATTAATATTAATTTTATTAATTAAAAATGTATACATATATTCCAATGCATATTCGAGAGCTGTGTTTGCATAACATAAATATAAATACAAAGTTGGATTTTTAGTTCGATTATCAGTCTGGTTTGTGTCCTAATTTTTTTACTGGATTATCGAGATGTCAATGAAGTTGTAGAAAACTACAAAAACAAACATATAGAAAAAAATTTTTTTTCTTTAAATTATGACATTGCTCGCCCGTAAGAAATGTTTGGGCATCATCTATATATATAACAAGTAAGGAAGCCTAAGTTCGAGTGCAATCGAACATTAGATACTCAGCTGTATGCTTTCATTGTTTGTTTGCGTTTGTTCGATATAGGGTGTATTTTATATGAAACGAGTGCTGCATAAACAGGGCGCAGCCACGCCCATTTTCAAAATTTATATCAATCATCCAAATAAGCATACAAATATTATTGTTAGTGCAAAATTTCATCCCTCTATGACTTTTAGTTACAAAGACTTCACGTTACAAATTCCAAAAGGGTGTTCCAGAAATATCTTTGTTAAAAAGTAGGCGTGGTCATAAACCGATTTCAATACATTTTTGCGTGTCTATTAACACATGTTATAAAAGTGTATAAACCAAGTTTCGTCATAATATCTCAATTATTTGTCGAGTTAAAGGCTAAGAAATCTCATATATCCCTTTGTCTAAAAAGAGGCGGTGCCACGCCCATTTTCCAAACTTTTTTATTTTTTGTTTCCGGTCTATTGTAAAACTCATGTCACAAAATTTCAATGAATTATCTTTATATTTCACATAGATATCGCTTAAAATGGTTTTATTAGGTCACTTTATAATACACATATATAAAAGTGGGCGCGGTCGTCAACCGATTTTGGTAATTTTTCGTCCACACATTTGGCTAAGTAAATATATCACGCGTACCAGATTTCATCGATATATCTTTAACGGTTTCTGAGTTATGGCTTATTAAACTTTCAATATTCGCTCCTTAATAAGTGGGCGTGGCACCGCCCATTTTCCAAAATTTTTGTAGTTTTTGTTTTATGTCCATAGTTGGACTCCTGCCACAAAATCTCAGTGATTGATCTTTATATTTGACAGAGATATCGCTTAAAATGTTTTTATTAGGCCCCCTTATATTTCCTATATATAAAAGTGGGCGTGGCCGTCAACCGATTTTGATAATTTTTCGCCAAAACATTTGACTAAGTAATTATATTACGCGTACCGAATTTCATCGATATATCTTCAACGGTTTCTGAGTTATGACTCATAAAACTTTCAATGTCTGCCCCTTAATAAGTGGGCGTGGCACCGCCCATATTCCAAAATTTTTGTGTTTTTTGTTTTATGTCCATAGTTGGACTCATGCGACAAAATTTCAATGATAGATCTTTATATTTGACAGAGATATCGCTTAAAATGGTTTTATTAGGTCACTTTATAATACACATATATAAAAGTGGGCGTGGCCGTAAACCGATTTTGATAATTTTTCGTCAAAACATTTGTCTATGTAAGCAAATTACGCGTACCAAATTTCATCGATATATCTTCAACGGTTTCTGAGTTATGACATATAAAACTTTCAATGTTTGACCCTTAATAAGTGGGCGTGGCACCGCCCATTTTCCAAAACTTCATCAAATTTCTTCATAAGGGCCCGAGCTCAATACGTGGGTAAAATTTTAAAACTCTAGCTATATTAGTGGCTGAGATACCAAATTTCCGATTTTTTCTATATAGGAAAAGTGGGCGTGGTCATGGTCCGATTTCGCCCATTTTCAATACCAACCGTCCCAGTCTCGATACCAACTTGCGTTCCAAATTTCATCAAAATATCTCAATTTTTGCGCGAGTTAGAGTGTTTACAGACGGACGGACGGACGGACGGACGGACAGACGGACGGACGGACGGACGGACGGACGGACGGACGGACGGACGGACGGACGGACATGGCTCAATCGATTTCTCTTTTCACCCTGATCATTTTGATATATATAAGTCTATATCTATCTCGATTATTTCATTCTGTTACAATCCACCGTTATGTGATTAAAACTATAATACTCTGTGTACTAGTACAGCTGAGTATAAAAATGATTTGGTGTTTAATTGTAACGCTAAAACTTGAAAACGGCTGAACCAAATCAAATACTTCCTTAGGGGGGTTTGTTTGTTGTTACCCTGCGAAGGTTTAGTCGAAGAAAAAATTAAAAAATATTAGGGGGGAGTGGCACCTCCCATACAATCTTAATTTCTAAAACTGATTATCTCTAAAAGAGTTCAAGGTAGGGTGCTGAAAATTAGTATAGAGCTAAATGATATTAAAACGATTCCCACGCATAAAAGTGGGGGTTATCGGAAAAGCAGGCGTGTCACCTCCCATAGAAGAGTTTGAGGAGATTTCTAAGTGTACTGTTATGTAACCAACCAATTTTAATGTAAGAAGTGCAATTCTCAATGCTGTGAAAAATTCCGTTGATTTTAGAAGTTTTTTTCTGTAGGGTGTTTGCCTTATATCGACGTGCCATACGAAAACTAGCAATTATAAAATTTGAAAAGAAAATTAGGAATAAAAAAAATTTCAAACGAATATTATCATTTTCAGGTTTTGGCTGACGAAAACTAGCAATATCGTTTTGTGGTTGACGAAAACTAGCAATATCGTGTTTTTCAAATGAAAAGTAGCATTTACGTTTTGTGGCTGACGAAGACTAGCAAATAGTTTTTGTTTCTCTGCTTATTTCCAGGGTGAGAATAAAGCGACTTTGGTTTGTTGTATTAGACATGACCGAGATAGGTATTTACGAAAATTATTTAAATTAAAAGTTGGATAACGCCATGCTAACTTGGTTCATCCGCTGCTTGTTAAGCGCTTATCTAATAGCGTGTCAAACTGTTTCGAGCGGGCCACTAAAACTTCATCGAACCAAGTCAATAGCAAAACAGTTGGACCTGTCATACAGATGACTCTGAGATCTACACTGTTGTAAGCACTTGCTGTATTTTACCTTAAAAAAAAAGTTTGATTATATTTACATATGTACAAATATTGCTTGGAAAAGTATGTTAAGGCTTATTTTTTGCGGGAAAAAAATTATGTATTTCCATGCGTTCAGAAAATCGGACGGATCACTTTAGTAAAATCAATTCCGTGTTTATGAAAGGTATAAGAAAGGGTACCGCAGAGGCGTCATCACTTGCCCTTGGTGAGGTCCAAAATTCGCCAAAAGAACTTTCGAGCTTTGTATAAAAAAACTAAAAGAGAATCTGACCATGAAACACTATCAAGGTTACGAAGTTTTGTGCCGCGTTCATACTTTTTTCTTTCAAAGTCATGTCAAAGTCAAAGCTAATAAAAATAAACCAAATAGATAACTGAGCTAGAGATCAGAGCTGGGCGATAAGGATTACATGTGCAATCGATTACACATTGGATTACGATTACATTAATCGTAATTTCAAGTTTTTTACGATTACGATTACAGTAATCGTAATTTTTGTAACGACGATTACGATTACAGTAATTGTAATTTCAAGTTTTTGACGATTACGATTACAGTAATCGTAATTTTTGTAACGACGATTACGATTACAGTAATTGTAATTTCAAGCTTTTGACGATTACGATTACAGTAATCCTTATTTTCTGTAATCTTAAATTACAAAATTTTAGAATTACATGTAAAAAATTATTAAAATTGCTTTTTGATACTAAACGGTGTAGGGAGGAAAATATGCTTGGCTCTGAAAGAAGTGCTAAAAACTACAAATAATTATGTAAAGCTTGCAATTTCACACATATTAGGCGCATTTCTGTCGTACCAAGTATGAAAAGAATACTCGCTATTTTTAAAATAGTCGAGTTGGTGTTGTTGCTTTGAAGGTAATTTGATGAATAAGCGAATATTCTTTTCATACTTGGTACTACAGAAATGCGCCTATTATATACATTTTGAAATATTTGCGGTTGAGATAGCAGCTTTTAGTGGGCTGGAGACAATGGCCTCATGCATAAAAATCGACTGTAGCTCACACAAATTTCCTTCGTAAAATGTGGATTTTGCATGTATAAAAAATATGTATTACAATTGCTAGATTTTACTAAACAAATTACTTAAGTTTATCTCATAACAAAATTAAAAAGTAATAAAACTCCACTGCAACTTTTGAAGATGTAAATGACCAAAACTATGAAAATCCAATATTAGATGAATATATTTTTGACTTCGGCGGTAAATACCTAACTACATATCTATATAACAACTTAATATATATTTTATTTAAAACTCAATATACCTTTAGAAAACAAACAGCAGTCTTATGGCGTTTTCTTTTCTACGAAAAAATGTTGCCCTCCTATATCCCAATTATCGAATTACATATCCTGACTTTCTATAAAATGGCTGAATTTGTAGATAAGGGTGCCCTCTTACTTAGTTAGAGGTAAATATTTGCTGAAAGGACCAGACAAACTTACAAAATGGCTAAGAAAATCGAACAGGGCAACATTATTTCGAGAAAAGAAAACGCCATTAATTTTGTATCTTTATTATTTCCGCTAATTTTCTCTCTTCTTAATACACATCCCAGTTTTAATTGTTTACTTAATGTGTGAGAAATAAACACATATGTATGCATGTATGTAAAAATTATTATTATTTCTTGGAAAATGATGTTGGGTAAGTATATCACTTTTACACATTGTAATCCCAGAAAACGAGAACAGTAATCGTAATTTCAAGTTTTTTACGATTACGATTACAGTAATCGTAATTTTTGTAACGACGATTACGATTACAGTAATCGTAATTTCAAAATTTCTAAGATTACGATTACTGTAATCGTAAACATCTTGTAATCGTAATCCTTATCGCCCAGCTCTGCTAGAGATAATATTTGAGTAAAGTTTTTTTTTTTTTTACACGCTCAATTTGCACGCACTTGTTGCATGTTTCCTTCGGGTGAATAACCGAAAAACCAGTAAAAGAATTGCGACTGAAAAGATTTATACTCTTAGAAACAAAACAAGTGTTTGCGGTATAAACACGGTTGAAGTGAAGACTTCATAAATTGAAAGCAATGTGGAATTAAATTTAAAGCTTTCTGTATACTACATACTTAATTGGCACGTAACCGTCTAGACGATTCTGACTGAGTCCAATAAAGCGCGCCAGCTGATCGCTTGATATTGTCAGTGGAAGGTAGATATTAGGGATTCCAAATTTTCCTATTTTTACGATCCACAAAAAAAATATATATATAAAAATGAGTGGAAAAATTTAATTTTAATTTTAAATTTAAATTTTTCAGAAGTTTGCCCCCGAGACCTCTTGTATACTAAATTTCATGAAAACTGTTGAGGCCGTTTGTAGGATCCTGAGAACTAGAGTAAATCCATCTCGCTTCGCCGCGATACTTCTACCTCTTTATATCCTTCTACCCTTTCCTCTTAGTCTTAGATTTCCATCCCCTTCTCTATATTTGTCTTTTCCCTTTCGCTTTCATCTCCGTTTCCTTTTCCTTTTTCTTTTCCTTCTCCTTTTCCTCTTCCCTCAACTTTGGCTATGGCTTTCCCTTACCCGTCCTTTTCTGTTCCCCTCCTATTAGTTGTACATTTCCCTCTCCCACACTCTCTATCCCCTTCCCACTCCGATTATATGTTCGTTTCCCTCACCTCTCCCTTTTCGTCACTTTCCCATAATCATTGCATTCGCTTTTGATTTTCATCTTTCCCTTTACCTAGCAAGTGAGGTTGAGCATTACATCGATCTAACTATATCGAAGCCTTTGTTCCCACTTTTCGGTGTCATCCAGGTAGATGGTAGGTAAGTTAACCCAAGTAACCCATATTTGGAGACCCAGCCTAGACATCACAATTAAAAGAGGCGAAGTCCTCATAAAGACCTTTCATTGATACAAATATCGCTCAGAAACATTTGAAGGTCCTGCGGGCCCACGTTTTCACCCATATCTCGGGGCCCGCGATAAAAGTGCGTAAGCATATTAAATTTTTCGAAAGTTCACCCACGAAGCTCCCTGCATTCCAAATTTGATGAAAATTGTTGGAGCCGTTTGCGAGATCCTGATTACATATACATACATACATATATACAAGAATCGCTCGTTTAAAAATATTAGATTATATATATGCATATGTATGTAGATATATCGCCCGTTTTATGTAATAGGGATTTAAATCGAAATTTTCGATTTCTGGGATTTTGCCATATATTTCAATATATGGGCCATGCCTTTCAGTTTAGTCTTATAAAATACTCAAAAAGATAAAAATGGCGGAAATAAAAGTGATTTTGTAGTTAGCCGTAGAAGGAAACTATTTGAAATTATAAAAGTTTATTTGCGTTTTCCCAAAAAAAAATTTTTTTGAGTTAAATCCCTCTTGCATAAAACGTGCGATATGTAGATAGTATAGAAGTATAGATATACGTGTACCTATCGTAGGTCAAACAACTTGTTTCATTTCTTTTGTTTTGCTTAATTATCTTCAACACAATGGATACGCTAATTAGACAAAATATTTATTAAGAATTCAACAGAACAATAATATGAGTTTTATAACTAACTAGAGGTTACCCGCGGGTTTCACACCACGTGCTTTCAAAAATAGCATATTGAGTTTGTTCTAAATAGTTACACAGAAAAGATATCATTATTAACGTCAAAGATAGTTTTCGTATTTTTTTTTTTGTCCGTTGAGTATATAATTATCTCATATGCCCTCACACCAATTTTCAGTTCCCTACTACAAATATTTCCAGAGATATTCGATGTGAAAGTTTCAGTTTGTATGGGAGGTCCCTATCCCTGCTTTACCAAGACCTAGTGTTTTTACCCGTGTAATACATAATTATCTCACATGCCCTCACACCAATTTTCAGTACCCTACTGCAAATATTTCAAGAGATATTCGCTGTGAAATTTCCAATTTATATAGGAGGAAAGTGCACATCAGCGTTGCCGTTTTAGCCATTTAGTGGCTAGATTTAGCCACCGCCGTGTTTTTTTTAGCCACGTTTTTAGCCACCGCTTGTAATGAATCAAGGCAGATATACCAGGTAGGCGCTGGGGCGAATTCAGAAAATCCCCATGTATTTTGTTATTGTAATTGGTAGAGCGTAATGTCAAAATGATATTTCGCCGTGGTTAAAATCTGAATTCGCTTGGGAGTCGCTCATTCCTATTGGATATGATTAGAATTCGCTTGGATTTTGACATTACACTCTACCTTTGGAAATAAAAAAAGTAGTTTCTAAATTCGCCCATGCGCCTACCTCTAAATTATTGTACCATGTAATGAACCATAATTTTGCACATAGGAAGGATGTGGTAACGCTAATTCAATTCAGCGATTATCACAAACCAATTTAAGTGTTAAAAAACAAAACAAGTTACGCAACTATCGATAAATGCATGTTAATACTCGCTAGTGGAATAGTAGGCTGTCGATGAAAGTCCGTATAAGGATCTAACTGACTTTGTATATTGTTTGCGCCGAAGTGGAAAGAACCTTTTCCGTAATGAATATTGTCAAAATCAAAAATCGAAACAAAACGAATCATACAATGTTGAATGCAATTTTAACTATAAGATATGGCTTAAAGAATGTAAAACAATGTTGCAATGAATTCGAAATAACAGAAGATCTCATTACATTAATGAGGGAAGAATTAATTTATGAAGAGAAAGAGTCAATTAGTGATGACGACATAATGATAGATATTGAATGTGATATCGAATTTTTTTAGATATAGTTAAGTACATACTATGTATGTATGTATGAATATTTTATTTTTACACAAATTTATGATTTCTTGGCTAGAGTTCGATGTAATGCGCCAGGACAGGTTATTTTCGAGGGGTAGGGGCACTTATAATAACACTAATTTATTTAAAATGTTTTATTATATAAAATTTAAGAAAATTAACATAAACGACATTGTTTTTATTCATTATAATGGTATTCGTGTACACTTTTCTGCGTTAGCGGCCTTCGGCCGCGCTTATAAAAAATAACCCTGGGCTACGCCATCCAAGTCCGGACGTGTGTCATAACCGTGGCTGCCGCCACGGTGATGTCCTTCTGCGTAATACACCCTTCAGCGTAGGCGGACTTCGCATTTATTTATTAATTTCATTTATTTATACCGGGGACAGACAGCTGGTATTTGTATTTTGGTAAATTTTTTGTGGTATTTAAAATACTACCATAATGACAGACATTAACTTGGTATTCCAGTGTCAAATAACATTTTTTTATTTCTGAAAAAGGAAGTAAACAACATAAAAATGGAAAACATTTCCGAAGTAAATCGTTACTTTCTAGGATGATTTTTATAATTTTTATTTCATTTTGATGAGAAAGACGCAAATATTTTTCTGCCGTTTGGCTGTCTCTTTCGGCGAGCTCCAAACCTTTTTTTAGTTTCTGCAGCTGATCTTGTTGATGTTGATTCAGATGGGAACGTTGAAATTGTCATCGATGATCGGCCTGAAGCTTCTTGGCGGACAGCATAATATTGTGCCGCTTTTGCAGTTCTGCGCACATATTCTGATAGATATCGCCATTTTTATGCACACCTCTCAGTTTTTGAATGTTCTCACGCCACATATTCTTTATTAAGTGGGTTTCATCCCTTTTATGTACATACATATCTACATATGTACGTTTCTTTTTGCCCATTTTAATACTTTTTTAGAATTTGTACATATGTATGTAAATATTTTGTTTGCTTTTTTAATTTTTAATTTTTTCTTTTTTTTTTTTTGATTTTTCGAATAAACATTTTTGATTTTTCACTGACATTTGTCACATTTAGGTATGTTCAGTGGGAAATGCTAATTCACAATGAGAATACCACAAAAATTACAACCTACGGAGAGTTGGATTTTTTACTACAAAAATACTAAGATGCTCGTGTAGTATTTTGAAAAATATTAAGGGTATTCATCTACTCACTTTCACTTTACCGAACGATTTTGTTGCGTAAATTTATTAATTTTGGTAAAATTCAAGTCTGACACATTGTCAGTTTTACTTTTTCAATTCAAAAGAACAAATTGTGCCTTTTTTCGGCATTTTAGCACGAATTATTAAAATAATTTCTGCAAAAATGTTATATGCATTTTTATACTCAGCTGTACTAGTACACAGAGTATTATAGTTTTAATCACATAACGGTGGATTGTAACAGAGTGAAATAATCGAGATAGATATAGACTTATATATATCAAAATGATCAGGGTGAAAAGAGAAATCGATTTAGCCATGTCCGTCCGTCCGTCCGTCCGTCCGTCTGTCTGTCCGTCCGTCTGTCCGTCCGTCTGTAAACACTCTAACTCGCGCAAAAATTGAGATATTTTGATGAAATTTGAAATGCAAGTTGGTATCGAGACTGGGACGGTTGGTATTGAAAATGGGCGAAATCGGACCATGACCACGCCCACTTTTCCTATATAGAAATAATCGGAAATTTGGTATCTCAGTCACTAATATAGCTGGAGCGATGAAATTTTACCCACGTGTTGAGCTCAGGCCTCTAGGAAGAAATTTGATGAAATTTTGGAAAATGGGCGGTGCCACGCCCACTTATTAAGGGTCAAACCTTGAAAGTTTTATATGTCATAACTCAGAAACCATTGAAGATATATCGACAAAATTTGGTACGCGTGATTTACTTACTTAGGCATACGTTTGGACGGAAAATAGTTAAAATCGGTTGACGGCCACGCCCACTTTTATATATGTATATTACAAAGTGACCTAATAAAAACATTTTAAGCGATATCTCTGTCAAATATAAAGATCTATCATTGAAATTTTGTCGCGTAAGTCCAACTGCGGACATAAAACGAAAAACACAAAAATTTTGGAAAATGGGCGGTGCCACGCCCACTTATTAAGGGGCAAACATTGAAAGTTTTATGAGTCATAAATCAGAAACCGTTGAAGATGTATCGATGAGATTTGGTACGCGTGATATACTTACTTAGTCAAATATTTGGACGAAAAATTTCCGAAATCGGTTTAGGGCCACGCCCACTTTTATATATGGGTCTTATAAAGTGACCTAATAAAAGCATTTTAAGCGATATCTCTGTCAAATATAAAGATATATCATTGAAATTTTATAGCAGTAGTCCAACTGCGGATATAAAACGAAAAACACAAAAATTTTGGAAAATGGGCGTGGCACCGCCTCTTTTTATAAACAGGAATATACGAGATTTCTGAGCCCATAACTCGACAAATAATTTATATATAATGACGAAACTTGGTGTGTACACTTTCATTACTTGTGGTAATATACGCTCAAAATTTTAGCGAAATCGGTTGACGACCACGCCCACTTTTATATATGAGAACTATAAAGGGGCCTAATAAAAACATTTTAAGCGATATCTCTGTCAAATATAAAGATCTGTCATTGAAATTTTGTGGCATGACTTCCACAATAGACCGGAAACAGCAAATAGAAAAATTTTGGAAAATGGGCGTGGCACCGCCTCTTTTTACACAAAGGGATATACGAGATTTCTTAGCCTATAACTCGACAAATAATTGAGATATTATGACGAAACTTGGTTTATACACTTTTATAACTTGTGTTAATAGACACGCAAAAATTTATTGAAATCGGTTTATGACCACGCCTACTTTTTAAGAAAGATATTTCTGGAACACCCTTTGGGAATTTGTAACATGACATCTTTGTAACTAGAAGTCATAAAGGAATGAAATTTTGCACAAAGTATAATATTGATATGCTTAGTTGGATGACTGATAAAAATTTAGAAAATGGGCGTGACTACGCCCACTTTATGCAGCACTCGCTTTATATTAAGTGCACCGTGTTTCCATCAAACGCAAACAAACAATGAAAGCATACAGCTGAGTATCTAATGTTCGATTCCACTCGAACTTAGGCTTCCTTACTTGTTTTTGTTAATTTTATTGGGTTTTTTATTTATTAATCAAGTTGACATTGACAGCTAACAAGAGTTTAAACAATTATTTACCAAGGTGCGTTCATGTAAAAATGCGGATAAACTGATAAATTTTAACAATTTATTACTTTATCACTATATATGAAGACCACTAGTATAATATTTGGTGACAGATATATGGTATTATTAAATTGCTACGAAGAAATACTAGATGTCTGTCCCCGGTATTAGATGACATTTTCACCGCTTTATTATTAATAAACTATACATTTCCGCGCCCTATGGTTTACATTTTAGTGATCTATATGGGGGGTCGTACCCCTCGAAAATAACAAAAAAATTCCACTCCTGGCGCATTACACAGCAGACGATCCACACAATTTTTTAGCCACAAACCAAATTTTTTAGCCATTTTTAGCCACAAATTAAATCAAATCTGGCCACCACGAAAATTTTTCAACGGCAACGCTGGTGCACATCCCTGCTTTTTCAAGACCTCGATTGTTTATCTGTTGAGTATATAATATAATTATTATATTATTCCTTCACATTATTATATGTATTATTATTCCGGAGTATATTATTCCTTAACACAAATTTTCATTATTCTATTACAAATATTTAAATAGATATTACGAAAAAAAGGAAAATTTTGTATGGGAGGTGCCCATTCCTGCCTTTTAATCAGATCAAAACTAAGCCTATAGTAATTACCGGGTGAAAATACGTAAGTGTGCAAAGTTTCGTGAGGATCCGTTCAGCGATTTTCTCGCCAATTGAGTTTAAACACAATTTCCATTTTACATTTATAATATAAGATTTGTGTTGTGTATCTAGTGTACATATGTACGTAAGCACATATAAGTAAACTTTACCAATTTCCCCCCGAAGCCCCTTAAAACACCTTGTCTTTCACATATAAATAGCGGCGGCGAAAGTGCCCAATTTCATAACTCATACCAACAGTACTCAAGTAATAATGAATTCCTGCTGTATTTTTCTAGTGTTGACGCTCATATTGAGCTTTGTGGTGAGCTGGACGACGTCCACAAATACTACTAGTTTCCGCATCACTAATGGCAGGCGCACCTCGCGGCTTCCATACGCGGCATCATTGCACGAAAATATTAATTACAAGTATGTTTGTTCGGGCGCCTTAGTATCTCTTCGTCATATGGTTACGTCGGTTTATTGCGTTTACGATCAGCGTCCAAACAATTACGTTGTGGTAGCCGGTGTTAACGATTTGGGAGATATAACTGCACGAAGAATTAGATCAGTAAATCAATTCCATTTGCCAAATGGATATAATCCTGGAAGGAGAGGTATGGATATTGCTGTTGTTGAAGTGCATGAATGTTTTCACGCTACTCCAACGATAAATCCAATAAGTCTATGCGAAACTGCTCTGACAACGCACACCAGACTGCTTGTGAGTGGTTGGGGTAAAAGGAGCGTAACAGCTGTTGAGTACGAGATCCATTTATTGAGTTGTTCTGTTTATGTAAGGAATTGGACCGATCATTATATTGATGACACTCCAGATTATATGAGTACGCATATGTGTGTGGTAGCGCTTCTCGATCGGATACATGTGTTGGCGATGATGGTGCTCCAGCCGTCGTAGATGGGCAGCTTTGTGGAGTGGCAACTGCAGTTAGAGGTTGCGGAAATCGCGCACGTCCAGGCATATATGTCAGATTGGATAATGAAAATGTGAAAATGTTTATAAATAATGTTATAAGTAATTATTAATGCTTAATTTTAAATGTGTAAATTGAAATAGGTGCGTATGTGCGAGCCGCCAATTTTTTTTTTGTGAATTTCTTGTGTAGGCGGTGCGGTAATCTGCATACCATAGTTTTTGGTTTTGTTTAGTTTTGTTTGTCACATAAGTAGTGTTTTGTCTTAGTTATTCTTAAATAAAGGAAAAATAAAGGAAACAATTACTAACAATTACCTACATACATACATATATATTGTATTGTCACTCTTTTCTGCCACTTATGTATGTATGTATATTAGAGTGACCACAAAACATATGGGATTTGCAAAAGTATTGAATTTTTTCGCCGTCTCTAAAGCCATGCATTATTTTTAGGTGAATTTTTGAAATTTTGGTCAAATGCGCGTGGCTATTTCCCACTACAGATGGTCAGATTTTTATGCAGATCTTATTTTCTATTGTCAAGCTATCAGAAAATGCGCGGGGAGCAAAAAAAATCAGCACTTTTGCATTTGTGGTCAGTCTAATGTATATTCTCCCAGGCAAGGTCAGGCAATATACATACTCAAGGCCGTATTTAGGGAAGGGGGGGGGTTGGCGGGGGAGGGTGTGGGTGTTTGAATCCCCCACGAAATTCTGGTAGATAAATTTTACTTCTATCATATTCAAAGCTATATGTTAAAAACACTAGTTTACAAATAATTAATTTGAGAAAATACCAAGAATTTCAGCTATAGGGGAGAGGTGGCATGAACCTGCTGAAGTCAAAACCAGTTTTTTATGGTTATGGTTTTGAGATAACGTAATTTTTTTTGGTTACAGCTTCAATCAAAAATTCTTTTCATGAGAATTTACATGAGCTATTGGCCAGTTTTTAATGAAGAAAAATTGAAAAAAATTTTTTGGTAGAAATTATGGATACATTTCGGGACCACCACATCCCCTCATCAGACTTCTTCAAGCGGCCTCAACCGAGGATCGAACTTAATTCGTTTCGTTTTTTTTTTATTTAATTTAACGAGCACAGGCCCAGGTTATATTTTATTTTTTATTTTTTAGAAACTAGAAAAAAACTTTTTAAGCATGGATGTAACTACAGCTGTTTCACCTTAGATCCCTCTAAGACTCATCAGGTTACTTTTGCTTCTGCCAAGACTCGAACTTGCGCACCTTGCAGTACAATAACTACAGTTCTAACCGCTGAGCTATTGCCTGCCTTCGACGTCTGATAGAAAATTTGTTGCTAGTTTCTTTCCTACTATAATATATATAATTGGTAGTCCAATTTCTATCCCATTGAGCTACCACCGCCGTCAGCTTTGTTTCGCTTAAATTTCAATTTTCCTTTTATTACAATCCACATACCAACAACAGTAGCTTAATGACACTCTGTCTGTTATTTTATTGAAAAAATTTGTTTTTTATTGGGGTTTTATAAGAAGTTGTAAAAATCAGGAAATTTTTATTCTTTTCAAAATTATTCTGTTTTATTGCAAACATTCTAAGCGTAATATTAAAAAGATTCCATGAATACTTTATTTTTGGCGATTTTTTCCAAGTGAAACAAAAGGGATGTTTTATGGTCGAAAAAATCGGTTAAATGACCCAACTATATGAAAACGACTTCACAGATCAAAGGACATTAGAGGGAAATATATAGCTTCCCAAGCAGTGTTTGCCAGCATAACACCAACAGTCTCAAAAAATAAGCTGTTGCTGTTCTCATAATTTTTTGAGAACTTTTGAATTTCGATTTCCTTTGAAAATATCTGAAGTCGAAGCACAGAACAGTCGAATATATTTGTTTGTTTATTTGTGCTGTTGCTTTACTGTTTAATTTCAAAGAGATCAGTCGACAGCAATGCACAGATAAACAAAACTTTAGTTTTCAGTGCGGCTTTCTAAAATTGTTTTTTTTTTGTACATTACAATTTCGATTGCGTACCTATAAATTAAAAATAAAAAAACAATAACAACAGTGCTGTAAAAACTCGAAATTATGTTTGCGCAGTTGCAGTACAGTAGAACTTTTTATTTGTTATACTTCAGCTGCGCTGTTTATTTTTTACTTTTCAAATGAAAATGAAATTCAATGAAAATTAAAAAAAAAGTTGAAAATAATTTCAAACCCTGCTCAAAAGACTAAAATAATGACATATCTATCAATTTTAAAAATCGGATGTCAAATAACAAAGTTGCAAAAAAAAAAAAAAAAAAACAAGTTAGAGTCTCAACATAAGCTAAAAATCTTGGGGCGGACTTTTACTGCTGAATACAGCTGGGTAATCTAACCGAGTTTTTCGTCCATAAAATATTTTTTTTTCACTTGGATAAAATCACCAAAAATAAAGTTTTCATCGTGTTTGCAATAGAACGGTCTAATTTTTAAATGAATAAAAGTTTCCTGATTTTTAAAACTTCTTATAAAAACTCTAAATTAAAATCAAAAGTTTTGTAAAAAAACTTTTTCTTCTAAATAGCACTTTAGAAACCAGATTTTTTTTATTATTTTTATTTAGTGCATAGGTTCTTTATTACAAACAAAAAAAACAAAAAAAATCTACAACCCCCCACGAAAAAAACTCCTGGCTACGGCCCTGTACATACTTATTTCTGAACTGATTAAATAGTGCAACATGTTTTTGGGGGTATTGAATGACCCAATCAAACTTAACAAGGGATGGCGGAAAATCGTTCCACAATTCATCGGAAATGAAATACTTAGAATTTTATACAGATCTAAATACATTTTTCAGCTTATAATAATAAAATTACATGAGCAATATTTTAAGTTATTAGCTCCAACACAAATGGCTGATTTTGACCTCTAAATAGAAAAGGCCGCATAAAATAGCATTTGCATAGTCGTTAGAGTTTTAATATCTACTAGAGAATTGTGCAACAAAATAAAAATATAGCATTGATACAAAAGGCTCAGACGGCAACACTGACTTCAAAGAGAGAAGTCAGCTGACACGTTTTCACGGAAAAAATCAAAACCATTTTGATTTCTACGTACCGTTTTCCGTAAACGTTGAAACTCAATATTGGTGAGTTTGCGTTTACATAGCATTCCCATACACGGTAGGCAGGAAGCGACGATAGGTTGCATGAAAATGTCGAGAAAAAAGGAAAGTGGGGTTGTGTTATGTGATGTTTATAGATGAAACATCCGTTGAAATTAAAATCCGAGCTGCTCCTTTTTCAAGGATATCCACATTTTTTGTTTTTTTTGAAAGGATCAAATATTGAGGAAATCGAATATTCGCCACCGTCCAAATTTTTCCGATTTCAATACATTATTTGGTCGCTAAGGGATAAAAAAAAAAGGTATTAAAAAGAAAACAGGACACCTGTAGTGGAAAAATCCAATGTGAACAGGACCTAAAGGATAACCACTGAAATATAAAATAACACAAAAAGTACCCACTTTAATTTGCGTATAACTCCTAACATTTTAACTCTACGTGAAAATTCCTTATAATATGTTTCATTCAGAATAAATAAAGGAATATTTCTTTGATATACAATTTTGATGTATCTGCAGTGGTTATGGCACTTTGGTCCATCTAAAGTGAAAATTTCAATAAAAGTACGTTTTTTTTATGGTGCTATTTTAAGTTCAAATATTTTTCTAGTTTATGTAAATATTTTAATCTAATGATCCAACTCTCATTCCTACATATCTCTACGTTAATACTAAAAAAGAGTTAGAGCTGAGATACGCGCTAGCTGTGCACGGTGGGCGGGAAGCAACAATAGGTTGCATGGGAATATCGTAAAAATGATGGCCCAACGAATATGTGCCTAGCTGTGTGCTGGTACTAATTTTCGTTTAAAAAAAATGTTGGAGATTTTATTCACGCTTGCTGTGTGTTTATGAAGTATATTAGAATATCATTTTACGTAAGTGTTTAGCCGGCGATCGTTTTTTCGATATTTTCATGCAACCTATTGTTGCTTACCGCCCACCGTGCACAGCTAGCGCGTATTTCAGCTCTAATTCTTTTTAATATTAACGTATAGATATGTAAGAATGAGAATTGGATCATTAGATTAAAATATTTACATAAACTAGAAAAATATTTGAACTTAAAATAGCACCATAGAAAAAACGTACTTTTTTTGAAATTTTCACTTTAGATGGACCAAAGTGCATTAACCACTGCAGGTACATCAAAATTGTATATCAAAGAAATATTCCTTTATTTATTCTGAATGAAACATATTATAAGGAATTTTCACGTAGAGTTAACATCTTAGGAGTTATACGCAAATTAAAGTGGGTACTTTTTGTGTTATTTTATATTTCAGTGGTTATCCTTTAGGTCCTGTTCACATTGGATTTTTCCACTACAGGTGTCCATTTTTCTTTTTAATACCTTTTTTTGTATCCCTTAGCGACCAAATAATGTATTGAAATCGGAAAAATTTGGACGGTGGCGAATTTTCGATTTTCTCAATATTTGATCCTTTCAAAAAAAACAAAAAATGTGGATATCCTTGAAAAAGGAGCAGCTCGGATTTTAATTTCAACGGATGTTCCATCTATAAACATCACATAACACAACCCCACTTTCCTTTTTTCTCGACATTTTCATGCAACCTATCGTCGCTTCCTGCCTACCGTGCATAAGGTAGATCGTATCAGCTGCAGTCGGTGAGTGTTTCCACTATAAGGTTAATGTTTGGACGAAAAATTGCGAAAATCGGATACTTTTATATATGGACATAATAAAAACATTTTAAGCGATATCTTTGTCAAATATTAAGATAATTCATTGAAATTTTGTGGCGCGAGTCCCACAATGAACAAGAAAAAAAAAACAGAAAAATTTTTGAAAATGGGCGTGGCGTCGACTCTTTTTTGACAAAGCAATCTAAGAGATTTGTTTTTACGACAGGGCGGGAATATGATGTATCGTGGAACGATTTTTCGTTATCCCTTGTCAAATTTGTGTTAGAGACAAACCGGTTTCGGCTAATATGCGCCATCTTCAGTGTCTTTTTTCGTTCTTCTGCATTTACCACCTAAAAATATAAGTATATTTTTTTTTTGCATTTTCTGTCCTCCAACCCAGTTCTCTTCAGCCTCTTCTTTTATTTACCACCTAAAAATATATTTTGTTTTGCATTTTCTGTCTTCCAACCCAGTTCTCTTCAGCCTCTTCTTTCATTTACCACCTAAAAATATATAAAATTTTTTTTTTGCATTTTCCATCCTCCAACCCAGTTCTCTTCAGTCTCTTCTTTCATTTACCACCAAAAAATATATTTTGTTTTGCATTTTCTGTCTTCCAACCCAGTTCTCTTCAGCCTCTTCTTTCATTTACCACCTAAAAATATATAAAATTTTTTTTTTGCATTTTCCATCCTCCAACCCAGTTCTCTTCAGCCTCTTCTTTCATTTACCACCAAAAAATATATTTTGTTTTGCATTTTCTGTCCTCCAACCCAGTTCTCTTCAGCATCTTCTTTCATTCACCACCGAAAAATATATTTTGTTTTGCATTTTCTGTCCTCCAACCCAGTTCTCTTCAGCCTCTTCTTTTATTTACCACCTAAAAATAAATTTTTTTTTTTGCATTTTCTGTCCTCCAACCTAGTTCTCTTCAGCCTCTTCTTTCATTTACCACCTAAAAATATTTTTTTTTTGCATATTCCATCCTCCAACTCAGTTCTCTTCAGCCTCTTCTTTTATTTTTGAATCTTCTTCTATTGTGAAACCTTCTTCACCGCTTGCTTTATAGCTTGTCTAATTTCAAAATAACGTGTTTCTAATATTTCGACACCATACTGTAGATACACACAAAACCTTTTTAGCTCAAAGCCAATTACATACAGTGTCTATAGTAAAATAGTGTAAATCAAATTGCATACAAAATATAAAAAGCCATTGAATTGAATATCAGCCAACAAATAGCTACAATACCGCATTGACGAATGCCTTACGACCCAAATACATCAACGAAAAAAGGATAAATATGAGAATATCTATGAGATGGATGACTTGTTAAAAGGGCTAAATAAATTCATAGTTACAATGAATGGTCATTATTTAAATTGAAATAAATGGTATTTATATTAGAGGTTATGTCAGGCGAGAGTACGTATAACTAAAGAGCTAAAGTACCTAAATGATAAGAGCAAAATGGTGAAGAAAGAAAAAAAAAGAGTGAAGTGGGGAAAACGAATGGTAAAGCAAACGAAAGGAAGAATTAAATTTGTAAAAAAAGGCAGAAGAAGAAGTCAGAAGAAAAAGGCAAAGGAAAGGCAGAAGAAAAAGTCAGAAGAAAAAGGCAGAGGCAGAAGAAAAAGGCAAAAGAGAAAGGAATAGTAAGGAAAAAGGACACAAGTATTTGCTAAAAGCTAAAAACTAAATAAGATTTTCATGCTTTTCGTTTGTGTTGTACGACAACAACAACAACAACATACATACATACATTTGCTCTGTTAGCAGCACCAGCAGCAAACTGACCCCTCTCCTTCGATATCCACTGCCTTAAACCAACTAAAAATGTGCCAACCAGATAATTGATGATTCTATCAAGTGGCCAAGTATTTCGGCCTTCGAATTTATTGCCATTTTTTTGTCTGCATTTCTCTTATTTATTTTATGGCTAACAATTTTTCAATAAGCCCAAACAAAAACGAAGAAATGTCAAACTACACGTACATATGTACATATGTACATATTTTATTAAATTCAAACACCTAATTTGTCTTCAAAGCTAAGCAGAGTTGGGCGTTGTCATGGAATGAATGGTACAAGGGCGGATAACTGTAAAAAACATATGGCTAGTTGGTGTTGAAAAGCCAGACAGCCAAGCCAATTGAAAAGTTTGTAAAATTGATGGGAATCGTAAGTAAAAGTGACTTTAGTTGGCAAATTAATAAGAAGAGGAAAATGAGGATGAGGAAGAGTAAGGATGAGGAAGAGTAAGGATGTTGCTGGAGTTTCTAAAGGATGAGTAAAAGGCAAGAAAGGAATTTTAATTTGCTTATGAAAAGTATGTATTGAATATGGTAAAAGGTATTGTTTTTTTTTTTTTTTTTTTTTTGAATGTTTAAAAGTAATAAAATTGAAGGAACTTAAAAAAATGGATTTGATAGAAAAGTATTGAATTAGTTTGGGGCGTGAATTTTTAAATTAAAAAGTAAAAAAAAATAAAAGAAATTTCAATAAGATTGTGCCAGGATATTGTACTTATGGAGGACAGGTTTCTCTTAACAAAAAAAAAGGGGAAGAAGCACAAGCAAATGTTTGAACAAAAAACTGTATGCTGTTACTAGTTAATCCCGACGAAAAATATTTTTATGTCATAATGGGTCTCTCCCTTTTCCTTTCTCTTTCGTCCACTCCCTATTCGTTTCCTTTTCCCTCTCCCTCTTCCTCTTCCTCTCCCTTTTTATTTTCCTTCTCCTTTCCCTTTCATTGTACATTCCCCTCCCTTTCCACTCCATTTCCTTTTCCCTTATCCCTAACCAAGGGAATCGGGTTGGACATTACAGCTCTAGAGCGCTCTATAGTAAATACGTGAATTCCACGTTTTGACCCATATCAGTGAACCCAATCAAAGCGTCACAATGAGCCTTACCAATATTGCTGACAGACACATTTCGGGTTCATCCAGGTCTACACTTTAATCTTTATCTGGGGAACCGGCCTAGGCTTACATCACTTTTCTTGGATATTGTTTTTTTTTCGGCCGAATACTAGTCCAAATTGGTGCGAATGATCAATTTTATATATGTATGTATAACTGAACTCCAGTGCCATCTACCGCGTCCATTATCTGTACCGTGTTCTTTATTACGTGCCAAAAATAAATAGAATTGGATCATAAACCCGGATTTTGCAAATATACCGAATCCAGCGCAATCTAGTGAGACAAAATATATCCTGTGTCGAGAGGACTTATCTAATTTTATATAGCTATATCGATTGTTGTTGTAATGGAAAAACCAACCCCAGAAACTCTGACAGGTGCGAACAGAATGGCAGTCTTTGGTCGTATATAAATCCAGGTAATTCCGGTGCTTGAGCCCAACTGCGGTGGAAACGAAATCTTGTTGTTCTCACATCGCTTACTACTTATGGCTACAAAGGCGCCCCAAGCACCTCCAAGGCTACTATGAATTGTAGGTTATGTTAGGCTAGGTTGGCCAGGATAGAGTGATTCCTCACATAAACCACATAAGTATGATCTTTAGTGTGGCCAACATCGTATTGAAGGCGTTATACTAAACTGGGAATAGAAGACTTCGCAAAATTTTAGTATTTTGCGTATTTTCTGAAGACTATTTTGTTGCTCACCAGATTCCATAACAGGGGTGAGAGTATTCCACCTTGTGAAGTGCCCCCATGTGCCTTCCTTAACATCGTCGAAAGTCCCCATCCACCCGTCACCTTCCGACAACTCAAAAGTTCCTCGATCCAGCGCTGAATTATTGGGAGTATTCCGTTCTATTCGATCCCCACCAACAGCGCCTCAGTAGAGACGTTGCTAAAGGTACCCTCTTGGAGGTTTCAGCCAAGGATTTTTGCCGCCCACTATGAATTGTAAAAGGAATAATTTTTAAATCCTCAACCACATACATAAATATTCATTTTCAAGGAAATTTAAGCATATTCTTTTTTGTTGTTTGAACTAGGAAAAACTTTCAGCCAAACCATTTTCATGCGGTGCAACTTGAAAACCACAAAACCATTATCATTAGGTGCATGCCGCCCACGTTTCGGTATTTATTTTATGCACTCTACACGTACATATGTGTGTCAGTGTATAAATTTTTAAGAGAATGCGAACGGGTGGCTAATAAACATATATGTATGTATGTATGTAAACAAAGCAGATAAAGTAAAGAAAACATTGCAAGGATGTGAAAAAAAAACAAAGAAAATTGCAAGAAAAGGCGAAAGCTTAGCCGCAGAGAATGTACGAATTTGTGTATGTGAGGGAAACTGGGCATACCCTGCAAAAATCATTGGATTTTATGCTCCATTTGTGGTAGGTTGGAGTACTTTCAAAGTGACCACTAACATAGCCCAAACGACCGATTCGTGTATCTGCATCGGTTCGTAGTTAGCCGAACATAACAAAAACCAAATTTTTATCGCGACGACGACGATATGTGTATACATATATAACTAAATACATACATATGTTTGTATGTATACACGTCATTCGTCGTCGTCGCGATAAACATTTGTTTTTGTTGTTATGTTCGGCTAACTGTTAGGTTCTCCATCAATTAATCCAATGTAGCTACTCCATGGATTAATTTGTTTGTTATGCGGGGCTGGAGTATATACTCCATTGCAATGACATGCAATGTTAAATGGACCATATTTATACTCAGCTGTACTAGTACACAGAGTATTATAGTTTTAATCACATAACGGTGGATTGTAACACCATAAAATAATCGAGATAGATATTGACTTATATATATCAAAATTATCAGGGTGAAAAAAGAAATCGATTGAGCCATGTCCGTCCGTCTGTCCGTCTGTCCGTCCGTCTGTCTGTCTGTACGCACTCTAACTTGCGCAAAAATTGAAATATTTTGATGAAATTTGGAATGTAAGTTGGTATCAGGACTGGCACGGTTGGTATTGAAAATGGGCGAAATCGGACCATGACCATGCCGACCTCCCCTATATAGTAAAAATCGGAAATTTTGTATCTCAGTCACTAATAGAGCCGGAGTGACAAAATTTCACCCACGTGTAGAGCACAGGCCCTTATGAAGAAATTTGGTGAAATTTTGAAAAATGGGCGGTGCCACGCCCACTTATTAAGGGCCAAACATTGAAAGTTGTATAAGCCATAACTCAGAAACCGTAGCAGATATATCGATGAAATTTGGTACGTGTGATTTACTTACCCAGGCAAATGTTTGGACGAAAAATTGTCGAAATCGGTTGAAGACCACGCCCACTTTTATATATGTGTATTATAAAGTGGCCTAATAAAAACATTTTAAGCGATATCTCTGTCAAATATAAAGATATATCATTGAAATTTTATGAGAAGAGTCCAACTATAGACATAAAACAAAAAACATAAAAATTTTGGAAAATGGGCGTGGCACCGCCTCCTTTTAGAAGCAGGAATATACGAGATTTCTTAGCCTATAACTCGACAAATAATTGATATATTATGACGAAACTTGGTGTATACACTTTTATTACTTGTAGTAATACATGTTCAAAATTTTAGCGAAATCGGTTGACGACCACGCCCAATTTTATATATGGAAACTATAAAGGGGCCTAATAAGAACATTTTAAGCGATATCTTTGTCAAATATAAAGATAATTCATTGAAATTTTGTGGAATGAGTTCTCCAATAGACCGGAAACAAAAAATATAAAAATTTTGGAAAATGGGCGTGGCACCGCCTCTTTTTAGACAAAGAAATCTACGAGATTTCGGATCCCGCAACTCGACCAATAATTGAGATAATGACGAAATTTGGTTTATACACTTTTATAACCTCTGTTAATATACACACAAAAAATTTATTGAAATCGGTTTATGACCACGCCTACTTTTTAACAAAGATATTTCTAGAACATCCTTTAGGAATTTGTAACGTGGCATCCTTGTAACTAGAAGTCATAAAGGAATGAAATTTTGCACAAAGAATAATATTCATATGCTTAGTTGGATGACTGATACAAATTTTGAAAATGGGCGTGGCTACGCCCATTTTATGCAGCGCTCGCTTTATATTAAGTACACCCTATATCGAACAAACGCAAACAAACAATGAAAGCATACATCTGAGTATCTAATGTTCGATTCCACTCTAACTTAGGCTTCCTTACTTGTTTTTGTATCAAATGTGGCAAGTTATGGAGTAATCGGTTGGTCCATAGCGAGCACTCCATGGATTAGCGACTGGAGTACTCGGAATTTTTGCAGGGTATATGTACATACATATGTAGGAATTGTGTGTGTACGAAAAATATATTTTGGGATAAATGTAAAAGTCTCTTACAAGTAATAATCTAAGCAATAGGAAGGCTCTTAGAGGCAAACGGATGCGGAAGTTACACACGAAGAGCAGTTACAGTTTGAGATTTGAGAGAATGTAGGACATAGAACATAGAATATAGAATGTAGAATATAGAACATAGAATATATAATATAGAATATAGAATATAGAATATAGAAATAGAATATAGAATATAGAATATAGAATATGGAATAAAGAATATAGAATATAGAATATAGAATATAGAAATAGAATATAGAATATAGAATATAGAATATAGAATATAGAATATAGAATATATAATATAGAATATAAAATATAAAATATAGAATATATAATATGGAATATCCAATATCGAATATATGTAGAGTATAGAATATCGAATGCAGAATATAGAATATAGAATATAGAATATAGAATATAGAATATAGAATATAGAATATATAATATAGAATATAGAATATAGAATATAGAATATAGAATATAGAATATAGAATATAGAATATAGAATATAGAATATAGAATATAGAATATAGAATATAGAATATAGAATATAGAATATAGAATATAGAATATAGAATATAGAATATAGAATATAGAATATAGAATATAGAATATAGAATATGTAATATAGAATATAGAATATAAAATATAGAATTTAGAATAGAAAATATAGATTATAGAATATAGAATATGGAAAATAGAATATAGAACATAGAATATAGAACTGGCCCCGGTTGGTTGCTTGTTTACATTGGCGAGCCCCACAAACTCCAATTAGTGCCGAAGCATCGTTTTGATACCACAACTCATGACTAAAGAACCAGAAGAATCAATTGGGTAAAGGAGAATATTAATTCGGAAACCAGGGCATGTCCAGCACCACATATTCATCCTGTTGAATTTAGCTATCTAACAAGATCCTCTCAGGTCTGACGTTCTTGAGTTGCGAGAGGTTGTCGAAGAATGATTTGCCAAGGAATTTCATTCTGCCTTTGACAGCACTAAGGATACTCGCATAACAGATGCTCCACCATCTCCGCTCCGCTAGATGAATAAAAAAAAAATAACTAACATTTTTAAAACGAAACTCATCAAATACCACTCTCCACTGTTGCAAAAAAAAAAAATTTAAATCATATTTACTATGCACATTAGAAGAATTCGCTCTAAACTAAAAACAACAACAACAGCAAAACAAAACCAAGAAGAAGAAAAAATCTACTTGAAATCTGCAACTTCCGCATTGAAAGAAACTAAAATAAAAACTAGAAAATAAACAAACAGATGTGCCAGCAAAGAAATACGGAAAATGGCTTAAGATGCTCGTAAGCAAAAAAGGAAAGACGCAAAAATACAACAAAAAAAAAATAATAAGTAAATGCAAGCAAACAAATAAAGAAACAAACAATATACACTTTTACTCGTAAGTAGCACAAATAAAGCACAAATAAAGCAGTAATAAACTTTTGCTGAAAGACAATGCTAGTGTGCGTGCAAAAAGAGTGCTATAGAAGAATTGCTACAGATGCAGAAGTGAAAAGGAAAATAAAATAAAAATACAAAAATATATGTACACAATAGGTAAATATGTAACGCATTTTTGGAAAGTAGCAAGTTGGAAAAAAGTGAAGTGAATAAAAATGGCTGAATGCTAAAAAGAAAGTAGAGGAAGATGCAGAAGGAGAAGAAGAAAAAGAAACAGAGGAAGAAGACGCAGAAGAAGAAGAAAAATAAGAAGAACAAGAAGAAGTATGCGCCGAAGAAAGCGTTGCAGAAGTAAGCCACTCACTCTTATGTACGCCGGGTTATTTACTGCTGCTGGTCGTTATGCTTGCTGTTTGGTGAATAATTGCGCAACTTCACACATGTATACATACATATGTTTATAACCCTAAAAGTATGCGATGAACTTCTCATATATGTACCTATGTGACCCCCCAAAGTATGCAATGCATATAAGATGCAACTGCAAACCAAACTAAAGTACAGGAAGCGTAGGTACCTACGTGCACAATGGTTTTTTGGCTGAAACCCAGCGGTAAGAAAATAAGTAAACCCAAATAAATTTTAACTTTTCCTTGAAATAAATTTAACCGCAGACAAATTTAATACGCAGACAAATAGATAAAAGGTTTGAAAAATATGGGTTCGTCACAAACGAGGATTGGCTCATCAACAAAACTAACATAATTATCTCATTAGGACACAAGTTTGCGTTGCCTACAACAAAAACCAATTTATCACCGGTTCGGCTTATAGCAGAAATTGAACAAGGAATTCAAACATTGAACGATGACAAGGACAAGGAAACGGCGAGGTGCAACGTAGCTTGTAAGATTAAGAATTTTAGTGATAAGTTTAGAAATAACAATAGAGAGAAGTTTATTTTAAAAATTTATGACGACACGAAGAAAATAATACAAGAGAACAAAGACTCAGTCATGATCACGAGTGCAGACAAGGGGAATAAAACAGTACTTATGTATAAAAATGAATACAACGAAAAGATGAGGGAACTACTTGGTGACAAAGATACGTACAAAACCATACGGTTGGACCCAACACAAAAATTATTAAGAAAAAACAATGCACTGGTCAATGAAATACACAAACAAGGGAACATTGACATTAAACTAAAACACAAACTGACATGTACTGCAGCAACAGCTCCCAGACTATATGGTCTTCCCAAAATCCACAAAATGAACACACCTTTACGACCTATATCTTCCTCAATTAATCTACCCTGTTTAGAACTCTCTAAGTTCATAGGACAATCACTAAAACAATTAATTTCTAATGACTACAATATTAAAAATTCCCTACAACTTAAGCATAAACTACAAGACTTGACTATTGAAGAAGATGAAATTCTTATATCATTTGACGTCGTATCATTATTCACAAATATACCAGTATATTTAGCGATCCGCACTATAATGCAAAAATGGACATCCCTTAAAAATACCATTAACTTGACAAGAAAACAATTTTTAGACACCATAGAATTTTGCTTAAGGGATAATAATTATTTTTTATTTGACGGTGTCTACTACCAACAAGTCCACGGTATGCCGATGGGTAACCCCTTATCGCCAACCGTGGCCGATATTGTTCTGGACCAAATACTCGACGACGCATTAGCCGAACTGAAATCGAATGACATATATATCAAATACATAACGAAATATGTAGATGATATATTCGCTATTGTAAAACAGAAGGACGTGGAAGAAATACTGACGGTACTGAATAAACAACATAAGAAAATCCAGTTCACGACTGAATTGGAAAAGGACAAAAAACTACCCTTCCTAGACATTGAAATACACAGAAAGGAAAAAAGACTTTTGACTAGCTGGTATGCCAAACCAATATCATCCTCAAGGATAATAAACTTTCATTCTAACCACCCCTGGACTCAGAAAAGAAATACGGCTGTGAACCTTATAAACAAAATCTACGCGTTGAGCGACCAGGCGCTCAGAAAAAATAATGACACTATGATAAGAAACATTTTACAAAAAAACGCATACCCAATCAAAACGATAAATAGATGGTTAGCAACAACAAAATGCAGGCGAAAAACAAACAAAGAGAATACGCCAATAACAGACAACAACAAAAAGAAGACATTTAGGGGGGTCACATACATTCACGGCCTAACAGACAATAAAACTTTACGAAGTTGCATTAGAAATGACGAACTAATTTTTGCACATAAACCACAATATACACTCAACAATATTTTTAGCAAAATGAAAGACAATATCAACAAAGAGCAACAACACAATGTAGTCTATGAGATAAAATGCAAAGGGAAAGACAACGAACCGTGTAACAAAACTTATATAGGGACTACAAAACGCGCATTAGGTACAAGAATAGGCGAACATAAAGCAGACGTAAGAAACCTAAAGTCAACAACAGCATTAGCCCAACACATGACAAATACTGGACATGAAGCGGACTTTGATCATGCGAAGATACTGGACATAGAGAGACGAACAAAAACAAGACTGACATTAGAAAGTCTGCGCATCCAAGAAAGAATATATGACGCAATGAATTACAAAGAAGATGTAGACAACATAAATTGTGTATACCGAACAACGATAACAAAGAAAAAACGGAAATACGAATGACAATAAGAAAGACGATTTATGTTTTATGTATGTCTGTATATCTGTATAAGTGTTGATAGATGTGAAACTTTCGGAAAAATTTTTGTTAAATGTAAGTGCAGATTATTTTAGTGAAAATTATGTTTTAATCTATATTTGTGCAACATTTGGTAATTTTTATAGTTTTTAATTATTGTCATATGTTAAATTAATGTATATATGTATGTTTTTTTTATATATTTGTTGAATAAAACAGTCTCCCTGAAGAAGGCGGAAAAGACGCCGAAACGCGTAGGAGAGCAAAAAGGAAGCTTTGTTTTCGCTTTTCATCTTCACCGGCCAAAAAGCTCGAACAGAAACGTAACAAATTTAATTCAATGGCCTAAAATTTATAATAATTAAATTTAACCTTTTTCATACATTTTAAAAAGCGTGTTTAATCATTGGATACTCAACGTTGGAAGTCTTTTCTCATGTTGGTTGGGAATTTCACATGATTTTCACATTTTTATATAGAAAGCAGGCCTGAGAGGAAGGTTTCGACTACATAATCGAAGCCATGAAAGGGTTATTTTGACCCCTGTTTAAGAAATTCAGAAAAAAATTGTATTTTTAAGGTCGCTAGAGGGTTAAAATGTTGCAGAAAATTAAACGTCATGAAATTTCAGTAGGGGTCTCCCTAGAAAAAAATCTTTGTAAAATCAACCTAAGAGACCCGCATGAAGCGAAAAAGGAACATTCCTCGGAATGTGGAACGTGTTTTATTTCGGATTGTACTGAAGCGATCGAAATACTTCTTTTGCAAGAGAATAGTGATTTTTGACGACGTCTAACATGCGAGCAAATAAAGGTACACGAAGATTGTATAAGCTAAGCACTGGGTGGTGGTGACCCCAATCGCGCACATAGGGTTAATACGATTATATAGTCGAAACTTTCCTCTTAGACCAAAGACATTGGTGTATTAAATCTAGAGATAGGATTATAAATACCAAAGATATTAAAACAAGGGGCGACATCTATCGGCGTCCAAAAAATAAAAAAAAATTTCTGGAAATGTTTTCCGAAACGGTGATTTTTTTTTTTTTTTGCGATACGCTCTAATGTATGTACATATGTGCATTTTTGTATACATTTCTAGCAATTAACTTTTTGCTATTTGAAGAAAAGAAATGTAAATAATAGCGCTTTTTGCAGCAAAAACAGTTAAGTAAACGAACAAAAACAGAAATATTTTCGAGTGAGTGAATTTTCGTTTGAAGCATTAAAATATAGATTCTAGATTCTAGATAAATGAAATGAAAAAAAAAATAAAAAATAAAAATCTAACTTGCTCACTCTTTTTCACTATTAGATCTTATATGAACTTATATTATTTTATTTCTATATATTAAATAATTCATGTATACATATTTAAAATTCAAAAAACCCAAATTTAGAATCGTTTATCGCAAGAGTTTCATATCAAACAATTTAACTGCTTCTACTTCGCCTCTGCTTTACTAGAACTTTTAAACTTTTTCTTCAATATTTATAGTTTTTTGATTGCTTCACGTACCTACATTGAATTGTTCGTTCATGCGAAAAATATCATTTTACAAAATTGATAGACATATGTACATACATACATATAAACATACTGCACAACAACAACACTATAAAAGCCAACAATAGAGCAACAACAAACTAAACAACAACAAACGAAAAATAACAACAAGAAAAAACAACAAGCCAAAACGTTGCAACAAAACCAACAACAACATCAAGCCCGGAAATGGCAAAGCATTGAAAATGTAAAGCGGAAAAACTTTTGAGTAGCACTTACATATGAGAGATTTATAACATTTTAGGTATTCATCGTTTTCGGTCATGTTGAATATACTTGTATTTGGGATTTTTTATGCATGCACACACATGTTTGTACATGCATATTTAGTGAGCGATTGGTTAAAGTAAAAAAATTACATATTTGCATACGAGTAGATACATATGTGTGTATGTATGTAGATATGTATATATGGGTGTAAAATGGATATTTGAAGGACATTTTTTGCGTACTAAAATTTTCGTTGCATACTTTTAGGGCGTGTAGAAAGAACAAATTATGAGAATATCTTACTATATACATACCAGACCTGGGCATCCTCAATTACATTTTTTTTCAATTACAATTACATTAATTCGTAATTGAAATTTTTCAATTACAATTACTTGTAATTGTAATTGAGGTTTTTCAATTACAAATACATGTAATTGGTAATTGATATTTTTCAATTACAATTACATGTAATTGTAATTGAAAATTTTCAATTACAATTACTTGCACATGTAACTGAAAATCTCCAATTACAAGTAATTGTAATGGAATCACACCAATTACATTTTTCTTCGGTTTGAGAAAATTTTGTTATACAATTTGTTTTTGTTTCTATTCTTGTTCTTTTTGTTTTTGTTTTTGCTTTTGTTTTTGCTTTTGTTTTTGCTTGTTTTTTTTTGTTTTGTTTTTTTTTTGCTTTTGTTTTTGTTTTCGTTTTGGTTTTTGTTTTTGCTTCTGTTTTTGTGTGACGAAAAAAGACAAAAGCAAAAACCAACACAAAAGCAAAAACAAAAACAAAAGCAAAAACAAAAACAAAAGCAAAAACAAAAGCAAAAACAAAACCAAAAACAAAAGCAAAAACAAAAGCAAGCAAAAACAAAAAAAAAACCATAAGCAAAAACAAAACAAAAACAAAAGCTAAAACAAAAGCAAAAACAATAACAATAACAAAAAACAAGAATAGAAATAAAAACAAATTGTATAACTAAATTTTCTCAAACCCAAGAAAAATGTAATTGATGCCATTCCATTACAATTACTTGTAATTGGAAATTTTGAATTACATTTACAAGTAATTGTAATTGAAATTTTTCAATTACAATCGCATGTAATTGTAATTGCCATATTTCAATTACCAATTACATGTAATTGCAATTGAAAAATCTCAATTACAATTACATGTATTTGTAATTGTAGAATTTCAATTACCAATTATATGTAATTTGTAATTGAAAAATGGCAATTACAATTACATGTAGTTGTAATTGAAGGTGTAATCAATTACAAAATGTAATTGAGGGTGCCCAGGTCTGATACATACATATGCATACATATGTCATATGGTCCAATAAGATAAGGAAGCCAGCAAGCAAGCTGTGTGAAGATTTGTCATTTAGGCAATATAACTGTTTAACCCGTTCACGGCAATATTAAGCATAAAAAACGTATACAAATTTAAGCAGTTTATCAGAATGTTTTATATACTACAATAAAAAGAAATTAAATAAGATAAAATAAAGCAAAGTAAAATAAAATAAAATAAAATAAAATAAAAAATAAAATAAAAAAATAATAAAATAAAAGAAAATAAAAATAAATAAAATAAAATAAAAGAAAATAAAGTAAAATAAAATAAAATAAAGTAAAACAAAATAAA
This sequence comes from Urophora cardui, assembly GCA_960531455.1. Taxonomy (NCBI): domain Eukaryota; kingdom Metazoa; phylum Arthropoda; class Insecta; order Diptera; family Tephritidae; genus Urophora; species Urophora cardui. Next base: position 17,905,283 of record OY482670.1, on the reverse strand, counting down.
ATAAAATAAAATAAAATAAAATAAAATAAAAAAATAAAATAATAAAATATTAAATCAAATATATATATATAAAAAAATTAAATCAAATAAAATTAAATAAAAAAAATAAAGTAAAATAAATAAATAAATAATTAATTAATAAACTAAAATAAAATAAAATAAATAAAAGATAAAAGAAAATAAAAAAAATAAATAATAAAAAATAAAATAAAATAAATTAAATAAAATAAAAAGAAATAAAATAAATAAAAATAAAAATAAATAAATTAAAATAAAATAAAATAAAATAAAATAAAAAAAGTAAAATACAATAAAATAAAATAAAATAAAATAAAATAAAATAAAATAAAATAAAATAAAATAAAGTAAAATAAAATAAAATAAAAAAATAAAATAATAAAATATTAAATGAAATATATAAATAAGAAATAAAGTAAAATAAATAAATAAATAAAAAATTAATAAACTAAAATAAAATAAAATAAAATAAAATAAAATAAAATAAAATAAAATAAATAAAAGATAAAAGGAAATTAAAAAAAATTAAAAAAAAAAATAAAATAAAATAAATTAAATAAAATAAAAAAAGAAATACAAAATAAATAAAATAAAGTAAAATAAAATAAAATAAAATAAAATGAAATAAAATAAGGTAAAATAAAATAAAATAAAGTAAAGTAAAGTAAAATAAAATAAAATAAATCAAATAAAGTTAAATAAATGAAAATAAAAAAATAAATAAAAAATAAATAAAAAAATAAAATAAAATACAATAAATAAAAATAAAATAATATAAAAGAAAATAAAAATAAAATAAAGTAAAATAAAATAAAATAAAATAAAATAAAATAAGATAAAAAGAAAGTAAAATATAATAAAATGAAAAAATAAATAAAAAAATAAAATAAAATAAAATAAAATAAAATAAAATAAAAAGAAAGTAAAATATAATAAAATAAAAAAATAAGTAAAAAAATAAAATAAAAGAATAAAAAAAAATTAAATAAAATGAAAAAATAAAAAAAATAAAATAAAATAAAAAGAAAGTAAAATAAAATAAAATAAAATATAAAATAAAATAAAAGAATAAAATAAAATAAAAAAATTTTGCTAAACATCAATAGTTTCATGTGAATTTTATATGAGCTATCGGCCAATTTTTATTAAGAAAAATAAAAAAAAAATTGTTTGGTAGAAGTTATGGATCCATTTCGGAGACCACCACATCGCCTCATCAGACTTCTTCAGTTTCTTCCAGACCCAGTGTTTACGCATGCGATGCTAGAATAGGTACAGTATCCGTTGAAAACTTCGGTCAAGAACCTTCCCACTACAATGAAACTGCTTGCGATCTTTTAAGTTTCCTCTATGGTTCATGATCTCTATACTTAGTTAATAGTGCAAGCTTTGGGAAAAGCTTTCACTGTATCTACCTCTCTTTTTTCCTATTTTATATTGTAAATTTCATCCTGTATTGCAATATCTTTACCAAGTTTCGCATACGTCAATTTCAAATCAAAATTATCTTATGATTTTCAAAGAGTTTAAAAGGGAAAACTTTTCATGCGCGTCAAATTCAATAAAATACTCACAAAAACATACACTGCTTTATACTTTTAGGCTTATATCGCGTTTCGTTACAAATATTCAATTTTATATGCATGCAAATTTGTTACGATTTGAACACTGCTTTTGCTCAGATAGTTTTATTTATTATTTTCTATCTAATTTTTTTTTGTTTTTTTTTTTATAAAATTTTCTGATTGATTTTTTACTTTTTTCTTTTTTTTTTCTTTTTTTTCTTTTGTTTTATTTTTTTGTTTCTCTTTTTTGTTCGTGTATATCGCTAAACTTATGCAAATTAAATATATTTTACACTTTATTTCGGCTCGTCAATAAACTCTCCCTACCACTCCACACAATCCCACTCCAGCCGTCAACTTTGCCATTCCCACTGAACAAGCCCGCCAAGTGTAGGTAAGTGTAAAATAATATTTTCTCTAAAATTTCAAACAACAAACACGCATTATGTATACATACATATATGTACATAAATACGCTTTTTCGGTTTTCCTCAAATTTTTGTTATTTTTTTTCTTTTTTGTTGTTTCAGGCACCACTTTTCTTATCATCAACATTTTTACTACGCTTTATCCTTTCGCTGGTAATTTATTTTATCGAATCGAATTTGCAAATTTCAAGCACGCCAACAAAAAAGCAAGTGTATGTACATATATGTATGTTTTTTCTGGAAATTTGTTTCTGGCTTTCCCTCACTTAGCTCATGTTACATGTTGAAAAAACACGAAACCGCAAAATGTTTTATTATATTGATGGCTTTTACGTGTATTTGTGGTAACGCCACCCCTTTTTTGCTCAAGTTTATACGTTTTCGGTGCTGACTTACATACACGTATGCTTACACATATTCATACATACATATGCACTTACATATAAATTTGATTTTCATTTTATTTCTTTTCTCAAATTTATTTTCATATTAAATTGCGTTGCTCTTGTTCTACCTTCTTTCCTCCTTACTTTTTTATTTCCTCACTTGCTTACACACAAGCTTAACGCTTAACAGCAATAAGTAGGCGTGTTCTAGAGCGAATATTTATAACTGAGTATCGATAGTAAATTTATTTTTTAAATTATACAAGCAATACCCGCTGTGCGAATATGCAAGTGTTTTTGTACACACAATTTCGATAGCAGAAGATGAAGAAGAAGAAGCAAACACGATATTTTTAAATTATAATATACATATGTTTTCGTTTTCAAAAAAGCGACAAACAGTGACACAAAATAAACTACGAACAAATAGCACTATGCGACAGCACTTTTGAGGCCGAAATAATTCCCACAAGACCAGTATCTATATAGTAAACACCCCCAACCGGTTTGGTCTCTGAGGTCGAATTTTTTTTACGAGTATTGCCATTTTAAATTTGCGAAATCTTTTGGGAATGATTTTTAAATAAAGGAAAAAAAGAGTTAAAATACTCGTACATATCGTACAGAAATCGGTTGTTAGCAAACATATAGTAAAATTGCACCAGCTTTAATTTCGTAGAATGCTTTAACCCGCTAAAAAGTCCACGCAGAGGTCGCTTTGACCCCCTTTTCATAAAGCCCGAAAAAATAGTACTTTGAAGGTCGATAGAGGGTTAAAATGTTGTAGAAAATTATTCATTATAAATCTTACTAGAGGCCTCCTCCGACAAAATCTTTGTAAAAAGAGCCTAAAACTAGAGAAGACAAAATCAGATGAGATGGCATTTGGAGTACTTATTAGAAAAGTTCTTCAGCAGATGCTGGGATGTTGGCGCTGGCGGGTATCGAAGAAGAAATTTTAAAAAGAAATTATACTTGCTGAAATAGAACTAGACAGAGCTCAGCTCATTAAAAATTCAGCTCGACGTTCGATCAGTATTATTTTAGGTATAGTTTAGATGCTCCGGCTTTAAGAATGATTAGCAGAGAAAGGCAAAGGCGCCATCAATGAAGATGGAGCGCGTAAAAATAATGAGTTCACTGTTGTTGTTGTTGTAAACAATATTTTTCCCACTCAGCAGCAGTCCTGAAAAAAGCAGTTGCAGTGATATGTAGTTCTTGGTTGGTGGACTGGTTGGTTAGAGTAACGAGTTCCACAAACTCGAATTAGCGCCGAAACGCCGTATGAAGACAACAGACTTCCGCGGACTATGTAGGTTTACAGCCATTTCCATCGGGTTTTAGCCTCCTCGAACCAGTGCCCAGAGATTCGGCTCTTGATGAAAACCAGTGTCGCAACAAACCTCCTTCGCCTCTGCGAGAGCCTAGCCTTGCCTGCCTAACTCTTCAGACATTTCGTTTACCTGGCTGTCGCGGTGCCCCGGCACCGAGATCAGAGATACGCTATGTCGACTTGCCAAAGCCATGACCCACTCCCTACACTGCCTGACTTGGCTTGATGATACTCTTGCTGATCCCAGAGCATTTAGTGCTGCATGACTGTCCGAGAAAATTCCTATTCTGTTTCCGACACCGACACTTTTCGTTGCAAGTAGAGCCTTGCAGGCCTCCTATATGGCTAAAAATTTGGATTGAAAAACGCTCGCCGCATCCGGAAGCCTGATTGATAAGGAAGTGTCCGGCTGAGTTGCGGAGATACCCGCTCCGCCCTCCGCAGGCAAACTTTGATCCGTCCGTGAAAACTGATACATCGAATCTCTGAGCGAGTTTACCATCTCGCCAGTCCTTCCTGGATGCAAAAGTCAATCTCATAGTTTGTATCGAAGACTGCTATTGGACAGATATATACTGTTTTCGTATTGACGTCCGATTTGGTAACGTTCCTGGCCGGAAATAAATCTCCTCTGTTCCTGTTGTTGGTGACTGCCGTGGAACGAGAATGAGCTGACTTTTATTATTGATCTTGTTGTTATAGTCATCAAGATACTCCCGAAATTTTGCAAGTAACAGTGCTTAGCCGCATGAATGCAGAAAGCTCGGATACTAGCCCCTTCCGTTACTAGCCCGACTTGTGACGTGAACGCTTCTTTCTTTGGCTATTGTCAATCTTCTAGACCAGTAGATTTTAGTCGCCTCTTACGGCAGGCATACCTTAATTTGGGTATATTGTAAGCCCCTCCCCTCCACTCGCTGGGGCAGAATAGTCTTGTCTTCTCCATTGCTATTTCTAATTAAGCCGTTTTGACCGTGATCATGTAGAAGCTGTCAATTTAAGAAGTATAAGAATAAAGTCTTGGTTTTTCTCAGAGTACCTTCGAGTCTTCGATCAATTTAGTAGATCACTGGTTATAGTAAGATGTATCAAGAGCCAAATGGAAAGATCTTAATCCACCATAGTGATGATTGGTTCAGTTATGTAAACCTTTTTGTCGTGTGTGCGAATACTTTTATTGACAACTGTCTCCCTTCCAAGTAACACACATATTTATACTCAAATTCCAATTTACACATTCAATGAGTTATTTTATGTATTCACTTAAGTTACAGTTACAACCCACATTTAATGCAAAAACTCTCAAAGCATTCAAAATACATATGTACATATATTGAAAGCAAATTTGATATCAAATTTTAAAATAAGAAAACAACAAAAACGACCCATACACCAAGCCAAAGTGTTTTGATTGCGTTTTTTGCGATTTGCAAAAAGGGTTGCCAGCACGATTTTTTTTTTTTGTTTTTTCTTTGTTTTATTTTGCTTAAAAAGGTAAAAACATAAAAAAAAGCTTCACATTTTCACTTTAAAGCCAAACTCAGCCAAGCAGCTCGGTATTCGATATTCAGGTAAAAGCAGGGACCCAAACAGTTATAACTTATAAAGTAAAAGTAACTTATAAAGTAAAAGTCCTTACAAAACAGTTATTTTTGGACTTTTTAATATATTTGAAACAAAAAAAAGTTATATCCGGACTTTTATTTTTTAAGTCCGAGAATAAAAGTTAAATCCGGACATTTATTTTTTCCGGCCAAAATAAAAGTCCTTCTTAATAAAAAGCGAACGGCTTATGCGATTGGAATAAAATTGGTACCAATCAATTCGTATTGATTTCCAGAATCTAAAAATGTATACTTCTTCAACATTATACATTACTAATACTACGAATTTAGCATAAACAGACATACATCTATTTTCTCATATGGGCATGAATAAGTGATCTTCATGTCAAGATAACTCGGAAACTAGATCAGACACAGAAAAATGCAAATAATATTCGGAATTAGAAAAGTCTTATTTCGTTCTTCGTGGCCAAAGTTGATCAAAAGGTGTTGATTTAAAATAGCAAAAAAATTTAATCCGGACACTTATTTTCCATGTCCGAGAATAGAATGGCCGGAAAAAATAAAAGTCCGGATTTCACTTTTATTCTCGGACTTAAAAAATAAAAGTCCGGATATAACAGTTATTCTTGGACTTGAAAAATAAAAGTCCGGATCTAACAGTTATAAGAGGACTTTTTCCCAAAAAGTTAGAAAAATAAAAAGGATGCATGATTGATCCTGTAAAGGTCCTGGAAGTCATTTTGGTGTAAAGGGTGTTCACTTAGAATCACTTTTTTGACCTCCGAAAAAAAAAAAATAACTGTTAAAATGGGTCCCTGGGTAAAAGTGCCTGATTCGCTGCTACAAAAAAATTGCTTGTGCGTTGCTGATCGCTTTTTGTCTGTTGAAGGTAAGTGTGTTGTCTTCCGCATTTGTAGTACAAGGTAATCGGCAACACACTTGAGTAATATATAAAGGCTAAATGAGTTTTCGTTTTTTGTTTGTTTTTCCTTTTTTGCTGCCGCTTCCCTCGTGGCGCAGCTCAGCTGCTCATATAGCTACCAATATTTTGTATATAAAAGCTGTAACAATTTGTTTTTATTGTTATTTGATACGTATGTATTATAATTTTTTTGTTATTGTTGCTGCTCTGTTGTTTCAAAACTATACTCCTTGTACTCACGTGCATTGTCGCTTTTACTCCCAAAAGTATACTAAATTTTCTTGCGCAAGACAGTTGTGGCGAATATTAAAGTGCTATCTACCTTTGAAACAAATTTTTTTGTTTTTACGTAAGTTTTCCAACTTAAAATGCGCAATTCAAATATTAATTTTATCTGTCAAATAAATCAACAATAAACCAATTTTCAACCAATGACTGCAGCACTATTTTAATAAGTGGCAAGACAAGGTTAAAATTCGCAGCTTGATGCACTATCTACGTACATAAAATTTTAGGGGGTCTTTGTGCGAGGAAATTGTACAAAAACTACAAAATGGATTTTTGTAAAAATTTTAGAGTTTATTCTGTGGATAAGTTCTCTCGACTGGGCTTAATTTTTTCTCGCTAGATGGCGATGGAGTCGCTATAATTGTAAAATCGGTATTTATGATCCGATTCTCTGCGATTTTGGCACGCATGTTTGTTATGTAATCAAAAACTCTGTTACAAAAATTTAAGCCGCTAGAGAATGTAGACCATATTTAATTTCGGTATTTGAACCCCTTCCCGACATGTATGTAGGTCAATATATGGACCCATATGGCCCCGAAATATGTTTGAGCAATATTGATATCAACTTAAAGCTTTCAGTCAGATTTCACTCCATTCCAACCTTAAAATCGGTTCTCCATATAGAGGCCAAAACGTGAACCGGGATAGTCCCAAACTATTCTTGAGTAATATTGATTTCGAATTAAAGTAGTCGATCATTATTTCCATACATGTAGACCGATATAAGGACCCGGATGGACACGTAACATTTAACCCTCAACTACATTCGCTATTTCAACTTGCGTAACTACATTCGTGGGGTAATTTTCTACCCCAATACCATTTTTTAAATATTTTCGAAGGCATTGATTTAAAAAAAAAATTTTATACAGAATAAAACATTGAAGAATTCTTTATTAAAAACACATTTATTTTTATTTAAACAAGTTACAACAAAAACAAAAAATGGCGTTTCTTCATACACCCTCAAAATTGCACTCTTAAAAATATTGTTCATTACTTTTGTAATCAAAACATTTAAAAAATGATTTTAAAGAAAATGTTTGTGGTAATTTATATTAAAGAAACATAGTTAATGACAACAGTAAAACAAAAAATCTTTTATAAAATAACATACAAATTCTGACATGGTATCATTTCGTGCATACATTCTTCAGTGAATACTACATAAAATACTAAAAGTACTGCATATAATACTACAAATACTACATAAAATACTACAAATATAAGATAAAAAGGGACTTATTTTATTTGTCACATTCTTTCATTTCCTCTACAGTCAAAAACCGCTTCATATTTACTAAAGTTCAAAAACACATGTACTTACGTAAGTACATTCGTGGGGTAATTTTATACCCCAGCGTCCACCTACCACAGCTATTATTCCACTTAACGAGATAAACAACCGCACGCTGCGAGAGCACAACAAGAACTGAGAATACACTGAATTTCAACACAGCAGCAACAACCAAAACTGAGTTACAACCAAAAAACTGAGGCGTGGGGTAGAAATTTACCCCACGAATGTAATTAAGGGTTAATTTTAATAGTGAACGGTAGAGGAGGAGAATAGTAGGTATGGGGGAGGAAGAGATATTTGAACGGGAGATGGTGAATGGTAAGGAGCTTGATAGGCAGTGACATAGTGTGATTTGCTAGTCTCATATAAAGTAAATATAAGTACTTCCAATATGATGAGGCAGACTTTTGTAGAAGATGCTTTGCTCAAATAAGATTCGATTTTAACTACCTCTATGAATGTTCTAAAAAAAAATTTATTTACAAGGTCGTTAGTGGGTTAACATGTTTGAAAGAATTAGTTACTCTCCACGGAATTTGAGTATATTTTATTATTTATCTTTCCACATAAAAACTTTGTGCAATAAATCTGCCAACATCTAGAAAAAAAAGGGTGTTAATATCGCCCTGAAATATGCTAAATTTTTTGTATCGCTTTCTTTCGCTCCGCTCAAATAATTTTGCCTTCACTGTAACTATATATATACACATGCTTAAATCCCAGCAGTATTTATCAGCTGGAAAACAGCACATATTTCCTACTGAATATTCAGTAGAGATGTAGTTCTAATATCTGAACTTTCCCTTTCGTTTTTATATAGAGGTGGCGAGAAGGGAGAGTTTCTGTAGGAAAAAAGGCCTGAATACGCAGGGAGAACTTCCATAGCATGTATTTCAGTACACCTGATGTCTTCACTGCGTGTTCAGTTATTTTTTCAGCAATGAATTTTGAACTTACTTTCAGGCTATTTTTCATAATGTATATTCTATTGAATATGCACCTCCTTACCTCAAATACTGCTGGGATGCTACTTTTTCCTCCACACACGCACTTTCGCTAAATGCGCACGTGTTTGAAACTCGCTCGCTCGCTGCCGCTGCTTCTATAAGGATTTGAAAAATGGCGGTAATTTATAATGTTTACTCGTATTTGATGTGAAGGCACAATACGCAAAGTGCAGGATATTCCTCGAGTATGTCGATGCTTTTATGTGCATGTATACATACTTATGTATGGATGCGTAAAGCTGCGAAGAGTAGGTAAAATTTATATTTACATAAATATATTGTTTGTTCAAAGTAAATGTATAAAATTGCTTTAAAGCTAAGCTGAGCCATCAATTTTTTCATAGCAGAAATTCGATTTTAATAAATTTTGAATTTAAGATTTGTTTCTCCTTACATTTTTCTTGCTTATTTTTGAATATTTTGAATGGGCGTGAAAGAAAAATAATTTAAAAGGCTTACAAATTTAAATTGCACATAAATATGATGTTGAGATGATAACAGTAAGGTTACATATTTTTTGTTGTGGTATATTTTTTTAATCAATTCTCTCAATACCTTTTCTAAGGTATCCTTCTAACTGGTTTTTGTTTAGTCGGCTTAATAAAGTATGATTTTTATGGTGGTCGCATTTAACAGCTATCGGCATTGAGCGAGTGAAGAGCCAAATTCTGATATTGATTATGTCATGGTCAATGAAGCATCCACGCTAAAATTTAAAAAGAAAGAGAGGAGGGCTTAGTTGGATGAAGTAGTGATATCTTCAACTAGGTTTCTTTTTTACTAGCTGGTTTAAAAAACAAAAAAAAAAACAGTCTAACACTATTCGGAATGATTTGAAAAACTTTCGGAGTAATTCGAAGTTTTTCGAAAGCGACATAATAAGCGCTTGCAGAAGAAATTAATCGTATTTGAAACAAGTAAGGAAGCCTAAGTTCGAGTGGAATCGAACGTTAGATACTCAGCTGTATGATTTCATTATTTGTTTGCGTTTGATGGATTTTATATAAAGCGAGTGCTGCATAAAGTGGGCGTAGCCACGCCCATTTTCAAAATTTTTATCAGTCATCCAACTAAGCATATGAATATTATTCTTTGTGCAAAATTTCATTCCTTTATGACTTCCAGTTACAAAGATGTCACGTTACAAATTTCCAAAGCGTGTCCCAGAAATATCTTTGCTAAAAAGTAGGCGTGGTCATAAACCGATTTCAATAAATTTTTGCGTGTCTATTAACACAAGTTATAAAAGTGTATAAACCAAGTTTCATCATAATATCTCAATTATTTGTCGAGTTATGGGCTCCGAAATCTCGTAGATTCCTTTGTCTAAAAGGAGGCGGTGCCACGCCCTTTTCCAAAATTTTTACGGTTTTTGTCTTATGTTCGTAGTTAGACTCCTGCCATAAAATTTTAATGATATATCTTTATATTTGACAGAGATATCGCTTAAAATGTTTTTATTAGGTCACTTTATAATACCCATATATAAAAGTGGGCGTGGTCGTCAACCGATTTTGGTAATTTTTCGTCCACACATTTGGCTAGGTAAGTATATCACGCGTACTAAATTTCATTGATATATCTTCAATGGTTTCTGAGTTATGACTCATAAAACTTTCAATATTTGCCCCTTAATAAGTGGGCGTGGCACCGCCCATTTTCCAAAATTTTTGTGTTTTTGTTTTATGTCCATATTTGGACCCATGCCACAAAATTTCAGTGATAGATCTTTATATTTGACAGAGATATCGCTTAAAATGTTTTTATTAGGCCCCTTTATAGTTCCCATATATAAAAGTGGGCGTGGCCGTCAACCGATCTTAACTATTTTCCGTCCAAACGTTTGTCTAAGTAAGTAAATCATGCCTACCAAATTTCATCGATATATCTTCAACGGTTTCTGAGTTATGACATATAAAACTTTCAATGTTTGACCCTTAATAAGTGGGCGTGGCACCGCCCGTTTTCCAAGATTTCATCAAATTTCTTCTTAGGGGCCTGAGCTCAACACGTGGGTAAAATTTCATCACTCTAGCTATATTAGTGACTGAGATATAAAATTTCTGATTTTTTCTATATAGGAAAAGTGGGCGTGGTCATGGTCCGATTTCGCCCATTTTCAATACCAACCGTCCCAGTCTCGATACCAACTTGCATTTCAAATTTCATCAAAATATCTCAATTTTTGCGCGAGTTAGAGTGTTTACAGACGGACGGACGGACGGACAGACGGACGGACGGACGGACGGACATGGCTCAATCGATTTCTCTTTTCACCCTGATCATTTTGGTATATATAAGTCTATATCTATCTCGATTATTTCATTCTGTTACAATCCACCGTTATGTGATTAAAACTATAATACTCTGTGTACTAGTACAGCTGAGTATAAAAATTCTGAGAATTTAATATGCATTTTATTTCATCAGCGGCCTGAGTGAGTTACATGGCTGTATCGAACTGTTGATTCTACTAGATTGTTGCTAAAACAAGAATTTTACGTCTTTCGACGTCATTCGGAGTAATTTGAATTTGTTCGGAGTAGCCGTAAATATAATTTAGAGTTTATTCTAGTAAATTTTTGCTAAAAATTGATTTAACATTTTTCGGAGTCATTCGGAGTTATTCGTAAACGTTCGGAGTCATTCGGGGATTTTCGGATTCGAAAAGAAACATGTTTTAGAGAATTTTTTCCGCATAAAATTTCACTAGGATTACGTTCAGACTAAATTTTTATACAAAGAACGTCTGTATCAGAGTTGGGCAAAATTTATTCGAATAACGAATAATAGATGAATAAATTTTTTTTATCTTTATTAGAATAATAAATAGTTTCATTTATTCATAAACCAAATTATTCGAATAATAGATAATTTTCATTTACATATCGTCGTACCATACGAAAACTATCATAGTTTTATTGTGACTGGCGAAAAGTAACCAGTTCGACTTTTGGCTGACGAAAAATAACAAATTGAACTTTTGGCCGACGAAAAATAACAAAATCGACTTTTGGCTGACGAAAACTATCAATTTCGTTTAAACAACAACAATTTTAATGTAAAAACAGTATATAATTACTGATACTTTTCGTCAGCCAAAAGTCGAACTTGTTACTTATCGTCGGCCAAAAGTCGAACTTGCTATTTTTCGTCAGCCAAAAGTCGAACTTGTTACTTTTCGTACAGAATTTTTTTATTGATAGCTTTCGCCAGAAATTTTAAATATGCTAGTGTTCGTATGGTACGACGATATGTAAAAACAAACATACAAACAAAAAAATAAACAAAATTTTTTTTTACTATTACTCAGTTGTTTTTCTTTTTGTTGTACCCTAAGTTTTTATATATTATTTGAAATAAAAAATAAATTCCAAATAATTTATTCGTAAGGAATTTACCTAAATAAAAATTTGAAAAATAAATTTTTATTCGAATAATGCCCAACTCTGGTCTGTATATATGTAAGTACAACGCCTTGAGATATGCTACAAATGTTACATATATCCTTTTGTTTAGACGTACAACTTGTTTATAAATTAACATAATTTTATCTTTTTTTCGTGCATGCTGTAGGCTTGGGGAGCCGAATACATGTACATATGTATGTAGTTATCTCAATCATAGCTATCATCCGCAACTTGCTCACACATGATATACCCAGCTGTGACTCTACCGGTAGGCTATTTTTCATTGTCTTCAATGCCACAACTACATGAGATGAACAAATTCTCGTAGTTATGACCCGGCAAATCCCCTAGAGTTGCTTATTCATCTGAAGCATGCTCAGTCCTCCTATAGGAGTATGCAACTATTAATTGCTTTGTTTCTGCGTTCAATACAATTTCTATCTCCTTCATTGTATGCGGACGAAGTAAAGCTTTTTAGATCAATCTCTTCATTTGATGATAGAATTTTCCTTCAGGAAGATTTAAATTCCTTAGTTTCTTGGTGTGACACTAACTTAATGCCACTTAACCTCAATAAATGTAAATTCATGCGCTTTTCCCGGAAAACCGTACAGCCAGCTTCTTATGCAATAAATGGCTTAGGTCTCGAACAAGTAAATGAGTTTGTGGATTTGGGTGTAATAATGGACTGCAAACTTAGTTTTAACATTCATATTAATGCTACAGCAAATAAGGCAAGAGGTGTCTTAGCGTTTGTAAAACGTTGGTCAAAGGAATTCAGCAACCCATACATAACTAAAACACTCTTTACAACTTTAGTAAGACCTATATTGGAATATGGTTCCATAGTTTGGAATCCATACTACCAGACTCACTCTGATCGCTTAGAGTCAGTCCAAAAACAGTTTTTGCTTTTTGCTTTAAGAAATTTGCCTTGGGATTCTGGTTACAATCTTCCACCATATACTAGCCGTTTAAAACTCCTTAATCTTCCGACTCTTGCAAGTCGACGAGAAATGTTAGGGGTAATATTTATCGTTAAGCTCTTGAATGGCTTAATTCTTTCTCCTTTCTTGCTAGCTGAAATAAACTTTAACATTCCTTCTCGTTCAACAAGACACTTCAACCCTATCTATTTAAAGCAGTGTAAATCAAACTTTGAATTAAATGAACCTTTCCGGGGTTTATGTAAGAGCTTTAATTCCTATTCCAGCTTTTTAGATATTTCGGACTCACTTTTCATTATAAGGGAAAAAATACTGTCTTATCTTAACACATAGTAGCGATTATTCTGTTATAATTCTCAAGACTAACTTCAAATGTACTATACTCAGCTGATGATTTTATTTCTCTGTAGCTGAGCAGTTTAAGATCTCGACGCTTAACAAACTCCTGCCACTCAACACCTCGGCCTTTTTTTTTTTGTGTATATAAAAAATATCCGTACGTCATGCGGGTGCGCCTCTCGTGCGGTCGCACAGTGCCGCGAAGGTGGAAAAAATACAAAAATCGACTGTCTTGAAACTTAGATGTTTTGATGTCAAATTACAGCTAAAACTCCAACTAAGTGAAGTTCATAAGTTATTTTGTGATAAAAACAACTTTCAGCCTCACACACCCCTTCAAAGTACACCTATTTTCTACATACCATTTCATTTCGGCGCTTCGCACATAAAAGTGGTCGCAGTTAAAAATTTGTTAAAAATACATTTCTATTCCTAGCAAAATCAACTTTTGCAATTTGATAAAGATATATGCGACAAACCAAAAAATATATGGTTCATGAAAAAAACAAGTATACAAATATTTTTTTTTAATAATAAATAAATATATGATTAAACATACCAAAATCCAAAAATTGGTAAACTTTGGAGGCAAAAAAAAAAAACATCATAAAATTCCGTGAAATTTTTTTTTTGTTTATGATAGTTTGGACCTTCTACTAACAGAAACAATCGAAATCTCTTCCACCTTTTTCCAATATTTGAAAATTTTCAATTTTGAAAAAGTGATTAAATGCCCTTTTTTTGTATTATATTAGCTGATCTATATTTATAATACTTTTTGTGAATGCCCTAAGATCTAAATTTTTAGTTCGCTTTTCAAAAATAAGGCGTTGAATTAAAGCTAAAAGTGCCAAAAAAAATTTTAGAGGTACAGGGTGATTTGAAATGAAAAAATTACACTGGATCACAAAATGAAATTTTTTGTCTGTACTTTGGACGTGACTCTCCTATCTATATGTAAAATCGGTCGCTGATTCCGAAAATCGGGTTCATTTTTAATTCTATGGGAAGGTTTTTGAGATATCGGCAATTTACCGTTATTTGGCCAATGGGTACACTTAATCCAGTATAGCTCTTTAACACAGTGAGTTATCTTCTTTGGGGTGACACCATACGAAAGAAATTAAATTTCTTTTTCGCGGCTCCTATAACATTTTTCTTTAACTCTTAAAGTTTCTGAAATATTGACGATTAAATTTTAATTTTTTCGATTTTTTACGATTTTTTGAAGAAAAAATTGACTTTGTCAGACAATATCTTTAAAACCAATGTCTTCACCTTCGGTTTTAATCTTTTACGTGAAGCTCCATTCCATTAGCAAAAAAATAAGCTATCAACGAAGAAAATCCATGGTAAAATGGAAAAGTTATAGGCGATCAAGTAAATACAGCCAAGTCGCACAATGCCTCTACACGGGTATATTCTATGCATGTTATACCCGTAAATGGGCTTGTATCTACCGCGCTGCCAATGTGCTGCTACTGCAGATGTGTAGGTATTGGTACAATATGCATAGAATGTACGCGTGCAGAGGCATTGCGCGACCTGGCTGTATTTACTTGATCGCCTATAACTTTTCCATTTTACAATGGATTTTCATCGTTGATAGCTTATTTTTTTGATAATAGAATGGAGCTTCATGAAAAGGAGTAAAACCGAAGGTAAAAATATTGGTTTTAAAGATATTGCCTGACAAAATCAATTTTTTCTTCAAAAAATCGTAAAAAATCGAAAAAATTAAAATTTAATCGTCAATATTTCAGAAACTATAAGAGTTAGAGAAAAATGTTATAGGAGCCGTGAAAAGGAAATTTAATTTTATTTCGTTTGGTGTCACCCTAAGGAATATACCTCACTGTGTTAAAGAGATATACAGGATTAAGTGGACACATTGGCCAAATAACGGTAAATTGCCGATATCTCAAAAACCTTCCCATAGAATTAAAAATGAACCCGATTTTCGGAATCAGCGACCGATTTTACATATAGAAAGGATGGTTGCGTTCAGAGTATTTTTTGGCTGTAGAGCAGTGTAATTAGAGAGAAAGGAATGCTGGTTAAATGAAGATGAAGTGTTTTATAAGATAAGCACCGACCAACCAAGTTTAAAGCTAAATACGAAACAAAGCAATATTTTGAAACCAAGAAAATTAATTGCGATACAAAGATACATTTTAGCTTTCGCAAATATACTTTGATTTCGAAGAATTGGCTATCTGCTGCCCCACATTCTTCTTGGAAATATATTGTATTTTCAACAAATAATAATATATTAGGTATACATATAAATATGTACCAGAGCTGTTAATCAATTAAATTGTTTTGTTTTTAATTGGTAATCATTATTTTAATTCTTCTGCAGAAAAAAAGTAATTTAAAAAAATCATAAAAAATAAAAATAAAATCAAAAATAATCAAAAACTATCAAAATAAATTTTTTGATTATTTTTGATTTTTATAATTTTAAATTTTATTGATTTTTTTGTTTTTTAATTTTTTTTTATTATTTATGATTATTTTTGATTTTTTATGATTATTTAAAATTTTGTTTTTATTTTTTTAATCATTAATTTTGAAAATAATGGGTAATCAATCATTGAATAAATCATTAAACAAAAACAAAAAAAAATCATAAAAAATAAAAAAAAATTAAAAAAAAATAATCATAAATAATTAAAAATAATCAAAAACAATCAATTTTTTTTGATTATTTATGATTTTTTTTTATAAGTATTTTTAATTTTTTTTTGTTTTTTTATTATTTTTTTTATTTTTTTTTTTGATTTTTTTGATTTTGTTTGATTTCTTTAATGCTAATTGCAAAATAATCATTAAAAATTTTTTTGATTATTTATGATTTTTATGAGTATTTTCATTTTTTTTTGTTTTTTTTTTATTTTTTTATTATTTTTTTTTTATTATTTTAGTATTTATGATTATATTATATTTTTTATTATTTATGATTATTTTTGATTTTTTATGATTATTTAAAATTTTGTTTTTATTTTTTTAATCATTAATTTTGAAAATAATGGGTAATCAATCATTAAATAAATCATTAAAAAAAAAACAAAAAAAAAATCATAAAAAATCATAAAAAATAAAAAAAAATTAAAAATAATCAAAAATAATCAAAAACAATCAAATTTTTTTTTTTGATTATTTATGATTTTTTATGAGTATTTTTAATTTTTTTTGTTTTTTTTATTTTTTTTTTTTTAATTTTTTTTATTTTTTTTTTTTTGTTTTCTTGATTTTGTTTGATTTCTTTAATGCTAATTGCAAAATAATAATTAAATTTTTTTTTTGATTATTTATGATTTTTTATGAGTATTTTTAATTTTTTTTATTATTTTTTTTATTTTTTTGATTTTGTTTGTTCTCTTTAATGATAATTGCAAAATAATCATTAAAATTTGAAAACAATGGGTAATCAATCATTAAATGGATACTTGAAAAATAACACTGGATCACAAAATGAAATTTTTTGTCTGTACTTTGGACGTGACCATCCTATCTATATGTAAAATCGGTCGCTGATTCCGAAAATCGGGCTCGTTTTTTATTCTATGGGAAGGTTTTTGAGATATCGGCAATTTACCGTTATTTGGCCACTGGCTCCACTTAATCCTGTATACCTTTTTAACGCAGTGAGCTATCTTCCTTGGAGTGACACTCAACGAAAGAAAATTAAATTTCCTTTTCATCGCTGCTATAACATTTTTCTGTAACTCTTATAGTTTCTGAAATATTGACGATTTAATTTGAATTTTTTCGATTTTTTACGAATTTTTGAAGAAAAAATTTAATTTGTCAGGCAATATCTTTTAAACCAATGTCTTCACCTTCGGTTTTACTCCTTTACGTGAAGCTCCATTCTATTGGGAAAAAGATAAGCTATCAACGAAGAAAATCCATGGTAAAATAGAAAAGTTATAGGCGATCAAGTAAATACATCCAAGTCGCGCAATGCCTCTGCACGGGTATATTCTATGCATGTTATACCAATACCTACACATCTGCAGTAGCAGCACATTGGCAGCGCAGTAGATAAAAGCCCATTTACGGGTATAACATGCATAGAATATACCCGTGCAGAGGCATTGCGCGACTTGGATGTATTTACTTGATCGCCTATAACTTTTCTATTTTACCATGGATTTTCTTCGTTGATAGCTTATCTTTTTCCCAATAGAATGGAGCTTCACGTAAAGGAGTAAAACCGAAAGTGAAGACATTGGTTTAAAAGATATTGCCTGACAAAGTCAATTTTTTCTTCAAAAAATCGTAAAAAATCGAAAAAATTCAAATTGAATCGTCAATATTTCAGAAACTATAAGAGTTACAGAAAAATGTTGTAGCAGCGATGAAAAGGAAATTTAATTTTCTTTCGTTGAGTGTCACTCCAAGGAAGATAGCTCACTGCGTTAAAGAGGTATACAGGATTAAGTGGAGCCATTGGCCAAATAACGGTAAATTGCCGATATCTCAAAAACCTTCCCATAGAATTAAAAATGAGCCCGATTTTCGGAATCAGCGACCGATTTTACATATAAATAGGATGGTCGCGTTCAGAGTATTTTTTGGCTGTAGAGCAGTGTTATCAGCTAATTAAATTACTTATATATGCATCACGGTATGGGAGCCAAAAACAAAAGTATACGAAGAGTTACATATATATATATGTATATATATATATATGGCCGCTGTGGTGCAGTGGGTAGAGTGCTCGCCTGCTATGCCAGAGGTCTCGGGTTCAAACCACAGTCCGAGCAAACACCAAAAAAAAATTTTTTTCTAATTAGTAAAAATCCAATTATTGGGTTTTTTAAGAGCAGCGTTCACCTCTCGGCAGTGGGTGGCATACCCTCCGAGTGATTTCTGCCATGAAAAAGCTTATCACAAAAAATGCATTCGCCTTTCGGAGCCGGCATAAAACTGTAGGTCCACCCAATTAGTAAGAAAAACAAAAGGGGCACATCGCGAATTGGGAGAGAAGCTCGGCAATAAAACTCGTCATAGTTATAATGGCGCCATTGTATTATATTATTATATATACATATGGAGAGCAATGACACCAGTTATCAAATAATATGTTAACTAATTCGGGTAAGCAAATAAGTGGAATCGAGACACCTTACAGCGCCCACTGATTAGACGAAAGGCGAACGAAAAGAAAATAAAAATAAATAACATACATACCTATTACTCTTTATCTGCATAATGAATAATATTTTGCTTAAGCACCAAACAAAAACAGCTTGCGAAAATAATTGTACAAATGTATGCACATCAGGGAGGTCCAATTTTTTTATATAGTTTTTTTATTGAGTCTTTTTATAATTTTGTTCACCTAACTAATCACATTACCTGTATCTATTTGACATATCTTTTTACCCATTTACACAAACAAATATTTATAATATAAAACATCGATGAGTTATGTTTTTATTAACATATAACAGCGATTATTACTTACTTACTTAACAGCGATTATGCTTTATTTTAAAGAATTGTTTTTTCTAAAGCTTAACATGTAAGGAAAAAACTACTTAATTTTTCAAATTACCATAATGTATTCACTTAGGGAATAAAGTTTCGACAAATTTTGATTATTAACTCTATTTTTCTGAACACTTAGCTGCAATGATATGCCATATTTCATTTTTAAATAATGATGTGAAAAAACTCGGTGTTTTTTTTAATGGGTACCCGTTACAAAAAAACTGATTACTTTTTTAAAATTAGAGTAATATAGACACTTCAGATGTAAAGTTTCAATAAATTCTGACAACTCCTTCATGTTTTCGTAAACATCACAATCATCAATGATTATGCCTTATTTGTCTTTCATATAGTAATGTAAAAAAAAATCGTTTTTTTTTTTAATGAGTACACGGTACCGAAAAATCAATTACATTTTTGAAATTAGCATGGCTTAGTCCTTTTAGGTGTAAAGTTTCAACAAGTTCTGAATAATATTTCGGTTTTTATAAACATATGTCTACGATGATTATGAGTTTTTTACCTTTTTAAAAATTGTAAAAAAAATTGTTTTTAATTAACTGGTAACAGATGCTGAAAACGGATTTCTTTTCTGAAATTGGCGTGATATAGTCCTTTGAGGTGTAAAGTTTCAGCCCATTCTGATGACTGCTTCCACTTATATCAACACATGTTCACAATGACTATTTTCATATAAAAATGCAAGAAAAACTCGGTTTTCTCGAAATGAGTAACCGGTACCGAAAAACCGATTTCATTTTTGAAATTAGCATGTCATAGTACTTCTAGGTGTGAAGTTCCAGCCAATTCTGACCACTCCTTCTATTTTTGTCCATCATTTGTATGGAGTCGCGGCACTGTGGGTCGGGTGGGATTGGAGGGCGTGGGTTATTATTATTATTATTATTATTATTCTGAGTTTGACATTTACTCAACAATTCTTTGAAATTTCCAATCACTTAAATGCTTAAGCACAAATTTTTCTTCATAAAGTTCTGTATTTCACCTGCAATTGCATTTTAAGTTCAATGCATTTGCTTTTTTACAGGGTACGGAAAAACTCACTCATGAACGCTCAAAAATACATTCTACTCATACCACAAACAAATATTCAAAGAAAAATGTATAAACACTCAAATAGTGAGCGAACTAACGCACAACAGCAATCGATCGCTCATAGCGGTGGCAATAAACTCAATGCATAAATTCACTCAAAAATGAATTATCGTACACTTTCTCTGGTAAATTCATTCTATGAGTTTATTTTATAATTTTTTGCGCTAGCGATCATTTTTTGAGTTTATCATTTTTTGATCGCTCTTTGAGTTATCATTTTATGCGTTCACAAGGGTTTTTTGTGAGGTTTAAGCAGCTAATGGCATCGTGAAGGCGCAGTTTTTGGATGATGGCGTGCGTTTATTAGATCATAAATATGATATATGCATGTATGTACATACATATGAATGCATTTGTGTACGTATATATGTATGTATGTACATATGTATGTATATATTTATAATATTTTAAAAAGCCTTAGGTCTTATAGCGATATATATGTACATATGTAGTGTAGGTATATAAATATTTTATTTAACATAGGTACCTACATCTTTATATTTTACTTTAAAACTGGAATTGAACAACTGAGCGTACGTTCAAAATACAAGTTCGGATTTTATTAAATTGTACATATGTATGTATATAATATTAATGCATGCACATATGTATGTATGTCTATTCAATAATGGAATGCGGGTAATGATATTTTCCATTTCGAATGTATATACATGGTACCTACGTGTGTACAAATAAATAAAATGCGAACTTATTTTTTTAATGCTCAATTGTTGTATTCTAGTTTTCAAGTAAGAATTAAATACATACATATATATGTAGGTATTTATGTTAAATAAAATATTTAACAACCCTGCAGTAAATTTGTTTCACTGCTGAAGGATCTGTGATGATTCTTTGTTGAATATTCATCACTGTCGTCATAACTCAGTATATTTTTATTTGTTTTTGTTTTTTTTCTGAGGAAAGCAAACCATTTACCTATATGAAAAATTCATCAGTCTTTATATGAAAGTATTCACTGATGATTCCTCGTCATAGGTGAATTGCATCAGTGATTCATTATGGATTCATTGCGGATTTTTACTGCAGGGAACCCTTAACTCATACATATAGACTACAAATGTACATAAATATATATGTAGGTACATCGGTATGTAAATATAAATTTTTATAAATATTAATTTAAATAAATTGAATAATTTAATTAGTTTGAATAAATACATACTTAATAAAATTTAAACTCGATATACCTACATACATATACATACCTATCGCTATGAGAGCTAAGACTTTTTAAAATATTATAAATATGTACATACATATGTATAATATATATATACGTACACACATGCATGAATATGTATGTACATACATACATACATCATATTTATGGTCTAATAAACGCACGCCATCATCCAAAAATTGCGCCTTCACAATGCCATTAGCTGCTGCACAACAAACCCTTGTGAACGCATAAAATGATAAACTCAAGGAGCGATCAAAAAATGATAAACTCAAAAAATGATCGCTAGCGCAAAAAATTATAAAATAAACTCATAGAATGAATTTTCAAAAAATGAATTTTCAAACGATCTCTCATTTTAAAATGAATTTATGTAAGAGTTTATCGCCACTGCAGAGTCCCATCGATCGCTGTTGACGTGCGTTCATTTGCGTTCGTTGTCACTGTGTATTTGCGCTCATGAGAGCGTGGCATAGCTCAGAATTATAGAGTGATAATTCGTTTGAGTGAGTTTATTTTGAGCGTTCTTCGCACCCTGCTTTTTTACCTTCTGCCTTATGCTTCTGAACAAGTAAATTGCCCTACAAAATTGTCTAGTAATGGCACTTTATGCATGCAGTTTTCCAGATGCATTGATCAGGCATACGTACATAAGTATATATGTATGTATGTAGATCCTTTGGTCCTTTAGACATTCGTGGAATTTTCAATACAATTTCTTCTCAAAATGCTACTTTACTTTTGTTGTTATTATTCTTACTTCTTTGCTCCTTGATATTCATCTTTGTATCTTTACAATTTTCAGTTACTTGCTTGCTTTCCTTCTTTTCTATCTTCTTTTTTTTTGTTTTCTTTCTTTGTTTTCATTTCATTTTCATTTATGTTGCACAATATTTTCCATTTGATTGCGTTCAACATAAGCGTTATTCTGTGCAATTGTTTATTTCATGTTTTCTTTTTTTTTCTATTTTCTCTCCCAACTTCATTTCATTTTATGCATATTTATGCACTTGTCTTGTGTTGTTATGTTTTTTTCATTTTATTTTGCTGTTGTTATTGCATGCATTTTACTGTTTTATTTCAATTATTTTTCAGTTCATTTAAAACTTGTATTTTATATTAGTTGTTTTGCAAGCGATTGATTACAGTGTAAATAATTCTTGTTACAAAATTAATACAAGTAAGTGCACTTATAAGTAGATATGCTTAAGTTGAATATATCAGAATAATTATACCCTAATAAAGGCGAAAGGGTTCTGTAGTATTGTTTTAATTCAAAGAAGCCATTTCGAGAAAGTCGGCTATTGAAAACTTATACCACAACTAGAGACTTGCGAAGCCAATTAGTTCCTTCGATTTCTTCTCTTCCTTGAATTCTGTATTTAAATGGTTTGGTAGAGAGTCTTGTTGAGCTCCATGGTTAGGTTGGTTGATTAGAGTGGCGAATCCCACAGACTCCAATTAAAGAACCAGTGAAAACCACACGGTAAACGGGAATATGCAATTCGGAAACCAGGGCCTATACATCCCTATATTCATCCTATTGAGTTTAGGTATTTAAAAAGCCCCTCACGTCTGCGGTCCTTGAGTTTCGAGAGCGTTCCGAAGAAAAGTTTGCCAATGAATTTCATTCTGCCTTGGCAGTGCGAAGTAAACTAACATAACTGGTGCTCCACCGTCTCCTCCGCTCCAGGAAGATTATCCCTTTAATCAACAGCCTTCAGGCCCGCAACCGTTTCCATCTGGTTTTTGAGCCTCCTCGAACCAGTGCCGAGAGATTCAGCTCTTGATAAGATCCAGGGGAGCAAGAACCTCCTCCGCGATATCAAGAACCGAGCCCTGCCTGGCTAGCAAATCTGCCATTTAATTTCCCTTAATATCGCTGCGCCCCGGCACCCAGATCAGAGATACGCTACGTAGGCTCGCTAAGTGCATGATCCACTCCCTACACTACCCGGCTAGGCTTGATGATACCGTCGCAGATTCTAGAGCCCTCAGAGCCGACTGACTATCCGTTGCAAGTAGAGCCTTTCAGGCTTTCCGTAATTCGATATCGCAGTATTGTCGTGCTAAATCAAAAGTTCGATAGAAACGGTTTGACATCATCTTAGCTATCGTTTTGCCTTATCAAAGATATGAACCGCAGAAAAATATACCTAGAAAATTTTAATATCTTTTTTTGGGGTTTAAATGATCTCTAATTTGTTTACAAGTCACAGCACAGCTTTTAACAGATAATAAAGACTTTCTATGCACTTCTCGAAATATTACCAACAAGAAAAGATTTCTTATTGAAATACAGAAAGCAAAATGGTATCCTCGCCCGTTCGATATCGAATTGAAATATCGAAATGACGGGGTCGAATATCGAATTACGGAAAATCACCCCTGAGTTATAAGTAAAAACCGCGCATAGGCGAGCTTTAGTTCACACATGATAAACATTTCATTCTATAACATCCGTAAGCGTCGCTGAAGCCTTAATATTCGATGTCAGAGATGTTAAGTAATGCAGTACTTTGTGACTGCGCAGTCTTTTGATTGGGGTCAAAATGACTGCTATTCATTTTTTGCCAGTCATGACTGGGAATTAAAAAAGTAAGCCTTCATTCTGACTGGTAAATTTTAGCTGTGCAGTCACCTGGCTGCAATCCACCCCGTTACTGCAATCATTTGATTGCAATCATGAAATGATTGCAGCTACAGTCTTTTGCCATTCTTCTCATAGGGGTTACTAGGTTTTTAAAGATTCGATCCCTAAGTTTGATACACCAATTTCTTTGGCATGAGAGGAGGGTTCCTACTTTATAATCGTATTAACCCTATGTGCGTCATTGGGGTCACTTCCACCCAGTACTGAGTTTATACCACCTTAATGTAACTTTTTTTGTCGGCATGTTAAACGTCGTCAACAAGCATTAATTTTTTTCAAAAGAGGTATTTCGATCGATTCAATAGAAACGCAAATAAAACACATTTAACATTCCGAGGAATATAAGAAGGCTAAAATGTTCTAGAACATTAATCGGCATAAAATTTCAATAGGAGTCTCTTCAGAAAAAATCTTTATAAAATTAACCCAAAAGACCACAGGAAGCGAAAAACGCATATTCCTCGGAACGTTAAATGTGTTTTATTTGCGGTTCTACGGCATTGATCGAAATACTTCTTTCGCAAAAGGTTAATGTAAAAAAGTTATATTAAGGTGGTATAAACTATGTACTGGGTGGAAGTGACCCCAATGGCGCACACAGGGTTAATACAATTATAAAGTAGGAACCTTCCATAAAACCGAAGATATGAAAAATTGAATTTTAGCGACATCTATCGGAGTCCAAAAAAAAAATTTTTTCCGGAAATGTTTTCGAAAAAGAAATCATATCGACGCTTCCAAACAATACTGTACTAAGTCGACTCAGTACATTTTCCCGTTTTTGGCGTTTTCAAGTATTAAGTGTCTTAATTTAGATGCTATCTAATTTTGGTATCAATCGGACAATCCAATCAAAAGTTATAAGCAAAAGTGTACATATAACACAAATCGAGATTTTTACAGAATAAGAACTTTGTGAGCTTGCCATGAAAAACCGTGTAGCAAATTTTTATTTTTTCTTACGGTCTTCCATAAAGCGTATCCTAACTTTGATATTGTCGAGTTTTGGTGTTGATCGTTCAATCCAAACAGAAGTTACAAGTGAAGATATACTTGGCATACAACTGAAGTTTCATATCGAGTTTAAACTTTGAGAGCTTCTCCTGCAAAACTCAGTTTTCAGACTTAGTACAGTTTTATTTGGAAGCGTCGATATAGGGGCGTACGGCGAACTTTTTTTTTATCGATACGCTCTAGTGTACGTATCGGTAGCTTAGAGTGCAAATTGTGTAAGTCCTTTTTTTCAAACTTTGAAGGAGATAAAAAACAAAAAATAAAAAAATTTCGAAATGAAAAAAAAAAAATGTAGTAAATATTTTGGACTTACACAATTTTATTCGCTTTTTGAAATTACACAATTTGCGTATCACTGAATAACAACGAGTAGAAATATGACAAGACTAGCGTTGTACATAAAAATACACTTTTACATAAAAATGGACTTACACAGTTTGCACTCTAAGCTAGCGATATGTATTTCAAAGATTTTATAAACTGACTATTTTAGGTATATGCAAAATAAATACGATTACAGCTAAAATACATAGAGAGAATATTTTTGGTACTAGTTTACTAAATGACTGCTTAAAAAATATCGCCAGTCATCAATTAATGAAAAAAATGAATGGTCAGTCATACTTGCCAAAAATACTGGGGACTTCAAATTTTAAATCATCAGTCAAAAAAAGGACTGAAAGGCTGCATTCATGACTTCAAGAAAAAGAATGGGACTTCAAGGGCTGAAAGTCACGATGATTGCAATACTTAACATTTCTGTTCGATGTATCCCAAACATGAGCAGATAATGTATTGGGTGATTACTTACTTCCTGCATCACGCATCATCTGCTGAAGCAGGGACTATAAAAATCATAAGTATTCAATGATATCCATAACACTTATTATTCCAGCACACCAGCTACAATCAATAATTTTTCAATGCAGTTCCTTATACCTTGCTGTCTGCCTCTTGACGTTCCCGCACTTGCAAAATAAGAAGCAAGACGGCAAAAGTAAGCCTTGAGAAATCGAGCTAAGGAAGGCATTGAAAATTAAGTGAAGCTGATTATTTGCGAAAAGGTGCCGTATTGAAGACGTCGAAGGCGTAAAAATTAACAAGAAGAAGCACCAGATAATTCAACAACAGCAACGACAAAAACCAGCTGTTGCGTCTTGAACTTTGTAAGCCTTATGTTATGAAATATATGAACTCACTTGCATAAATATGCATGTGCAACAATTTAAATAGTTAACGAAATGATTGCAGTTGCTGTTGGCTCTAGATATTCCTTAGCAAGCCTAGTACATAAAGCTATAATTTTTCAAAAAAAAATTCAGAGAATTTTATATTAGATTTCGGTATTGATGTTTCCGAATGTTGTGGAGCACTAACATATGGATGTATGTCTTCCGTGTTGCCGTATATGAGTGCCAAAATGCGCATATGCATTTTCATAGGAATTCATTTATGGATTGGAATTTTTATATCTTAAATTCCTTATTTGCTTTATATTATTGTAGGCTAAAAATCTGTTTCAAAAGTTCCAACCAATATGGACTGAGGGTGACCGTGGAAGTTCTTTTTGCGATATTGGTAAAGGTAAGGCTAAGGGTAGAATATGTATAAGGATAGAAGATGGGAAAGAAAAGCGGTTGTAAACTGACCCAAAAATGATAGGAAAATGAGTAGAAAAGTATTAGAAAATGATTAGAAATTAATCAGAAAGTTACTGAAAAACGACCCAAAAAAGATTCGAAAATGACCAGAAAAACGAAGAAAAATTACCGAAAAAAGATTGGAAATCCAATCGAAAATGATCAGAAAAACGAAGAAAAAAGACCCTAAAAAGATTCAAAAACGATCAGAAAACGATTCAAAAATGATCCAAATAAGATTCGAAATCGAAAGAAATAAAATCGAAAGGGTCTCGAAAATGAAAAAAATACGATTAAAATAAGACTCGAAAACGATTCCCCAAGAAGAGTTGGACGTAGGGTACCATTTTCTACAGACGAGAGGCTCTTTTATGATCAGAAAATGAGCGCATTTTCCATTATTTTAAACGTACATAGGGATCGAAAAAGACTGGAATATGATCAAAAAATTCATAAAATGTTATGTGGGTGTCTGTCTTATAAATTTGTATCTCTGAAGCTACATACGTCCGCTCTGTATATCCTTTGCCTGTTTGCTTTGTCTCTTCGCCATGTTCATTCATGTTCTTCATCATCATCATCATCATATTTTTGTCGATACTGATAGTTGTTGATGTTTAACGCATTTTTATTTTTCCTTATTTTTAACACGCTTAGTTTCACCTGTGTATATGTAAACAAGTTACGTATACGCAGTGTAGTTCACTCTATGTTTGCTTGTACGCATTATGTAGCATAAGTTAACGCAAAGGCGTGTCTATTCATACACTGAATGGGGGTTTTTCAGTGTGAGATGTGCTTATTATTTCAATTTTTTTTAAGAATTTTTAAGTTTACTTGTATTTTTCTGCCTTCTCTCCACCTCTTCTTTTCTGCATATGTATGCTACATTTATTTGTTTCGCTTACTTTTGAGTACTTTGGTATTGAATGTTGTTTCAATTTCTCAAACGATTATCTCATTCATATTTCTCTTCTTGCTTTCTGTCTTCAGTCTCTCAAGCAGCCTCTCAAGCTTTCAAGCAAAGTTACTTACAGTCCCCGCTGCCTTTCATTGTAGAGGTAGAGCTAAATAAATAAATGAAATTACAGGCTTTTCTTTCTTTGAAAGGCAGTGTTTTTATGATCGATTTTATTTGTTTACACAAAAAAAACAAAACAAGCAAAACAAAATGTTTTTGTAGCTGGTCTATGACCCCCCGACATTGTTATTTTTGTAATTTATATAGCTCGCATTATTTTCAAAGCTTCTATAGCTTCTGATATTTACTCCTCATCTCATGCATCATCTTTCACTGTGTGTTAATCAAATTAAGTGCACGCTTTTAGCAGAATTTTTGTTTACGAAACGAAGCGTTGAGCAGCCAGCAAATTCGCCTTGAAACGCTGCGTTCTTGGGTTCAAAAGGTCACAACTAGGGACACGATATCGAATCAAAAGCATCGATCTGGTACTCATTTAAAATATCGGTTAAAAAGAATCGCGAACCCGATAATATCGAAACTAAACTACTCGATACTCAAAGTATCGATATCGAAAGCGGTAATTTTCTAGAAGGTGCAACCTTAA
This sequence comes from Urophora cardui, assembly GCA_960531455.1. Taxonomy (NCBI): domain Eukaryota; kingdom Metazoa; phylum Arthropoda; class Insecta; order Diptera; family Tephritidae; genus Urophora; species Urophora cardui. The sequence continues at coordinate 17,877,069 of OY482670.1, read as the reverse complement.
AATATCCTCTAAAATAGTTAAAAGAGGTTCTGACCTCTAGATTATGTATTCGAAAGCGGAGATAAAAGATTTTTCCACATTTAAAAGATATTTATTAAAACGGTTTAAAGTTGCACCGTCTCACAATGGGTGATTGCGGCCAAAAATAAATTCAAAATTAAAGTATGAGTAAAACCATTTTTTAAACAGAGATCGACAGATACATCAAATTGTAATAAAAAAGCTTATATAAAAATTTTTGAGTATCTTTTCGTTTAGCCGTACAGGGTGCCCAAAGTTGAGCAAAAAATAGGTCCTTTTATTTATCAATGAACACACCTCATACAAAACGCTCTTTCTCATTTAACTGTTAACCTACATACACGAATGATACATCGTTACATAGATAATGATTTTCTCTTTCAGAAAAAATAACTTAGTTGTAAATAGCGCTCACTGTTGAATTTATATGAATTTTCAAATATTCACAAAAAATGTCGATGATAAAAAAATTTTCCTCGACTTTGAATAAAAAAATAAAAAAAACAAAAAATATTACCTCCTCAATTTTTTTTTATGCTTTGAAATAATATATTCTTAATCAAACTGCATTTTCACTTTAAAAATCCACTTGCTCTATTTGCTTTTATAATTTTTTTCCCATCTGCCTAAAACTGTGTTTTTGTAAATGCATTAATTATGTTACTTTTGACATTATGAAAAACGTGTATATTTAGGCGACTAATCGAATATTTCTCTATCGTCTTTCAGCAAATGGTCCATACTTTAAAATTATGAGGTAATTTTTTTTATCAGCGTTAATTGTTATCTTTGGCAGCTTTTTTATTTTAGAATATAAAAAAAAAAATTGTTAAAATTGTAAAATTTTAAAATGAAATTAAAAAAAAACAAAAAATAATACCTCCTCAATTTTTTAATATTTGATGCTCCTGAATGTCTTTTAAAAACTGGCGAAAAAATTGTAAAAATTCGTTTGCTCCATTTTGTTTTATGAACATTTTTATGGAAGGTGTTTTTTGAGTTTTGGTACATTTTTCCCATACAAAATGCCCAGAAGTATGCTTCAAAAAGTTTAAATTTTTTTGTATGGGGAACATTTGTGAAAATGGTGAAACTTAAATATCTATATTTCCAATTCTAATTAAGATATTCGAAGAAACTAAACGCTGTTTTCAAGGGTAATGATTGTGCTTTCAACTGGTTAAATCGAATTTGAGTGGAAAGTAATTATATAAAAGATATTAAGCAGGGAATAGAGCCAAAAAACGTGTTTTTTTCCTATTTGGGCATCTCAGAAACTAGAAACAATTTGGAAAATCTGACTCCAGACTCAGGTTTATCACACTGAAATCCTTTAGAAAAGTGTAATTTCATTTCCGGTATAAAATTTTTTTGAAATGCGATTTTTTTGTATGAAAGTTTTATGATAAATGCTTATAACATACTTAAAAGTGCATATATTTTTAATTTAAAAACGGTGAAGTGCTTTACCCTTTTTCCAAAATGATTACCGCATTTGATTTATATTTCAAAAATGTATACACTAATCAAAATGGAGCATTTTAGCTATAATAGTTAGGAAAATGCTGAAATTTCAAAAATACCGTTATATGGGAGGTGGGCGTATTTGTGGGTGGATTTTGTTCAAATTTTCACAGTTTACTAACTTCAACCAAAAAAGCTTAAGTTCCGAGTTTCAAGATTCTAGCTTAATTATTACTATTTTTGGCCGCGTTTGTATGGAGGTGCCCCCACTGTGCGTCTTCTGGAAAGTTACCAAAAACGCAAGAAAACTGCATACTGAGGCATACGCATCTCGCTGTATTAGTGCTAGTTCCATGGCATAGTATGCCATGGCTGGTTCCAAAGTTTTGATTTTGACGTAAATCCTTTTTCAACTCATAAGAATAGTTCAAGCTGATTAAAAAAATTGTAGAAGTTTATTAAGTTCTTAAAAACATTTTTTACAAACCAACAGCTTTTACAAAACAGCAGGTGTATTTAATGCAATCACAGTTGTAAAAGATATTTGCAAAATATTTAGTATTTTGAAAAATAAACATCTTGAATAACATTAACAATTCATTTTCATTGAGATTATATGTATCCATCATTGATTTTTTTTGGAAATTTGAATTTAAATTATCGAAACAAAAAAAAAAGATGAAACTCAAGTGGACTTCTTCTTTCCCCTTACGGCCAAAGCAGAAGCTTACAAAAGGCAAATTTAAAATTTGTATTTACATATATTTTATATTTTAAAAATAATTTATTTTATAGCTGTCAAATTGAAACAATTGTCAGAAAAAAGTGCCGAATATCAAAATCCTATCGAAATACAAGCTGGCTCATTGGTTTTTAACTGCCTAGATGGTATTTCGTTGGTTTTTTTCCAACATAGCTTACTCCCTTGCACCAACACAAAACTGTATTTGACCACCTCTTCCACACAAAAAACCTTGTAGAATACAAGGATAAAACGTAGTGTCATATGGACATTAATGGAAAACAGACCCTTTTTTGTTTATAACGTGTTTTTAGAAAAGTGAGAAAGAAAAAAGATATTGACGATTTTTTCGCTGAAATGACGATTTTTTATTTGCAAACGTCAAATTATCGTATGAAAATGAAAAATATATAATCCTATATCTCCAGTTGTCATTATTTCTATCGCATGGTAATTGCAAATTGTTAGCAAGTTTCAGTGGTAAGTGTGCGCCTCGTTTAATGTGAAAATCAATAAACAGATTTCGGTAACTTCATACAACTTCATACAAAAAACCTTACGAAGTGGCCCAAACCTGCAATTATTTCAGCACGTGGATAAGACATATTTTTCGAAATGTACCAGTGATGGAAAATTACTCGTGCTTGTGCATTTTTCGGCCCTTTAGGAAGCAGCTTGTCACTTCTGCACACTCGACCGATTTTCGGCACTATTTTGCGTTGCACAATTTTTAGGACAAATATGACACAATTTTAATTTTCCATCACTGAATGTACTCATTTGTTCGATACCGTGGTTGAAGTACTCGATACCAAAAAATATCGTTGCAAAAGAATCGAGTAAAAAGTGTCGGTATCAAATGCAAAAAATATCGATTTGGTATCGTATCGTATCGAAATTCGTGTCCCTAGTTACAACCAATGCACCTCCTTCCCTTTTTTGAAGCGCAATTTTACAAATTTTCATCGATATATTTGCACATGGTTGATTATGAGTACGACGGCGGCAGCAGACGAAAGCCAAACGACGTGGCTATTCCACAACAGCCAAAAGCTGTAAGTTCGCTCTGCAGCACATCTACTGGCTGATGAATAATAAATTGCTAATCATAAATATTGCTAAATCGATAAGAAAGCAAAACAGAAAGAAGCAAAAGCAAATGTGTGTATAGCCAAAAGCAATCAAAACTGTAACTCAAAAGCGTAAGAACTATGTAGTAAGGAAGCGCGCAATTTGCCTCGCAGGCGGTTGGAACGAAAAGATGCCATGAATTTTGGCTCCCGCAAACAACAAAAAAAAAAACACAACAGCAACCAATCTGTCAATGTTCAATTGTTTGTGAACAAATGGCAAATTTATGTTGTATTTTCATTTGTTAACCATTCGCTTGTACGCCATTCAATCGCTTTGGAACAAAAATTTGTTGTCTAGCCCTACTCCCACTCTTTGTTTTCAGGCGCGCGCCTCGGCCATTAGCTCTTTTTAGCTTTCTCTACTTTACATTCATCGCTGTGGCATCGCGTTTATTGTCCACTGGGATTTATGTGTTTTATTTGCTTACCATTAATTTTTTTTTTTTTTTGCTTTCTAAGAAATCACAATTCTCGCGAAATAAGCAGGAAAAAAAAAATATTTATGCCGTCGTCTGTGTTGCGCTGCTAAAAAAATATTGTGATTTGTTTAAAAAAGTGGAAGTAAAATAAATGAGCTCATCAAAAATAACAAATACTCTGTGGTCTCGGGAGGTTTTATAGCTTGTTGTTGCAATTCTTCAAGTTTTTTCTTCTTATTTTGTTAATGGAAAGTGAAATTGGTTGCTTTAAGTTTTAAATTAAATGAGAGGCTAAGGTTCGTTTTGCACCACAGTCTCATCTTCCAGATAAAATCCAAGAATCTGATAAAAACGACAATTGTGATAACTGCAATTCACTTCCCTTATACACCAAAGCTGCATTTATAAGCAAAAAGTAAGGGTATATGGAGTGGGAGCGGGTATCTTCGCAACTTAGCCGGACACTTCCATATAAATTAGGCTCTCGAACATGACGATCGTTTGTCAATATGAAGTTTTCGCCAAACCTGAGGCCTACAAAGCTATAGGTACTTGCAACCGAAAGTGCCGATGTCGGAAACACGATAGGAATTTTCTCGGCTCTGAAGGTTCAGGGATCTACAAAGGTTTCATCAAACCTAGTCAGGCAGTGTGGGAGTTGGTCATGGGTTTAGCAAGTCGACATAGCGCATCTCTTGGGTATGTTCAGAAACGCTGCATGAAACGCAACAGCGGCAGTAATTATTTTTTTGATGATTGTGATGCGCGACGATTCATGCAAAATTTACGTTTATGAACGCTCTGCTTGTACTACAAAAGCAGGTTGCGCTTCAAACTGAGTTTCTGAACAAAGCCCTTATCTGGATGCCGGGGCGCCGCTTTATTCAGCAAAACGAAGGTTCGGCTCTCGATATCTCAGAAGAGCGGGAGGTTTTTACGCCCTTGGGTTTCATCAAGGGCCGAATCTCTCGACACTGGTTCTAGGAGGCTAAAAGCAAATGGAAACGGCTGCAGAGTCTGCAGAAATCGGTGGCGTTCTTAAAATAAGGTACGATCCTCAGCGATTCTAAGGATGAACAGGATGAATTTTTCAGGCATAACTGCATTATTCACAGGACATTGTACTATTGGTACCCACGCGGCCCGATTGGGATTGGACCGTGAAAAGCTGAGCTGTTGTTTGCCGCTGCAAAGCTTAATTATTAAACTTTTTTTGCACAGCAAACATTTTATGTGAAGTGAATAAGTTGATCCCGTAGACTGCGGTCCCCTCTTCTTACCCCATATGGGTACCTATAATGCAGTCATCGAACAGTTGATGAATTTTGAGTGTATGGCATGTGATACAAAGACAACTGCTGCTTCATTACAAAAACAAAAAACAACAACCAACAAGAGCGACTAAAAATCACTAGAGAATGCGCCAGTGCATGCATTTGGAAACAGCAAAAAATAAGAACATATGCAAATTGTATTTTCAAAAGTGCGGACACGTGACTCAATAAGGACAGACAAACATATGTACCTATTGCTTGTTGTACAAATAACAAAAACAACATAACACACATCATCAACACCAAAACTCATCAGCTTAAGAGGAAATGCAGCAAATCTCACTTAAATATGTAATTCATATTATACTCGTACTTCTTTTCTTCCTTCCTGCCAGTATGCAAAAACTCGCTCTACACTCTTCAGCACTCAGTATGAGCATGAATATCTACTCATATGTGCCACTATCACCAACACCGTCGGCGGTACCGAAATTACGTTTTCGGTAAATCGGCATTATGACAACCGACGGCGCGCCGAATCTTTCGTAGTTCGGTAAATCGGCATTATGAACACCGAATGAACGAACATTTTGACAGTTTTTTGTGCCGAAATTTGCCGCAAGTATTTGGTTGCGGCGATATTAACAAAATATCAAAAAATTACAATAAAAGTTTAAGTAAATTGTGTAAATACATGTATGAAGTTGGAATAAGTGTTAATAAGTGTGAATACATGTAAATATATTAATCAACCGGTCACGAGAAGCCACAAACATGGCGTGAGTCCATTGCATTTTCCACCGAGATTGAATTGCTGTTATATGCAAAGAAAAACTTCAGAGAAAAAATTGTGAAAAAATGATAATAACAGTGATTCAAATACGTGTGTATCTAGGTTTTGGAAATTAAAATATATTTTCACCAAAGAAGAATAATGCATTTTCTGAAGTTGATAACTATTGTTTGACTACTATAAAAAAGCAACTAACGAATTATGAATGTGTATTACCAACAATTTACCATTTCAGTAAAAACTTTCGTCTAAATAAAGACGCATTCAAATAAATATTGCAGGTGGTGGAAGGTCGGCTTAAGTATAATGCGCCCGCCATATTTATTTTCAAACCACTAAGAATGTTTCAATGAATCCTTCAGGAAAAGTTCTGCGAATGATAATTTTACTAGTTATAACACTCCCGACTACGCAAAATTACTGTAAATCTCTCCAGATCTAACTCCAGAAAGGGAGTTCTGTCGGCTGAGGGTTACTTTTAAAAGCGCGGTGCAGTGCATAAGGGTGCTCTACGCAAAAATACTGTGTTATTAATGAATTATAAGTTTCCGCAAGATTTCGTTTGCATTTTAGTGATCTATCGCAAAAAAAAAAGAAACGAAAAATTCCGGTGCCGGGTACATTGTTATTGAAATTTCCCCTGTTTTTGTATACAATTTGCTTTTATGTAGTTCAAAATAATTCTATGAAAAACAGAAAAAAGGACAAGGTAAAGGTTTCTTTCACGCAAAATTAAGACTATTATTTTTATTTTCAGCCTCTAATTAAATTTACGCTTGTTTACTTAAAGTAAAGGGATTGCTTTGATCCCTTAAAAACTTTCTCTCGTTTATCAGATTCGTTTGCTCTTCTTCATCCACTAATATAGCTGCTATCGCAATAGAATCCATTATTTTATTATTTAAATAAATAGTTTTTAGTAAAATAAACTAACGATGTATTTGCTTTTATCAAAAAGATAAGAAACGTCAGAAAATCCCGCTCAATTCTGCCAGCCAGATTTAGAAAGGTAGGCGCATACGCGAATTCAGAACTTTAATATTGTAATTGATATAGTTTAATGTCATAATAATGTTTCGCCTTGGTTAAAATCTGTATTCGCTTGGGAATCGCCCATTGCTGTTGGCCATAGTGTGAATTTGCTTTGATTTTGACATTATACTGTACCTTTGTAAATAAAAAAAGTAGTTTCTGAATTCGCCGCTGCGCCTACCTGTCTTGAATTTCGCATCAGTACTTGGCAACACTGATTCGAACACAGTTCACATATTTGGCTACACTGAACTTCGAACCGTCGGGGTTGCTGATGCCATTTTCGATGAGTTCGGCGCCGTGGCTTTCGGCATTTCGGTGCCGCCGACGGCGTTGGTGATACACACAATGATTTTCAATTGTACATGCACATGTGAGTCTTCTTCATTATGCGCGACTTGTTGCCAAACAAAGCCAACAACAAAAACAAAGCCAAAAGCCAAACAAAAAGCAAGCAAAAATAAGTACATAAGTGCAATATTTCAACTCGAAAGTACAAGAACAATAACAAAAGAGCGTCTGTTGAGTTGCTGTAAATGTCGCTTATGATTATGCATTGTCATTGTCATTGCTAGCGTAAATGCTGTTGCTGTTGCTGTTGCTTTCATTTTTGTTGCTGCTGTTTTACTGCTTTAGCTTGACTGCTTTAGCTTTTGCTGCTTGGCTGTTGGCTCTTAAGGGGTTGACTTTTATTTAATAACTGTTCGTTAGCGCATTCATACACCACTAACCCACCCACCAGCAAGCCCCACTACCAAACTGCGTACATGTTTATTCATGTATAAGCCGGTTTAAGGGTGTGTGCATAAGTTATTTGTGAGTGTGCACTTACGCTCATGTGATATTCACTTTTGAAGTGTTTATTAAAAATGCATTTTATATTCATTTCGATGAAATGTCGCCGTCATCAACGTCGGCGTCTTCGGTCGTCGGCCGTCGCTATAACGAGTGCGATTGTTTCTGCGCTTAGAGGGTTTTTTGTATGAGTTCTTTGTCGAATGCTAAGCGAAATTTGACTGATTTGAATTTTTTTGTTCGATTTCAGATTTAACACATTTGTGAAAATTAATTATTCTTGTAAGTACACACATACATACATATTTACACAGGCACATACATATGCATTCCTTGTAGCAGTAAGGACGCAAAGCTTTTAGATAAATTAGGAAAAATTTGTAAAAATAGAATCGAATGAGCGGGGCAGTTCCCACACCCTATATCCCTCCTGTTGAATTCAAGTATTTAAGCAACCCCTCCGGTCTCCCGTCTTTGTGTTTCGAGGGGCTGTCGAATAGAGATTTGCCAATGAATTTCATTCTGCCTTGGTAGTGCGAAGCACACTCGCATAGCAGCTGCTTCACCGTCTATTCCATACTAGGAAGGCTGCAGCTGCGACATAAGGTATTATGGTCCAATCCCAGTCAGGCGCGGCCCTTGATACAACCCAAGGGCGCAAGAACCTCCCCCGCCTCTGCGACATCAAGAGCCGAGTACTGCCTGGCCAGCTCATCGACTATTTCATTGCCCTAGATAACGTAATGCCGCCGCACCCATATTAGAGCTACACTATGTCGACTTTCCAAGACCATTACCCACTCTCTGCACTCACTGACCACGATTGATGACACCGTTGGAGACCCCAGAGCCCTCAGGGCCGCCTGACTATCCGAGAAAACCCTCCTATCCTATTTCCGGCATCGGCACTTTCCAGTAGGTACATAGGTTGAAATTAGAGATTTTCTTTCTCGTGGTAAAAAGCACCAGCTCTGTCTTTGAGGGGTTCCCACTGAGACCGGAGCACTCCGCCCATCCGCTTGGTCTCCACAATTGCCCCTGCATGATCACACTGATCACATTCGTACACAGACTCGATACTAGTACCAAAACATCGTCCGCATAAGCAAATAATTTAACTCCACTCCCGTCGAGCTGGCGAAGTATTATGTCTATAACACAGAGCCATATCAAGTGTGATAGAACAGAGAAGCTCCCCTCGCCGGGTGTGTTCTAAACTCACTTGGTCCAAGCCTTGCGCTTATAGTTCTGGAACGCAGACCATATCCAGTTCACAATGGCATCCTCTACAATCAGAGCAGAGAGAAAGAGAGAGATAGAGAGAGAGAGAGAGAGAGAGAGTCTTCGATCGCTTCATGGCGAACATTGTTGAAGGACTACTCTATGTCCAGAAATGCACCCAAGGTAATATCTTTACTCTCAAAGGTTGCTGCTACCTTGTGTACCATTTCGTGCAATGCAGTCTTTGTTGAGCGACCCTTGAGCTAAGCATGCTGAGCTGATTACAGCCCGGAAATGCCTAGCCTTCCACGAATATATGGCCCATAATAATAAGACTATGTGATAATTTGGGGCCATTTTCTGGAAGCTGAGTGACTCAAACACGGTTTGAAAGATTTGACCTCTCTTAGTGTCTCCAATTGGCGTTAGTTGTCGCGAAGCAAAGCTGCCAGACGAACTTTATTAGATTTATAATAATATAAGTGATTATAAAAGGTGTTCTGGAAGAAGAAGACGAAGACGAAGAAGAAGGAGATGAGGAAGAATAAGAAGAGGAAAAGAAGAAGAAGAAGAAGAAGAAGAAGAATAAGAAGCAGGAAAAAGAATAAGGAAGAGTGAAAAGGTTATGAAAAATCGAGTAATTTAAATAGAAAATGCGGGCCCTAATCTGTTCTAAAGACTTTTTTGGAAACCTAGAAAACATTTTTGGATGTCGAGTGCTCTCTCAAAAATCCAATTCTTGACACACTAGAAGAACTTCTCTCCTCCAACAAAATCAAACATTGCATAAATTTAGGCGGTCCTTTTAAAACAAAATATAATAATTTATGCACTTCCCTTTTACCATGATTAACATTATTTACCTACTTGAAACCAAAAATTTTTGTTAAAAGCTTTTTGGTTGCTGCATAAAATCTTTGCATTTGTTGAAATCTTAAAAGTATGTAGTTAAGCACTTATGTACGTATTAAAATTATACTACGCGTACGTGTAATTGCATACTTTTAGGCAGATTAATGTGCATACAAGTACGTGAGAGTATGACATATGAAGTGTGTTTGGCGTTCACAAGCACAGAAACAAAGCAAGCGACGACACAGCAGTAAAGCGTGATGACAAAGCAGTGCGGCAAAATACTAAAATAAGAATGGAAAGAGAACTGGAGGGAGGGAAAAAATTGCGCTTAAAAAATTTTAATTTTTGTAAATTAGAAAAAATTGAAAAACACTCGACTAAAGCGCACGCCATTAACGTGGCAGTGCACACATTGAGCAGCAAAAAAACATAATTTTTCTTCTTTTTTTTTTTGAACAAAAGAATCGCTGTCACTTTTCTTTTGCTTTTGTTTGGTGTGTTTTGCATAACTCAAACTACAAGCATTGGTTTTAATTTCACTTTTTTTCTTTCAAAGGGGATTTGACAATGAAAGTAAAAAAACCACCCTTATTTGTTAACATAGCATGCGAACGCCTTAAAGTATGCAATATTTTTAAATACAAATCATGTCATTTGTATTTCAGCTTACACACACACTTTGATAAGTGCACCAACTCCCTCTTGAAAAGTTATAAGTACAAAACAAAGCAAAAAAAAAAAACCAACTCGCAAAATTAATATGTTACCATTATGAACTCGTTATATGAATTGGAAGCGCTCCAAAACGGTGGCGCGCCTGAATGTATACGAAAAAGTAGTCTGTTTGGTTGGTTGGTTGGTGGTGTTTCATACATGACACACATATCTATGTGCGTACACTAGAGCGTATCGCGAAAAAAAAAGTTCGCCGTACGCCCCCCCCCCCCATATGTTTTCTTTTTCGAAAACATTTCTGGAAAAATTTTTTATTTTTTTTTGGACGCCGCTAGATGTCGCTAAAATTCATTTTTTCCATATCTTCGGTATTTATGGTCCGATCCCGAAGTTTGATACACCAATCTATTTGGCTTGGGAGGAGGGTTTCTACTTTATAATTGTATTAACCCTATAACGTCATTGGGGTCACTTCCACCCAGTACTTAGTTTATACCACCTTAATGTAATTTTTTTTGCCGGCATGTTAAACGCCGTCAAAAAACATTAATCTTTTGCAAAAGAAGTATTTCGGTCTATTCAGTAGAACCGGAATTAAAACACATTTAACATTCCGAGGAATATAAGTTTTTCGCTTCCTGTGGTCTTTTAGGTTCATTTTACAAAGATTTTTTCTGAAGAGACTCCTACTGAAATTTTACGCCGAATAATTTTCTAGAACATTTTAGTAATCTAGCACCTCTACAAAAGGGTTATTTTGACCCCTTTTTATAAAGTCAGGAAATAGAGTATAGTCAGGAAATATTATTTTTAAGGTCGTTAGAGGGCTAACATGTTCTAGAAAATTATTCGCCATAAGTGGAAGTGACCCCAATGGCGCATATAGGGTTAATACAATTATAAAGCAGAAACCCTCCTCTCAAGCCAAAAAGATTGGTGTATCAAACTTCAGGATCGGACCATATATAACGAAGATATGAAAAAAATGAATTTTAGCGACATCTAGCGGTGTCAAAAAAAATAAATAAAAAATTTTTCCAGAAATGTTTTCGATAGAGAAATCATATGGGGGGTGTACGGTGGACTTTTTTTTGGTCCATATAAGGCGAGACGGTCTAGTGTACACTGCTCCACTTAAGGACTTGCTGCGCGCACATTTCTACATTTATATACATACTTATGTATATCTACATTCATATATTACATACATATGTATGTACGTTCATATATTAACACAATTCATATGTATGTACGTATATAAAATACATATTTTCTCATTTATGCAGCGCAATTCATAAAGTCGAACAAATGGCTTTTTTGCTACTCCGCCTCCTTTGACTGACTTCAAAAAGCGCCAAATGACTTAATGTGCGCTCCCTTAAGTTCAGACATGTGCAAATGTTTGTATGTATGCACAACATATCCAGCAGTGTACACTCATTTTGTGTTGCTGACTCTCTTGGGAAAGTTGTTGGATTTGGGAAGGGAAAAGTATGAAAGGCAGTCCGTAGTCCTTCGTACTAGATTTGTGTGCATTTTAGTGTACCGCATTTTATCATAACTAAAGGATAATGTCCATTTTATTTCAGCTAGCAGCAAACTTTTGGCGTTGACTCATTTGAAGTCATAAATATGTATGTATGTATGTATATTAATACATACGAGTATAATAAGCGCAAACATATTTGAGTAGATAGTAAGTAAGGGCTAAAGTTTATGAGTTAAAAGTTTTTGGGGTGGTGTTAAAGCTAGTTTTAGTTAGTTGTGCCGCTGCACTTTCGGTCAGTATTTCTCTTAAGTTCAGTGAACGCTAAACTGTTCCGAGGAGATTACAGGTAACTATTTTTGGGCACGCTAGATGGCGCTAGGAGCTTAATAATTGCCACACAGAACGAAATACTACTATCCATATAGTAAAACCCTCAAACCGTTTTTCTCCCTGAGGTCAAAATTTTTTGATTGCCATTTTAAATTTGCGAAATTTTGCCTGAGTTATTTTTAAATATATAAAAAAGGGTTAAAATACATATGGTATAAAAATACATATGTTGTTAGGAAGCATACAGTAAAATTGTACGAGCTTTAATTTCGTAGAATACTTTAATCTTTTAGCACCTTCACTAAGAGGTCGTTTTGAACCCTTTTTTTTATAAAATCCGAAAAAATGGTATTTTGAAGGTCGATAGAGGGTTAAAATGTTCTAGAAAAATATTCGCCATAAAATTTCACTAGGGGTCTCCTCAGCCAGAATCTATGTATGTACAAAGAACCCAGAAAAACTGTTTGGGAATTATTACGCTCGCAAATAACAATCCTTAATTTGTGTCACAGTGTAATAGGTAGTTGTAATTGTAATATCACTCTGAAATCTTAATCTTTTACAATCTTAAGTAAATCACCAATTTGTTTGAACTCGCCTTAGCGCAAAATCCTCTGGGGGTAAAAGTATGACTTTGCTGGTAAATTTTCGTAACCTTGAACTATAAAACCCTAAAATCTCTTTCGTATATTTGAAGATGCTTGGAATGTTTCATTGGAACTCAAAACAGAAGCCTATTGGCGCCGCTTTATGATCATATTACCTACATATATGCTTCCTCGAGAATGTTTTCTCTAATCATAACAACACAATTTTTCTCTGGTTCTTTGATACTAGAATTACCAAACAACGAACATATTTTGATGAGATCTTAAAAATTTTTTCAATTTTTCTTAATTATAAACTGGCCAATAGCTCATATAAAATTCACATAAAAGAGATCTTAAATAATTCCAGTGTTATACAAACTGTACTTGAAAAATTCATGCCACTAATCTTTCGAAGCTTTAAGCAAACCGATCTAAAGTACTCACATTTTTTGCATTGAAACTAAGCACTTTAGGCATAAAGGAGCCACTAAACCATTAACATTGATAATAAAATCAGTAAAGCGCAGAAAATAGCCACAGACTCAGGTGCTTTATTTTTAGAAAATGTTTGAGCGGCAATGTGGCTTCATGGAGGATGACATCTAAGAGACTTCCGAGCTTCTTCAAAAACATTTGCTTTCATAAACTCAAACCATTTTGAACATTGAATTAATGAAACTCTTTAATAATATAAATAACTTTAGCGATCTTCGTTGCTAGTAGTACCAAACTATGTACATAGATGTTTGAATAGCAATGTAGCTTCGTAGAGCTTGACATATGTAGCTGTCTCTTGCAACCCTTTTTCTTTAGCCTACAAAAAGGCTGCTTGGAACTTGTTGTTCTTTATTAAATATATTGGCCTTTATGTATAAAAGCTTAGCTCTTGCTTCAGAGTCTCAACTCCAACTCTCAGCTCTATAAAAAGCAAATAATGTAAATTTATTTGATGGAGTTTAATTATATTTTAATTTGTTTGAAGAGAGTTGCTTAGTAAAATCAAGCAATTGTTTGTATTTTTTGCACATAAAAAATCCAGCATTTACTAAAAAAAATTAGTATATGCTATAGCTCACTTTTTATGCACTACGTCCATTGGCTTTCAAAACTCCATTTGTTAGTAGAATTACTTTTAGGTTGTTCCAGCGCTATTCAAAATGTTTTAAGCTAATTCTATGCACAGCATAAAAACAACAACTTTTCCCTCCACTCCATACAAGCAACAAAGCAACAATAGCTATTATGTAACATACTCGTATACATACATATGTATGTTAGCGCAAATATGTATTTTCATATAAATTAAGATACATAGTCCAAAGAGAATATGCACACACAACAGAAATTTCATACAAAGTAATAAAAGTCCACTTAGACTTTTGGAGTTGCGCGGCGATAAAAAAAAACAAAAAAAAAAACAAAAAGCTTGTGTGTAAAACTATTTACTAGACGACAGTGATGAAGTGAAACTGCGTCAAAGTTCAGCTGTTGGGCGTTCAAAGCTAAAGAGTATTAATACTCGAAATATATGTATATCTACTCCCACAAAAAAAGGAAACCAAAAATAATAAACAAGATTAGAAATAGTAAAAGAAAATAAAATAAATGTACTTAGTTTTGAAAGTAGCACAAAGAAATTATGAAATATTTGTAAGTACATATCGCACCCTAAATCATAAAGTGACATAACTCAAAATTCCAAAATTTTCAGGTGAGACAAAAAACTGTTTCTTTTTTATAGCCAATGATATGGGAAAAGGCCACGTACTATAGTTAATAATCAGTTATAAAAGACTCTGATGGAAAAGATTTTTTATCAGTCACTAGAGATATATTCTGTTTACCGATTTATGAAAGAAATCCGATTTCGAAAAATTTTGAGTTGTGTCACTTTATGATTTCGCATGCGATATGTGCATACTCGTGTAAAACTATAAGAAAGTCCCAGAAGTTTTTACATTTGGAACGTGATTGGTAATTGGTGATTAAGTGGGCTCGGCTTATTCTACAAAAGGCGCAAATTTCTTAAGCAATATTATAGAGGCATTAAGTATTTTGGTCTCAGGATTGGTAACATGGCAGCAAAAGTAAAATCATCTTATCAGTTACATTGCTTTGGTCGTTGTAATACCAAAATCACAAGTAAATATGTTTTGTTTTATTCAATTTTTTTTAGTAGCATCCATCTACATCGGAATTCATATAAAAAAAATTCAGCGCAATGAAGAGAGGACAGTAGTCATTACTACCAAGAGTAAAGGCTGCAACAGTCCGCCAAACAACTGTCTTCCAAACAAAACATGAGATTGTCCAGGAAGGACTAGCGAGATGGTAAACTCGTTCAGAGATTCGATGTTTCAGTTTTCACAGACGAGTCAAAGATGTAATGCGGAGTCGAGCGGCTAACTTCGCAATTCATTCGGACAGCTCCATATTAATTAGGCTACCGGACACAGTAGGCTTTTTTCAATTCAAAATTTTCGCCATACAGCAGGCCTGCAATGCTCTACTTGCAATGGAAAGTGACGGCACGGGAAACAGGAAAGAAATTTTCTCGGATAGTCAGGCGGCGCTGAGGGCTCGGGGATCTGAAACGATGTCATTAACCCTAGTTAGGCAGTGCAGTGGGTCATGGGCATGGCAAGTCGACATAGTATCGACAGCGTATCCCTGATCTGAATGCCGGAGCACCGCGATATTCAAGCAAACGAAATAGCTTGATGAGTTGGCCAGGCAAGGCTCGGAGCAGGTCCTTGCGCCGCTAGGTTTCATTAAGGGCCGAATCTCTGGACACTGGTTTGAGGGCGTTGAAACCAGATGGAAACGGTTGCAGACTTGCAGGGTTCGCAGAAGTCTGTGGCCTTTATACAATGAGATATGATCCTCAGCCATTCTAAAGATGGACAGAAGGGTTATTTACTGCTTAACTGCGATATTCACAAGACATTGGGCTATAAGTACACACGCCGCCCGATTGCGATTGGATCATAACATCCTGCGTCACACCTGCAATCTTGCTGCGACGGAGAAGACGGCGGAGCACCCGCTATGCGAATGCACTTCGCACTACACCCAAGCACAATGAAGTTCATTGGCAAACATTCTTCGACAAACTCTCGGAACTTAAGGACGTTAGGCCTGCGGGGCTTCTTGAAACTCAGCAGAATGGATATCGGTCGCCTGACCTACCGTGATTTCCGAACCGCAATTCTCTATTACTTTTTATTTTTGGCTGTTTAGTCACGAGTCGTGGTATCAAAACAGACCTAAATGGAGTACCTAAGTGGGACTCGCCACTCAAATCAACCTACCAGAAAAAGGCTACAAGAGTAGTTTCTTATAAAATTCGCTTTAGATTAATGTAAAATTTTCGAATTCTAAGGTATTTCGAGCAGATAGAGGCTTTTCATTACCTACTTCCCATCAATGGGGTTCTTAAATTAAAGCCACGCCAAGACTGATATTGCTTCCTTAAATCTAAAATTTGCTGCTTATTTCAAGGCGTCAAATTGCATGTTTTTCATGTCATTCTGTGGTCTTATACTTCTTTGTATAAAAACTCTGTTTGCGGAAACCCTTAGTGATATTTTCTGGCACATTTTAACCCTCTAGCGAGCAAGCAATTACCATTTTTTGGATTAACTAAAAAAAGCAGTCATGAGAGTTAATCGATTAAATTATAGCAAAGCTGAGAATTGCATTTAGAACCGCTTTGTATTTGAAACCTTTTAATCATTTTTTTTTCTACAAAGCACTCAATCTATAATTTGCAAATTTCTAAAATTTGACTATATGCATCTTTTATCCAGTGCTGGCACCCTTCAACCACGAGATGATGCTGCTGGGCCGCAGTTTTACTAGCATTCCTATCATTTTCTTTTTTGTTGCCCTTGTTTTTATAAAATTTGTGCTTCACCTTGCAACACTCTTAGTTTTCGCTTTCAAGTGGTTTTCATTTCGTTTTCAATCAAAAAAAAATTCAACGATTTCCCATTTTATTTATCTTTTGTAGCATTTCAACCGCAAAGAATGTCAACAAAATTGTAGGGTAAAAAAAGGTAAAAAAAAACCGCGTAAAAATGATGAAATGTTGAATGAGCAAAAGACCATCGCCATTCAACCGTTCACTTAGGCAACGCTTGTTGACAATATTTACTTATGTATGTATTTTTTATTTTTTATCAATTTGTTGCTTGCCACTTTGCCGTTGCCACTTTTGATTACGGTAGCTGATTTGTTTTGTTTTTATTGTTGCTTTTTTTTCTCACTTTTCCACACCTTATTGCTTGCGCTTTTGTAGTATGTATTTTGCAACAGAAAATTGGCGTTTTTTGCTGTGCCTCGTTTTTAGCGGGTTTTTGTTTTTTTAGCATGCCGTTTGCCATTTTGGTGTTACTTAAGTGTTTATTATACTCAGCTGTACTAGTACACAGAGTATTATAGTTTTAATCACATAACGGTGGATTGTAACAGAATGAAATAATCGAGATAGATATAGACTTATATATATCAAAATGATCAGGGTGAAAAGAGAAATCGATTGAGCCATGTCCGTCCGTCCGTCCGTCCGTCCGTCTGTCCGTCCGTCTGTAAACACTCTAACTCGTGCAAAAATTGAGATATTTTGATGAAATTTGAAATGCAAGTTGGTATCGAGACTGGGACGGTTGGTATTGAAAATGGGCGAAATCGGACCATGACCACGCCCACTTTTCCTATATAGAAAAAATCGGAAATTTGGTATCTCAGTCACTAATATAGCTGGAGCGATGAAATTTTACCCACGTGTTGAGCTCAGGCCCCTAGGAAGAAATTTGATGAAATTTTGGAAAATGGGCGGTGCCACGCCCACTTATTAAGGGTCAAACATGGAAAGTTTTATATGTCATAACTCAGAAACCATTGAAGATATATCGATCAAATTTGGCACGCGTGATATACTTACCTAGACAAACGTTTGCACGGAAAATAGTTAAAATCGGTTGACGGCCACGCCCACTTTTATATATGTATATTACAAAGTGACCTAATAAAAACATTTTAAGCCATATCTCTGTCAAATATAAAGATATATCATTGAAATTTTGTGGTATGAGTTCAACTATGGACATAAAACACAAAAATTTTGGAAAATGGGCGGTACCACGCCCACTTATTAAGGGGCAAATATTCAAAGTTTTATATGTCATAACTCAGAAACCGTTGAAGACATATCGATGAAATTTGGTAGGCGTGATATACTTACTTAGGCAAATGTTCGGCCTAAAAATTGCCAAAATCGGTTGACGACCACGCCCACTTTTATATATGGGAACTATAAAGGGGCCTAATAAAAACATTTTAAGCGATATCTTTGTCAAATATAAAGATAATTCATTGAAATTTTATGGTAGGAATCCAACTGAGGACGTAAAACGAAAATCACAAAAATTTTGGAAAATGGGCGTGGCACCGCCTCTTTTTAGAAGCAGGAATATACGAGATTTCTGAGCCCATAACTCGACAAATAATTGATATATAATGACGAAACTTGGTGTGTACACTTTTATTACTTGTGGTAATACATGTTTAAAATTTTAGCGAAGTCGGTTGACGACCACGCCCACTTTTATATATGGGAACTATAAAGGGGCCTAATAAAAACATTTTAAGCGATATCTTTGTCAAATCTATATATATAAAAATGGTGTAAAAAATGTTACTAACCTCATCAGATGAGAACGGCTGGGCCGATTTCTGTAAAATTTTTTGTCAGTTGTTCGTATTCTCGAGGAGATGGTTCGTACGGAAGAAAATTTTGGAAAATCCCTCCGGAAAAGTCCGAAAATTGGAAAAATCGGTGCGTAGGTGTGTATGTGTGCATCTGTGTCCTTTATAAACTCCCAAAGTAGCCAACCGTTCTTTATGAAATTTTCACAGTAGATTCATGTGGTGTTAGTGCACATAGTAGGGTATATAGAATTTCGAAAAAAGGAAGCTTCCCGGAATAGAGGCCTAAATGAGGACCCCGATCGATCCAGCAAGTCTTCGAGCAATATTGGTATCAAATGAAAGGTGTTGAACAGGCCTTCAACATAAAGTTATTTTTATTGCGATACCTAGGCCGGGTTAAAACGTGGGACCGAGTGACCCTGGAAAGTTTCTGAGCGATATTGGTATCAAATGAAAGCTGTTGAGGAATTCAACAAAGAGCTCTTTAAATAGTGAGGCCTAGACCGGGTTCCAAGATTTGGGTTAAAGCGTGGACTCGGATAACCCCTGAATGTTTTCGAGCAATATTGGTAGCAAATGAAAAGCGTTGAGCAGGCTTCCACATACAGCTATTGTCATTATGATTTCTAAGGCTGTTTCCCAGAGATGGCTAAAGTAGTGGGCCCGGATGGTGATGGATGGTCCCAGTAAGGTAAAGGTAGGTAGCTATAGGGATAGGGATAGAGATAGGGATAAGGATAGTGATAGGGTTAGGGATAGGGATAAGAATAGGGATAGGGATGGTGATAGGGATAAAGATTGAGATTGAGATTAAGATTGAAATTGAGACCGAAATAGAGATAGGGATTGAGATAGAGATAGGGATCGGGGGAAGTAGGTTTGTCGCGGTGAATATAACTATAACTTTTATTCAGAGAATAGAAAATTTTTTGTTATTCGCAGTCATTAAGATGGACTCAGATAATGGTGAGCAATACGGTAATCAAAGACTTTTCTTTAGGCTTCATAGGAATAAATTTTAGCAGATCAACGTCTGCCGGGTCAGCTAGTATAAAGATAATTCATTGAAATTTTGTGGCATGAGTTCCGCAATAGACCGGAAACAAAAAATAGAAAAATTTTGGAAAATGGGCGTGGCACCGCCTCTTTATAAACAAAGGAATATACGAGATTTCTTAGTCTTTAACTCGACAAATAATTGAGATATTATGACGAAACTTAGTTTATATACTTTTATAACTTGTGTTAATAGACACGCAGAAATTTATTGAAATCGGTTTATGACCACGCCTACTTTTTAACAAAGATATTTCTGGAACACCCTTTGGGAATTTGTAACTTGACATCTTTGTAACTAGAAGTCATAAAGGAATGAAATTTTGCACAAAGAATAATATTCATATGCTTAGTTGGATGACTGATAAAAATTTTGAAAATGGGCGTGGCTACGCCCACTTTATGCAGCACTCGCTTTATATAAACTCCATAAAACGCAAACAATGAAAACATACAGCTGAGTATCTAATGTTCGATTCCACTCGAACTTAGGCTTCCTTACTTGTTTTTTTATTGTTTTTCTATTTGTTTTCAATATGTTCCTTGGAAAGATTGTTCTATGTTTTTCAATTTCTTCTCTTCTTTATTTATTTTTTTTGCTTTCCTTAGCTTTCCAACTTTTTTCTTTTTCTTTTCCTTTTTCTTTTTATTTTTATTTTTCTTTTGCCTTTTCTTTTTCTTTTTTTCCTTTTTCTTCTCTTTTCTGCTTTTACTTCTTCATTTTTCTGCGCTCACCTGTCGTTTACACCATCTCACGTGTCTCCGCTCACGGCTTACGGATTTACGGTGTATTAAATAGCGGATATCGCCAATCAATTGATGTTTAATAGAGTTTTAAATGATTTTCTGGTTTTTCGCACGTTGGTGGAATACATAAGTAGGCAGTGATTTATTGAATTGTTAACATTAGCTTTTTGTAGTAAAGGCAAGTATAAGCCTTATCTCAAGTTGTTGTATGAAAGCATTTTTATCTTCAATATCCGCTTATTAAGTCCGTGCCGTATCTAAATAAATGAGAGAATAACTTTTTCCCAGCACAGTTCAGCTTGTGCCTATGTCGTTGCTCATATAGCTTAATAGTATACACACTTCGATCTGAAGATATTTTGTGCTCTAAAAGTCAGCATTGACCTGCCTTAAATGTATTTAACAACTAAATAATAACACAGTCCAACAAATTGACAAAAATTTCACTCAACACAAACAAAAGCTTGTAATTATGAAAGAGTATATCTACCAGACTAAGTTTGCCGAACAGAGTTCTATGTAATCCAGAGGGTCTGCGTTTGTTTTTAGGTGAGGCTTAAAATGTTATAATTTTAGCTGGAGCTGCATTTACTTTATAGAAAATATTTTATAAAAAATGACTTCAAATGATGTTTTTAAGCTCTGACTTCTTCTACAGAATTGATAAGCAATTTCTTTGCGTTAGACTCTAACCCTCTAACTCCCACGAAAATGGCCGTTTTTAACCCTTTTTTCGAAACACGTGGAGAGAATATCAATTAAAAATGCAGATAGAGGATTAAAATGTTCTAGAAAATTATTCGCCATAAAATTTCACCATGGGTTCCCTAAGACAAAATCTTTGTACCAGGAAGCTAAAAGAAATTTCTCTTGTTTGTAGCACAAGTCTTCGTTTACACAGGAATCGATTACCATCTTAATTTAACTGAGCAATGCAACTAGACTATTATTTGTGCAGAAGTATTGCTTATCAATTTCTATATAAATATATCTGACATATATATACATATCGCTAGCTTAAAGTGCAAATTGTGTAAGTCCAAATTTATGAAAAGGTAGGTGCTTAGGAAACTGCAAATATGGTTGAGTGAAATTAGAAATCTTCAGACAGGGACTGTAACGGTTATGAGTTGTATCCAAAAAGTTTATTTTTAATAATTATTTTTGAGTCTTATTTTTCGCTTAGAAAATAAAAGTTATTTTTTGAGTTTTACTTTTCGCTCAGAAAAAAAGTTATTTTCTGAGTTTTATTTTTCGCCTAGAAAATAAAAGTTATTTTTTGAGTTTTATTTTTCGCTTAGAAAATAAAAGTTATTTTTTGAGTTTTATATTTCGTTTAGAAAATAAAAGTTATTTTTTGAGTTTTAGTTTTCTATCAGAAAATAAGTTGTTTTCTGAGTTTTATTTTTTGCTTAGAAAATAAGTTATTTTTCGAGTTTGATTTTTCGCTTAGAAAACAAAAGTTATTTTTTAAGTTTTATTTTTCGCTCAGAAAATAAAAGTTATTTTTCGAGTTTTATTTTTTTGTTTTATTTTTGCTCAGAAAATAAAAGTCATTTTTTGAGTTTTATTTTTCGATCAGAAAATAAAAGTAATTTTTTGAGTTTTATTTTTCGATCAGAAAATAAAATTTATTTTTTTGAGTTTTATTTTTCGATCAGAAAATAAAAGTAATTTTTTGAGTTTTATTTTTCCATCAGAAAATAAAATTTATTTTTTGAGTTTTATTTTTCGATCAGAAAATAAAAGTAATTTTTTTAGTTTTATTTTTCGTTTAGAAAATAAGTTATTTTTTCGTTAAAGAAATAACGATTATTTGCAATCCCTGTCCTCAGCAACTTTTATTAAAGATATTTCTCAAAAACCCCATATATGTAATGCTAAGGAACGGCTTTGAGAGACAGTTGAAGTCCGCATGCTTACTTAATTTGCCCAATTTCTAATATTTTAGAAGATTGTCACGTTCGTCGTACGGAAGCTTAGTTCAACGAAGACCTCAAACTCGTATATTTTGTGTCGAATGCATTGTAAATCTAATCGAAATCTCTCTCTCAAGCACAAAGACTCCAGCTTTTTAAAAACATATCATTCTCCTTTTTCTTTTGTTTTATATTAACTAAACGATTTTCACATTAAACTTGCTCACAAATCCTTTGCCAAATTAAAATTTTTACAAAATACTAAACACTAATTTATTGCAAACACATATTGAAAGCCAAAGCAATAAACAAGTGCAGATAAATAGCTGCCAAGTGGCAATTTTGAAAATACTTATTTGCCTAAATTGAATTTCAATATTATCTGTATCTGTATAGATCGAACTAAGCCAGCTGCTTGCGCTAAAGGCAACACAATTTGGCAGCAATTGAAATGCCATTTGGAGCGAAGTGAAATTTGCAACGCACATATTGGTGAATTGAATATATTTTGGGGGTTGCTTTGTGGGGAAGGAGTGCTGGATACAAATGTGACCATAGAGAGGGAATGTACACAGTCAAATAAATATACAGACATAAATGCATATGTTGAAGCACAGTTATAGGTACTTATGTGTGTATGTATCTTTATGTAAATCAATTTGTTAAAGCATATCTATTATGCTAATGTCTTTAGCTAAAGCGCTAGAATATCTATAAAACGCTGGTACTCCATCCCTGCTATTGCCCACACTCTCTCTCTATCTCGCTTATCAGCCGGAAAGTAGTAGCAAGTATCTGCAATATGCAAATCAACGTTTTGGAAAAATGACACCAGCCGAAGCTGGCAAGTATCTACGAGTATGTAACAAGACAGCCAGTCATCCACCCGGTCGCTTGTCCACTGAGCTGCTGAGAAAGTTTGGCTGTGAGTGCGTTGGTGATGATGTGAGCTATTTCTGACCCTGCAGGGAACTCAATAACTAGTAAGCAAAATTTCTAGTTCTCAACTAGCGAAAAGGTGTCAAAAAGGAACTAGATCAATTGTAATTAAACCCCCAACAGTTCAGAAAGAGTGAATTGAGTGACCATTATAACCCACACTTTGATTTGCATGAACTTGCGAAGTGATACAAATTCTATGAAAATTTTTCGTTCGTTGCCGTCGGCTTTGTATATTTCTGCAATTCTCAGATGTTTAGTGAAGCGTTTTATATAAAGAGTTCTATTTGCATCTTAATTTGTTTGAAGTGAAATGTTTCCCTAATTATGCTTTTGCGATCGCGCTGACTTATTTTTTATTTTTTTTTTATTTTATTACTTTTCAAATATTTTTGTAAAATTTTATTAAATAAACAAATAAAAAAAATATTAGTTTAAAAAAAATAAAAAAAAAAATATTAGTTAAAAAAAAAAAATAAAAAAAAAAAATTATCATCCACCTCGACACCGACAAGATTCGAACCCGCGCCCCTCAGATTGAATGGCACACGCGCTAGCCACTTTACCATCGCGCCACTTGCTTTAAGCGTGTCCAACTGTGCAATTTGTAGGAATTTTTATCTAGTTCAGAACTTTCGAAATTGTGCCAAATAAACGAACTAGTGCAAACTGTAGAATTTAGTACTAGTTCAGAACGGTGCAGTGAAATAACGCCCGTGGGCGTTATTTCCCAAAAAAAGGAAATAACGCCCGTGGGCGTTTCTTCTTTTCTTGAGAAAGAAATAATTCCCACGGGCGTTATTTCGTTTGATCCATGGGCTTTATTTCTCTTTCGGAAGAGCAATTAAGCCCGCAGACGGGTTTTTTTAAATATGGTGTATTAGGGAAAAAAGCGCCGCAGGCGAAAAATTGGAATAAAAAATCGCGCGATTTTTAATTCCAATTTTTCGTTTTTTCTGAGTATGGTGTATTATAATTGGAAAACGCGCCGCAGGCGAAAAATTGGAATAAAAAATCGCGCGATTTTTAATTCCAATTTTTCGTTTTTTCTGAGTATGGTGTATTATAATTGGAAAACGCGCAGCAGGCGAAAAATTGGAATAAAAAATCGCGCGATTTTTAATTCCAATTTTTCGTTTTTTCTGAGTATGGTGTATTATAATTGGAAAACGCGCAGCAGGCGAAAAATTGGAATAAAAAATCGCGCGATTTTTAATTCCAATTTTCTTTAAATTTTTTTAAATCCCTTCTAAATATTCAAATATTATGTAAATATGTGTCAACTCCGCCGCTTAATAGAAATAATACCTACGAGTAATTACTGAGACAGAGAGGCTTAGGGTTATTACTGAGAGAGGCTTAGTTAAATGGATATTATTTAAAATAAGTATATCTGCGGCGCTTTTCCCAATAATAATACACCACATTTTAAAAAAAGAAACGAAAAATTGGAATTAAAAATCGCGCGATTTTTAATTCCAATTTTTCGCCTGCGGCGCTTTTTCCAATAAAACAAACACCATATTTAAAAAAACGAAAAATTGGAATAAAAAATCGCGCGATTTTTTATTCCAATTTTTCGCCTTCGGCGCTTTTCCCACTAATACACCATATTAAAAAAAAAAAACCCCGTCTGCGGGCTTAATTGCCCTTTCGAAAGGGAAATAAAGCCCACATCGCCGAATAGGGCGCGCGGGCGTTCTTTCCCTTTCTGAGTGGAAATAATACCCACGGGCTTAATTTCGTTTTATTCGCAGGCGCTATTTCTTTTTCAAGAAAAGAAAAAACGCCCGCGGGTGTTATTTCCTTTTTTTGGGAAATAACGCCCGCGGGCGTTAATTCCACGGGCGTTAATTCCACGGGCGTTAATTCCACGGGCGTTAATTCCACGGGCGTTATTTCATTGCACCCTTCAGAACTATCGAAAATATAGTGCAGAGAGTGACAATTGACACCGCCTAGGACATCACCGTGTTAAATTCGCCAGTTGATAACATGCAAAAGAGATGTAGCTTGCACTAGTAGTTGTGAAAAATGCACCAGTAGTTGCGAAAAATGCACTAGAAGCGACCTAGTTCGGAACTAGAGATTTTCCCTACAGGGTGATGTTTGCATGTGCTTCTGTGTGTATGTTTGCTTGTATTGAATACAAAAAAAAAAATCGCAGCATATGTTGGCATTTAATGTAATCGTCGTAGAGCACTTGACATTATTTTTAACAATTTTTATATACAAATGCGTTACACTGAAAACGACAACTTGTAAGCCACAAAAAGGGGGAGTGTGCTTGCATACTTACATTTAGTTAAGCTGCCCCTTGCTTGCCCAAAAAATTTGTATGTAAATAAAAATAAAATGAAAGCGATTTTTATGGCAGCTCAATACTTATCTTTTTTTGGAAAACACACAAGCTTACACACATACATGGAAATAACTATACATATACTCATACTCGCACATAAGCACTTTTGCGCTAAACAAAGAAAACTGAAACTCATGCAAAATAAGTGCGCGAGTCTAGAGCGGAAATGCCAAGCGATTTGCATATGAAATTCAAAAAAGTTGCTGTGTAAGTATACATATATGTATGCATTTTGTGTACATATATATGCATTTGTGTATGTGTGTATGCATATTAATATGTTTGCCGCTTGTCCAAAAGGAAATAACGCCAACTGTTAACAGGGAGACAGACACCAGCCTCTTGCAAAGCATTAACACAAACAAAAATTTCAGCTTGAACGGCGCGCCGACGAATGACGTTGTTGCGCGCCAGACAAGCTGCGACAGCCGGAAGTGAGTGGCGCGCTGTCAGGCATTTCCGTTAGCAATTGACAATTGGCATTTTGTAGTTAAATTTAAAGTAGTTATGTACGCTACCACTTACACTTCACACGAAAATACAGAATATAGACAGTGGGTAGTGGAAGTGAAATATGCAAGTAAAATATAAGAGTTATGGATGAGACTCGGGAACGTAGTCAATGACGGCCATCTATTGCTAAATTCATCGTCTCATCAATTTAGAGCACGTCCACCAGTCCCACTTATTCACCTACAATTCATTTACTTTGCCGAACTGCGGCTACACCAGGCACGCTATTTGACCGCATTAAACGGTTGTTTCGTACACACTGGTTCCACCAATTATGAGCACTTCCACCGACTGCGATAATTCAACGGTTTCATCGATTTTGTTGCATTCACCGGTTCCACCAATTATGAGCACTTCCACCAATTGCGATAATTCAGCGGTTTCGTCGATTTTGTTGCATGCACCGGTTCCACCAATTATGAGCACTTCCATCAATTGCGATAATTCAGCGGTTTCATCGATTTCGTTATATTTACCGGTTCCACCAATTATGAGCACTTCCACCGATTGCGATAATTCAGCGGTTTCATCGATTTTGTTGCATTCACCGGTTCCACCAATTATGCGCACTTCCATCGAATGCGATAATTCACCGGTTTTATCGTTTTGTTGCATTCACCAGTTCCACCAATTATGAGCACTTCCACCAATTGCGATAATTCAACGGTTTCATCGATTTTGTTGCATTCACCGGTTACACCAATTATGAGCACATCCACCGATTGCGATAATTCACCGGTTTCATCGATTTTGTTGCATTCACCGGTGCCACCAATTATGAGCATTTGCGCCAACTGCCATAATTCAGCGGTTTCGTCGATTTTGTTGCAGTCACCGGTTCCACCAATAATGAGCACTTCTATCGATTGCGATAATTCAGCAGTTTCGTCGATTTTGTTGCTTTCACCGGTTCTATCAGCTACGCACACTTCCACCGATGGCGATAATTCAGCGGTTTCATCGATTTTGTTATGTTCACCGGTTCCACCAATTATGAGCACTTCCACCGATTGCGACAAATCACCGATTTCATCGATTTTGTTGCATGCACCGGTTGCTCCAATTATGAGCACTTCCACCAATTGCGATAATTCACCGGTTTCATCGTTTTTGCTGCATTCACCGGTTCCACCAATTATGAGCACTTCCACCAATTGCGATAATTCACCGGTTTCATCGATTTTGTTGCATTCACCGGTTCTACCAATTATAAGCACTTCCACCGATTGCGATAATTTAGCGGTTTCATCGATTTTTTTATATTCGCCGGTACCACCAATTATGAGCACATCCACCGATTGAGATAATTCACCGATTTCATCGTTTTGTTGCATTTACCGGCTCCACCAGTTCCGAAATTTCAGCGGTTTTATTGATTTTGTTGTTTTTGTTTTTTGTTGTAGTAAATCAATTAGCATTCGTATTCGGTATTCGTATTAACATTCTATATACGGTATTAATATTCGATATCCGTATTAATATTCGGTATTAATATTTTGATATTCATATTCGGTATTCGATATTAAAATTTTGATATTCCTATTCGGTATTCGGTATTAAAATTTTGTATTCGTATTCAGTATTCGTGATTCGGTATTAAAATTCGGTATTCGGTGATTAGATCACGTCCCACGGAGGCTCTGATTGTGATTTGCAGTATTCCAACCATCGATCTGTTTGTCAAAAAAAAGACATCTCAGAGTGTCCTAAGGTTGCGGAAGTTGGTTCTCTGGAAGGAGCACACACATACGGACACAGTCGTATTCTGCTTCACATTACCGACTTCGACATCAATACGAAAACAGATTATATCTGCCCTATAACAGTCTTCGATATAAACTATGAGATTGTCTTTCCATCTAGGAAGGACTGGAAATATGGTAAACTCGTTCAGAGATTCGATGTCTCAGTTTTCACGGATGGTTCAAAGATGGCTTACGGAGTGGAAGCGGGTATCTTCGCAACTCAGCCGGACACTTTCATATCAACTAGGCTCCCGGATACGGCAATATTTCGCCTGACACATTCTTTTTCTTGCCCACTGTTCACCACATCTGCTTCACACTCTAACGCGCATACTTTCACGTATGTATGTAGGTACATAAGGATAGTCCTTAAAATCAAATAAACATTTTTTTCAGTCTCATCCACTAAAACGATTAAAGTACGTTTAAAGTTACCAAATTTTTGCTCCAGATCGGAGGTGGATAAAAAGTGTCGCACAGTGGTCAAACTACATATTACCATATGGGGGAACTCTGTGTGACCACCTTAAACAAAATTTATATTTAGTATCTTCGACTATATTAGCATCGACCTAGGGGGAGAGGTCGAGCATATATGCTATATACAATTTGTCTCCATACATTTGGGGACCACCTTAATGTACATATGAAAGTGAAAAAATGTCTCTATAATATTTATGGCGACATTTTTTCTTAATAGCCGCGTGACATATGCAAGTATTTTGCTGCGATTTCCTTAATACACATAACAATTGTCGTCCTCTGTCTTTCTGTCCTTTCTATCCTTCCAATTTTCAATTTACACTCATATGCAATGCCGCGTCTGCTTTAGCAAAGTCTAAAAAAATTTATAGAGAAGACATTTTGGCAAATAAAAATTTTGTGTATAGCGCACATAAAAATGTCATGTGACAAAATTGGCATTTTTCAGCAAATAAATACATTAATCGCCGCTGCGCCGAGTGAGTGAGTTCACTACCCATGCCATTGTCAGGCAGTTGTACCGTCAATCGGTTATTTACATTTTGCTTGCGCTTATTGGCAGTGTGTCGCTACGTACTTATGGATGTTGGATTGTTTGCAAGACAAGTGAAAGTATATTGAATCTATTTTGCCTTTTTTCACCCCTCTCAATTTTTCAATCAATTTCATTGCATTTTTATTACTTTGCGACACGTTTGGCAATTTGACTTAAAGTGCTTGAGTAGCGATTTCGTTTTTACTTTCCTCAAACATTTTTTATCTTTCTTTATCTTTTTTTTTTTTGTAAATTATTCATGTCACTTACAGACATAGGTGAACCCCTGAAAAGTAATGTGTTTGGCATTATACTTTTTTATTGAATGGTGAAAACTCAATTATTGCATACTTTTGTGCGCATAATGTGCCCTCAAGCCTTAGTAGTTTCAAAGAGAAAGTCGTTGAAAAAAAAACGCTTAAATTCTGTGTGAAATGAATAGCTTTTCAATGTGGCAAAAATTGGAGTTGTGCCAACTTAAGCCCACTTCAGTTTGGGCAAATTTTTACTTACTTTTGGGCACATTTTTAATTACTTTTACGCCTAAATGTATGCCTGGCTGCTAACAATCGGTCAAGTGTTGGCACATTCGTTACGTGAAATTTGGTGTAAGTATTTCACATTTATCTCTTTTTTATGTACTTTACACACATGTGATTTAAGTATCTCAATTTTTCACACTTGATTGTCGAGAATGAATTTAAAAAAAATGTAAAAAAATTGCCTGCAATATTTCAACAATTCCTCAAACCCGTGAAAAGAGCATATGCATACATTTAGGCGCATATTCTATCTCCTGTGTATTACAAGCTACTACATGTGCATTAAGGTGGAGTGAAAACATATGGAGATTTTTTTTTGTTTGTTTTTTTTTTTAACGTACAAGCAATGAAAAGTTGCTTTTATACGAGTTAATGAACCCTACAAAATTTTATGGCGATAGGATGACGTTTTGAACTGCCCCCAGCCCCGCAAAGTTGAAAGCAATAAGTACGATCTGGTACAAATATGAAATTTTGAAAATTATAAAATCAAAAAAACGAAGTATGAGGATTAATAAACATGGCTAATCTGAGTATTAAAGTGAAATTTTTTTTTTTGGAAACAACAACAACAAAAGTTATTAAAGGTCAAAGTTTATATTATGCATTTTTTTAAATTGCAATTACTTGAAACTTTCTTAACCGATTTCGAATATTTTTACAGCATTCCCTTTAATATATATAATTTTATATATGAAAAGTAATACCCCTCCTGCGGGGGTCAACCCCCTTTTGCCCCCCTTACTTTTCATATATAAAATGTATATCAAATTAAAGGCAATCAAAATATCTATCGAATGGTTTACAAATATTTGAAATCGGTTCAGGAGTTTTTAAGTAATTTCAATTTAAAAATAAACTTTGACCTTTAATAAATTTTGTTGTTGTTGTTTCCAAAAAAAAAAATATTCACTTTACTACTCAGCTTAGCCATGTTTATCAATCCTCATACTTCGTTTTTTGATTTTATAATTTTAGAAATTTCACATTTGTACCAGATCGTGCTGTTTCTTTCAATTTTGTGGAGCTGGGGGCACCTCTAAATATGCGAGTAGGTCAATAAAATTTTATAGGCTTATTTCTGGGCTATAAAGGTGCCGTTCTGGCTTTGGAACAAATTGAATTTCCAAAAAAAAAATTTCACTCCACCTTAATGTGAATATCACCGTTCATTTACTTACTAACCCAAGAAAAATTCGCTCAATATTCAAACAAAAAACCTTAACAACCACCGCCAAAATGTCCAAATTGTGTCTCATATGAGAACTCATTTTTATCTGTTCAACTTTGTTTTTTCAGTTTGACGTGCCCAGTGGTACACATTTGTGCACGTATTATTCATTTCGTTTTTTTTTTGTCTTTTTGTTAATTTGTTTTTTACTCCTTCCGCTAATATTCTTAGTAATGTGTGTATTGTTCTAACGTTATTTTTTCGCTTTTAACTTGTTTACCGTCATTCAAATACTTCATATATGCTATTAATCCTCTCGTGAATTTAGCCGCCCACTTTCTTTTCCCCTCTTTTCACGCTCATGTTTCACTTTTTCATTTTTTTTTTGTTTTTTTTTTTTTTTGTTAGTAGCGTTGGTGATGTGTTTTCCCATAATCCTTTTGCATATTGGTTTCCATTACTCATCTGTTTTCAAATACCTACAAAACCCACCAAAAAATCTAAGCCTTATTTAAGAATTAAAAGAGCAGATTTAAAGGCTTACGAAATAAGGCCAGAAAATTATAAGCGTAGCAAATTTGTATGGCGTAAGGTTGAAAATAAGGCTGATTTTTCTATGTTGATGTCATCAGGCTATAAGAAGTACTCTCTCTCTCTCTCTCTCTCCCTCTCTCTCTCTCTCTCTCTCTCTCTCTCTCTGAGTGCACACCTTATTCCAAAGGTTTATCCGCCATACGAAATAAGGCCTATATATGTACACCCCAGTGAAAAAATGCGTTATATTATTTTCTAGCGCAAAAACGAACTTTCGTACAAACAAAAGGCGCGAAAACTCGAAGCGCAAAAACATGCCGACAAAACTTTTTAGTTCGTTTTTTCCCCTAGGATAAAAGGGCAAAAACGAATTAAAAAGCTTTGTCGGCAGGTTTTTGCGCTTCGAGTTTTCGCGTCTTTTGTTTGTACGAAAGTTCGTTTTTGCGCTAGAAAATAATATAACGAATTTTTGCACTGGGGTGTACATTAGACCGTATTGCAAAAAAATAAAGTTCGCCGTACGCCCCCGCATATAATGTCTTATTGGAAAACATTTCCGGAAAATATTTTAATTATTTTTTTGGACGCCGCTAGATGTCGCTAAAATTTATTTTTCTCATATCTTCGGTATTTATAGTCCGATATCTAAGTTTGATACACCAATGTCTTTGGCTTAAAACGGCGGCTTATACTATGGAATATTATTAACCCTATGTGCGTCATTGGGGACACTACCACCCAGTACTTATACCACCCTAATGTACCTATTTTATGTCTGCCTGTTAAACCTAGTCAAAAATCATTAATCTTTTGCAAAATAAGTATTTCGATCGCTTGAGCAGAACCCGAAATAAAACACGTTCAACATTCCGAGGAATATAGGTTTTTCGGTTCCTTTGGTCCTTTAGGTTCATTTTACAAAGATTTCTTCTGAGGAGACCCCTACTGAAATTTTATTGCAAATAATTTTCTAGAACATCATATGCGGGGGCGTACGGCGTACGCATTATAAAATATTTCGACGAAGAAAGACGCATTAGCATTATTAACTGCGAAGAAAGACGCATTAGCATTAATATTGACAAAGAAAAATAAAAAATCGAATACGTCTTTCTTTCCTAAAAAATATTTAAATGCGTCTTTCTTTATAGTAAAAGAAATAAAGCGTCTTTCTTCGTTATCAAAAAAAATAAAGAGTCTTTCTTTCGAAAAATATTTTAATGCGTCCTTCTTTGAAAGAAAAAAAGTTTGCGTCTTTCTTCCTCAACAAAACAGTTTGCGTCTTTTTTCTTCTATAGCGACGATATGTATGTATGTACATAAAAAAGTTGTATTGTGGAACGACAAAACACTTTACATCAAATCTTTCGAATACTCAAAATTATTGGATCTTGGCTCGCCGTAAATCTACTATTACGCTTCAACTGCAGTGGAATTTTAGTGGAGGAACAAGTGAAAATTTCAAAATTACGCAGCAAATAAATTAAAGCCACACGCATTTGCATTTCAGCGAAGCGCACACCGATACAATTACGTGGACCATCGCCGAACGGCAGCCAATTAATCGAGTCGCGCTTCAGCATTTCCGCCGGAGCAAAGCGTTCTGGATTGAATTTCTCTGGTTCGGGGTATATTTCGGGATTGTGATGTATAGCCATGACAGGTATGATTATCAGCGTACCCTTTTCGATCACATAATTGGGCTGTTCGCGTACAACGTACTCGTCCTGCGCTAAACGCTGTAATTTTGCCGCAACTGGATATTTACGTAGTATTTCTGAAATCGTAATACAAATGTAAATATATACATTAGATGAGTTTTTTTTTTAGATATTCCCTCCGGCACCGGAATAAGAAAATAGGATGTTTTAGAGTAAGTAAACTGAAAAAAAATTTCACTTTTCCAAAAACTGGATGGAGCTACACCGAAAACCGCGCAAATTCCCAGAATTTCAAGGTATGTTTAGATTTATGTATGAAAAAATTTAGGATTTTGCACGAGAAAAAAAAATTATATGTTTTCATAGGTAGAATTAACCGCTAAATCGAATGGCGTATTCCGTTTTTTGGTACACTACCCAGGGAAGGTAATTTCGCGGTCTAAAATGTTCATTTTCTTTTTTTCTCATGAATCTTCAACTTCTTGCCCTATACTCTTCCCGAAAACGGAAATTATTTTTCAACTAAATCACACGGTAGGCTGCGTTATTTAATACGATTTCCAGAAATATATAGCTATTAAAAATCGAGTAATATTTGGATGAGTTCATCAAGTTTAAGTGAAGTAAAGTCGGGTATAAAAGGGTAACATATCTTAAAATTTCTTAAATTTTTTAACAATTTTGCTCTTGAAGGCGGTTTTTTGGGTTATTCGTGATTTTTTTATGTGGGTGGGTAACTCTACAAATGTAAAAAAAAATACAAAGGTCGAGACCGTGGATAACGGACAAAAAGTGGAGCCGGATAGCGCCAAAACATTTGTGGGCATTATGGGTATCAAAATAAAGATTTTACCTAGGACTTCAATGTAAAGCCAATCCATTTTGCTGTGTCCACCGTTTCGACACATATAAGTCAAAAATTAGACTGAAATGTCGCCGATATCCTTTAAAATATTCTGTAGTTATCCTGGACCACTTATTCGCCAGTATATCGGAAATTGGCTAAGAAATTGTCATGTAATGAGTTCCATATTAAAGCCCTAGTTAAGGCCTTTAATTTGATACCAATATTGCCCAATAATATTTTGGGGCCATCCGGGTCCACGTTTTTTTCCGCTATCCACGGTCTCGATCATCCGAATTTTTTTTTAGATTTGTGGAGTTATCCAACCAAATAAAACAATCACTAAAAACCCAAAAAACCGTCTTCAAGAGCAAAATTTTTAAAAAAATTTATAAATTTTAAGGTATGTTACCCTTTTATACCCGACTTTACTTCACTTAAACTTGATGAACTCATCCAAATATTACTCGATTTTTAATAGCTATATATTTCTGGAAATCGTATTAAATAACGCAGCCAATCGTGTGATTTAGTTGAAAAATAATTTCCGTTTTCGGGAAGAGTATAGGGCAAGAAGTTGAAGATTCATGAGAAAAAAAAGAAAATGGTCACTTTAAGCCGCGTTATTACCTTCCCTAGGTAGTGTACCAAAAACTGAATAAGCCATTCGATTTAGCGGTTAATTCTTCGTATGGGTGGGTATCAATTTTTTTTCTTGTGCAAAATCCTAACTTTTCTCGGACATAAATCTAAACATACCTTGAAATTCTGGGAATTTGCGCGGTTTTCGGTGTAGCTCCATCCAGTTTTTGGAAAAGTGAAATTTTTTTTTCAGTTTACTTACTCTAAAACAACCTATTTTCATATTCCGGTGCCGGAGGGAGGATCTGAGAAGGTTTAAAGAATCCCATACAAAAAAAAAAAACTCATCTAATATACATACATATATGTATGTACTTATGTAGATATAGGTACATATCGCACCCTAAATCATAAAATGACACAACTCAAAATTTTTTTAAATCTAGTTTTTTTTTACAAACCGGTACAGAGAATATATCTCTAGCGATTGCCAAAAAACCTTTTCAATAAATTTCTCTTTTGACAGAAAAATTTCCATTATACGTGGTCTTTTGCCATAGGATTGCTTGTAAAGAAAAAGTTTTTTGGTTTTTTTCTCCTGAAAATTTTTTAATTTTGAGTTGTGTCACTTTATGATTTAGGGTACGATATGTAAATTCTTATTCTGCTTCTAATTAAAACATTTAAATTTAATCACACATATCACACAACTCACCCGCTATGACCTGCTTCATGTAAGGCAGCGAGTTAATCAACTCAAATGTTATCGCATTGTCATGCTGCGCCAATTTCTCCAAAATCTCTTGGCGCAAACGTTTTTGTATTTCCAAATTTAATGCCAATTCGTACAACAGGAAAGATAATGTCGTCGATGAGCTTTCGAAACCAGCCACAAAGAATACAAAAACTTGCGCGGCCATTTCCTCAAATGTAAAACCTTTACCATCCGTTTCTCCATTCCAATTGTGAGCATTTTTATTCAAATCCATTAAAATATTTAAAAAGTCGCTGCGTTGCACATTATTCTTCTCGCGATAAGCGACAGCTTCGCGTACAACATTCATAAAGAAATGCGTTACATCATCATTTATTATGCGCAAATGCAGTAAGGACGCCAATTTGCGGTGTGAACCAATCAATTGCATGACAAAGCTCGAATGACGCGGTTCGTTAAAAACTCGTTTACCCATTTGTCGAAATATGGCTGCCGGATTTTTAAGACTATTGCACTCGATGCCAAAGGCACACGAGCCAATAACATCGGTTGTGAAACGTGCTACGATTTCTTTGATCTCGATTATATCGCTTTTCTCTAGATCAAAGTTTATCGTTTGCACAAATTGATCGGCCACCGCTAGCACCGTTGGCAACATAAACTTCATTTGAGCGGGCGTAAAGGTGGGTGAGAGTTTATGACGTAAATAACGCCAATTCGCACCATCCAAACGAAATAAGTGAGCGGTAAGTGGATCATCTTTTTCGTTGCTATACATACCGCGATCAGTAAAATTATTGAAATCTTTGATTAGGACACTTTTTATAAAGTCAGGCGATAATGCTAGCACTGCTGGTTGCTGTGGCAAATAAAAACCACAAAATGGATGTCCCTTGCCGACATAGCGTCGGTAGACTTTTGCAAAAGCCTCTGAGGCGCTGATTTTCTTGGGAACACCATTCAAATTTCCATATAACCAATGAGGCGGATCAGCAGGTATGCCTCTGCGTTGCCAATAATTTAGACTTCGGTGTAAAAAGTAATAAGCTGCAACTGCGAGCGCAAGGAAGACAACTAGTAAAATTTCAGTCACGAACATTTTCTAAGATTTTTTTTTAATTTTATTTCTGTTGAATTTATTTTTTCTGCGATTGCTATTAAAACTACATATGTTAACGCACATTTGAGCTATCGAATAATGACTGTGTGCAGTTCGTTGGGGTTTTGTGTATTTATAGCTTTAACGTTTATCGCCGTCCTTTAATCAATAGACATCACAAATAGTAAAACACCCCCAACAAGCGTTCCTGTAAGTGTTTTTATACTCAGCTGTACTACACCTTTTTCAGTTTATATTCAGAAAGTTACAATTTATATTCAGAAAATTACAATTGATATTCAGAAAGTTACAATTCATATTCAGAATTTCCATTTCATATTCAGAAAGTTGAAATTCATATTCAGAATTTCCATTTCATATTCAGAAAATTACAATTCATATTCAGAAAGTTACAGTTTATATTCAGAAATTTAAAATTAATATTCAGAAAAATATAATTGATATTCAGAAATTCCATTTGATATTCAGAAAGTTGCAGTTAATATTCAGAAAATTACAATTGATATTCAGAAAGTTACAATTGATTTTCAGAAAGTTACAATTCTTATTCAGATAGTTACAATTCATATTCAGAATGTTCATTTCATATTCAGAAAGTTACAATTGATATTCAGAAAATTAAAATTAATATTCAGAAAATTACAATTGATATTCAGAAAAATACAATTGATATTCAGAAAATTAAAATTGATATTCAGAAAATTAAAATTGATATTCAGAAAATTACAATTGATATTCAGAAAATTTCACTGTAAGAGTTTAAATTTTATATTGCATACATATGTGCTGATCATGGCAATTCCCGAGCTCTGTGCAATATGCAGAGCTTCAATTGATAGTAAATATTTGAAACTGGAGCAAGGTTTTTCAGAACCTTTTTTAACAATTCATTTTTTTACAGACACCGTAGATATTGAAAGGAGCACTTACAAGTCTTACTCCTTGATGAATAGGGAGCGCATTAACATTATTTTTTTACACTTTCTACATATGTATATTGTTACTATGTAAATATTTTGCGCTGTATGAAAATAAAGAATTACAATGTTCGTTGCCGTGTTTATTTGCGGAAAGGTTTTTCATTTCTGACTCTCCTTCACCCCGGGACTGTCTTCTTCATCCTCTTCCTTTCCCTCCAGGTCCAATCAGTTTTTCCAAAAGTCCGACATACATAAAGCCTGCATTCATGTGAAGCTATACAATGCATCCAACATGTTAGATTTTCCCTGAATGCAACGTATAAAAAATACCTGAACAACTTTCTGAATATCAATTTTAATTTTCTGAATATCAATTTTAATTTTCTGAACATCAATTTTAATTTTCTGAATATCAATTTCAATTTTCTGAATATCAATTGTAATTTTCTGAATATCAATTGCAATTTTCTGAATATCAATTGTAATTTTCTGAATATGAATTGTAACTTTCTGAATATGAAATGAAGCTTCTGAATATGAATTGTAACTTTCTGAATACGAAATGTAAATTTCTGAATATCAATTGTAATTTTCTGAATATGAAATGGAAATTCTGAATATGAACTGTAACTTTCTGAATATTAACTGTAATTTTCTGAATATTAATTTTAATTTTCTGAATATCAATTGTAGTTTTCTGAATATCAATTTCAATTTTCTGAATATGAACTGCAACTTTCTGAATATCAAATGGAAATTCTGAATATGAATTGTAATTTTCTGAATATGAAATGGAAATTCTGAATATGAATTTTAATTTTCTGAATATCAATTGTAATTTTCTGAATATCAATTGCAATTTTCTGAATATCAATTGTAATTTTCTGAATATGAATTGTAACTTTCTGAATATGAAATGAAGCTTCTGAATATGAATTGTAACTTTCTGAATACGAAATGTAAATTTCTGAATATCAATTGTAATTTTCTGAATATGAAATGGAAATTCTGAATATGAACTGTAACTTTCTGAATATTAACTGTAATTTTCTGAATATTAATTTTAATTTTCTGAATATCAATTGTAGTTTTCTGAATATCAATTTCAATTTTCTGAATATGAACTGCAACTTTCTGAATATCAAATGGAAATTCTGAATATGAATTGTAATTTTCTGAATATGAAATGGAAATTCTGAATATGAATTTTAATTTTCTGAATATCAATTGCAACTTTCTGAATATAAACTGAAAAAGGTGTAGTACATAGAGTATTATAATTTTGATGTATTGTAACGCCATAAAATAATCGAGACATATATAGACTTATATATATCAAAATGAGCAGGTTGAAAAGAGAAATCGATTGAGCCATGTCCGTCCGTCCGTCCGTCCATCTGTCTGTATCTGGGTAGCAAGAAACTCAGATTATTTGTGAGTGAGTGAGGAATCTCATCCTAACGGCGTGCTGAGCAGTGACCGTTTGCGTTTCTCACTCAGCTAGAACGTAGACTGGGAGTTTTGTTTGTTTCTTCACTCATTTTGACTGAGTGAGGTAGGAATGAGCCGCTCACGAAAATTCAATATGCAAAAATGAATGCTAGATTTATGTGCTAATTTCGTCCACCACACAAATTTTTTTTTTTTTTAATTTAAAAAAAAAAAAAATTTTATTTCAAATTTGGGGTAAATTTATAAAAAATTTAATAAGCTTCATTTAATGCTATGATAACGAAAAATAATTGTTTTGTTTTTTTTTTTACTTTTTAAGACTTTTTTAAATTTCACGTTTTTTGAAAAATCCCCCCTTCCCTGCCACCTTCAATGGATCTCAAAAAACAATACGCAAAAATGATTGCTAGATTTATGTGCTAATATCGTCCAACCACCAAAATTTTTTTTTTTTTCAATTTAAAAAAACATTTTTTTTAAATTTCATATTTGGGGTAAATTTATATAAAATTTAATAAGCCTCATTTACCACAAATAATTTTTTTGTTTTTTTTTTTTTTACTTTTTAACTTTTTTTAAATTTCACGTTTTTTGAAAAATCCCCTTCCCTCCCACCACCAATGGATCTGAAATTCAATATGCAAAAATGAATGCTAGATTTATGTGCTAATTTCCTCCAACAAACAATTTTTTTTTTTTTTTTTTTTTCAATTTAAAAATTTTTTTTTTTTAAATTTCATATTTGGGCTAAATTTATATAAAATTTAATAAGCCTAAATGAACGCCATGATAACGAACTGTCATTTACCAAAAAAAAATTTTTGTTTTTTTTTTACTTTTTAAGACTTTTTTTAAATTTCATGTTTTTCTAATTTGAATTTCAAATTTGAGGTAAATTTATAAAAAATTTAATAAGCCTAAATGAACGCCATGATAACGAACTGTCATTTACCAAAAATAATTTTGTTGTTTTTGTGTTCTACTTTTTAAGGCTTTTTTTAAATTTCATGTTTTTTGAAAAATCCCCCCTTCCCTCCCACCTTCAATGAATCTGAAATTCAATACGCAAAAATTAATGCTAGATTTATGTGCTATTTTCGTCCAACCACCAAAATTTTTTTTTTTCAATTTTAAAAAATTTTGTTTTAATTTCATATTTGGGGTAAATTTATATAAAATTTAATAAGCCTCATTTACTACAAATAATTTTTTTGTTTTTTTTTTGACTTTTTAACTTTTTTTAAATTTTACGTTTTTTGAAAAATCCCCCTTCCCTCCCACCACTAATGGATCTGAAATTCAATATGCAAAAATGAATGCTAGATTTATGTGCTAACTTCCTCCAACCACCAATTTTTTTTTTTTTTTTTCAATTTAAAAAAATTTTTTTTTAAATTTCATATTTGGGCTAAATTTATATAAAATTTAATAAGCCTAAATAACCATGATAAGGAACTGTCATCTACCAAAAATAATTTTTCTGTTTTTTTTTAAGACTTTTTTAAATTTCTTCATACTACACACTACAGACGTTTGGTTGCTTCATCGCCAAGCTATGAGGCCTCGCTCATACTCCTCACTCACTCAGAGTAACTGAGGAGAGGCAACGCTACTTGTTTGCCTCCTATTGGCTGCGCACTCTGCTGCCACTCATGCAGAGCGCTCACGCTATTGGGTGG
The DNA here is from genome assembly GCA_960531455.1 of Urophora cardui. Lineage (NCBI taxonomy): Eukaryota > Metazoa > Arthropoda > Insecta > Diptera > Tephritidae > Urophora > Urophora cardui. The sequence continues at coordinate 17,837,005 of OY482670.1, read as the reverse complement.
CCTCCATTGTTTGCACACTCAGAGGATCCTCATTCAGCTGCAACCTCATGAGTGAGGCATGTGTGAGTGAGGAGCCAAAATGAGGCAAATCCGAACCCTGCACGGGTTGAGGTAAAATTCTAAGTATGTATACAATTTTTATAGTATACCTGACTAGACCTACAACTTGAGACATGCCTCGCCAAAAGTACTTTTTCACTGTTACACAGTGTTTTTAGGCGAAGTTTTCAATACCCTCAAGCTTTGACATTAACTCCAGTTTTTAGGACCAATATTACGTTTGGCCTCTGTTTGCTCTTCGGAACCAGACCAAGTCATCAACATATTACGGCATATGCACCAAGCCACCTTATCTTGGCCTCGATCTAAGCAAGATTGTACAGTCAAGATTGTAAATCGTAAATGATAACGTGTGTTTTTTCTTGCTATAAGCAGTACTATTTTTAAATAAATAATAAAATATAATTTGTATTACTTTATAATTGATCTTAGATAAAAACCAATGACGCATAGAAATGTGCTTTACAATGTTACCAGTACAAATCAGATACACAGCTCAAGAAGTTTTAGTGATTCGTTTAATAAACATACAGGGACTTAAAGACTGTTGCTTAGCGCAGTGGCATTTAAAACATTCAAAGATTCAGAAATTCTATGTTATTTTTTAATACAAGGGGAGTTAAAACTGCTCGGTCTCAGTCATGGTTCGAATCACAAAAACAACAACATATTAAAAAGGCACTTCACTACAGGGAGTACGATAGGAGTCATTCTTGATATTTCGGCTGCTTTTAACAACGTCTCTGCTGAGGCGCTGTTGGAGGGGCTCCAATATATCGGAATACCCCAACGATTCAGCGCAGTATCGAGGACCTTTTGAGTTGTCCGGCGGTTACGGGTGGGTGGGGCTGCCTTTCGACGATGGCAAGGGGGGCACATACGTTCATTACGCAAGGCGAAGTACTCTGTGATCTAGTGATCAACAAAATACTCTTCATAAATACACATAATACTGAAACTTGTCTATGTGAGGGATCAATGTATCCCCTGGCCAACCTAACCTAACCTTTTAATACATACAAGTTTTGGGTAGTGCAGTCTGAGTGGTAGTGTTTGGCCGTATAGAAATCCGTAGGTGTCCCTTACGCTGCTTAGACTTGACTAACGTGGATAGTTTTTTCCTAAGATCTTCGACAAAAAAAATAGGCACAAAATATGTACATATGGAAGAGAAATATTTTATTTGGTTGGACATAGTAAAATTAAAAGAAGATTAAATTTATGGAATATTTCAACCTCATCCTCACGATGCAATCCATTTGGCGCTCAAAACCCTCGCACAGCTTAAGAAAATAAACGTAAAATCAACGAAATGTTTTTGAACTAGAATTGTATAAAAAACTTTATTTAACTTAAATTTTAATTTCGAATCACATTAAAATAACGATTGATACTAATAAAATAAAATGAACGAGAATATACTACATACAAATAAGTACATCTGACGCTCATTCATCACTTGGTTAACTCGTGACTCGCTGTTCATTCGTCGCACACTCGCTCATCACTGCTTGGACTCACTGTCATTTAATCGTCACTCTTTACTCCCCACTCACTGTCATATACTCATCACCAGACCTGGGCACCCTCAATTACATTTCGTAATTGATTACACCTTCAATTACAATTACATGTAATTGTAATTGCCATTTTTCAATTACCAATTACATATAATTGGTAATTGAAATTCTACAATTACAAATATATGTAATTGTAATTGAGATTTTTCAATTGCAATTACATGTAATTGGTAATTGAAAAATGGCAATTACAATTACATGTAATTGTAACTGAAGAATTTCAATTACAATTACTTGTAAATGTAATTGAAAATTTCCAATTACAAGTAATTGTAATGGAATGGCATCAATTACATTTTTCTTGGGTTTTAGAAAATTTAGTTATACATACATACAATTTGTTTTTGTTTCTATTCTTGTTCCTTTTGTTATTGTTTTGGTTTTTGTGTTTGTTTTTGTTATTGTTTTAACTTTTTTTTGCTTTTGCTTTTGTTTTTGTTTTTGTTTTTTCTTTTGTTTGTTTTTTGTTTTTGCTTTTGTTTTTGTTTTTGCTTTTGTTTTTTGTTTTGTTTTTGCTTTTGCTTTTTCTTTCGTTTTTGCTTTTGTTTTTGTTTTTGCTTTTGTTTTTTTTTTTCTTTTGTTTTTGCTTTTGCTTTTGTTTTTGATTTTTCTTTTGTTTTTGTTTTTTTTTTTTGTTTTTGCTTTTGTTTTTGTTTTTTTTCCTCAACCAAAAACAAAAACAAAAGCAAAAACAAAAACAAAAAAAAGCAAAAACAAATAACAAAAGCAAAAACAAAAGCAAAAACAAAAACAAAAGTAAAAACAAAAACAAACACAAAATCAAAAACAACAGTTTGCACAAAAACAATAACAATAACAAAAACAATAACAAAAAGAAAAAGAACAAAAACAATAACAAAAAGAACAAGAACAAGAATAGAAACAAAAACAAATTATATAACTAAATTTTCTCAAACCCAAGAAAAATATAATTGATGTGATTCCATTACAATTACTTGTAATTGGAGATTTTCAATTACATTTGCAAGTAATTGTAATTTAAAATTTTCAATTACAATTACATGTAATTGTAATTGAACAAGTAAGGAAGCCTAAGTTCGAGTGGAATCGAACATTAGATACTCAGCTGTATGCTTTCATTGTTTGTTTTCGTTTGATGGAAATACGGTGTATTTTATATAAGCGAGTGCTGCATAAAGTGGGCGTAGCCACGCCCATTTTCAAAATTTTTATCAGTCATCCAACTAAGCATATGAATATTCTTTGTGCAAAATTTAATTCCTTTATGACTTCTAGTTACAAAGATTTCACGTTACAAATTTCCAAAGGGTGTTCCAGAAATATCTTTGTTAAAAAGTAGGCGTGGTCATAAACCGATTTCAATAAATTTTTGCGTGTCTATTAACACAAGTTATAAAAGTGTATAAACCAAGTTTCGTCATAATATCTCAATTAATTGTCGAGGTATGGGCTCCGAAATCTCGTAGATTCCGTTGTCTAAAATGAGGCGGTGCACAATGGGTGATTGCGGCCAAAAATAAATTCAAAATTAAAGTATGAGGAAAACCATTTTTTTAAATAGAGGTAGACAGATATATCAAATTGTAATAAAAAAGCTTATATAAAAATTTTTGAGTTGAGAGGTAGACAGTGTGAGGACCAAATTAAACAACAACAATTTGGCCCACACAAAACAAACCCCATGGAAACGCAACACAGCCGCCCACGACAATAACACAGCAACACGGCAATACGACGATCAAACACAACAAGTCTCAACAACACAAAGAGCGAACACAACAAGTCGCGGCAACACAACGATCAAACACAACAAGTCAACGCAACCATCTGAGCTAGCGACAGCGGACACAATAGCTATAAATAGAGCGACACAGCGCTACGGCAGTCAGTCAGCACGGAGCCGTGGTTGCGACCGGAGCTACTAGTGAAGCGCTTCTTGATTGTAGATCGGTTCTACCAGTGCAATCAAGAATAGTTTCACAGAGCGAGTCGTGGTTTAAAGTTTGTGGGCGTGACGGTTCTACCTCCAAACACCGCTTTAGATCACGCGCGAAGGTCCCCCCGCGACTATAAACAGGCGACGCACGCCCGTACGTGCCGACGTAAACCGCGCCGCGAATATACCACGAAGCCGCGACGCTAGCGCCCGAGTGCCAAAGCGCAGAGACACCTACGCCGGTGCGACAGAGCAACGTCACCGTTAGCAGCGACGCCAGCGTCAGAGTTACGCCAACACACGCATCCACTAACGGAACCCGACCGGCCCGTTAACGTCATCGTTGGACAGCTACGCCAGCGTCAGGGTTACACCAACACACGCACCTACTAACGGGATCCGCCTAACGGAACACGACCGACCCGTTAACTCATACCCTAATAAAATAGAAAATATAAGAAATGAATTGAAGTTATAGACAAGAGAATGTGGTTAATTTATTGTACATATTTAATGATTTAAGGAGTGAATAAAATTACATGAAGACAATTTGCACGGCGTCCCAAATTTACAAATTTATTGTAACCGAACCCTGGACACGAGTATACCCCAGCAACTATTAAAGAAGCAACGGGGCAACAAGAAAGCTTCGTTACAATTGGCGCCCGAGCAGGGACCCTGCAAATCGTCCAAGCGTCAGAAGGAACATTCCTGACTACATATCGAGTGATTACAAAATGGCTGACCAGATAGACACCACGTGGTTGGACAACCTTTCCAAGGAACAACTGGTTTCTGTCGCAGAGGAACTGTGTATCGAACAGGCAGGCACCACACGGGAAATCCGAAAACGAATATTAGCAGTGGCATCAAAGGCGACAACGGACCCGGAATTACAAGCAAAGTTTTTATCATTAGAAATCACCTATCAGGGGGATGCCATAAACAATAGCGAGAACGAAGGTGAGGAGGAGGCAACAGATCCTCCGAACACAGGCACGAACTTCGACAATGGGCCACCTAGGCAAGACACCTCGGCGTTCCCGCTTCAGGAAACGCAACCCCCAAGACATAATCCATCATCAGGAATAGCGTCAACCGGAAGGAACTTGACTCCACAATTAACACAAGCACCAGCGTTGGTATTCGCACCCATCATCGACCAAGTAAGGAAGTGGTCAGTTAAATACGACGGGGGGCGAGATCCGTTAGCTTTCATCGAACGGCTGGAGGAGCTGTCAGAAGCATACGCGTTAAATAGGGATCTGCTCCCAAAAACCATGCCCGAACTACTAGGAGGCACCGCTCTCCAATGGTATCGCAACAACAACGCACATTGGAGTAGCTGGGTGACATTCAGACAGGACTTTTTGCGTTTCTTTTTACCCGCTAGATACTTCGAACACCTCGAGGATGAGATACGGCAGCGAAGGCAACACGCACGGGAAAAATACAAGAATTACGTGCTAGCGATACAGAACCTCATGAGACACGCCGGATACAGCAACGAACAACGTTTGGAAAGGATCTTCCGTAATAGTCACCCCGATTATCTACTTTATATCCGTCGGAGGGACTTCACCAATCTCACGGAACTCCTAATCCTTGCCGAGGAATATGAGGGTATCCACGAGGGCTATCGACGACCACCAGACGGAACCCGCCGCGAAGTTGCACGACACGTCGTAGGCGACAAAGCGTCGGCCCCACCACCACCACAATCACCTCCAGAAAACCAGAGATTCGACCCCAACAACGTATGCAGGAGGTGCGGTGAACAAGGACACTACGCAAATAGATGCCAAAACCCACAAAAAATTTTCTGCTGGGAATGCGGTCGAAGTAATATACGAACAATCGAATGCTGCCGTCAACGTCAGGGAAACGACAGAGGGCTTCACGAAGGACAAGGCGCGATGAGCCCCAGAAAACCAGCGCCGAATCAGCAGTAGCAATGCACCAAGAACATGGCCGTCTTTACGCCGTAGCCAGACTAGGTGCGGAATCAGCGGAGGCAGTCATCGATACAGGGGCATCGAGAAGTTTCGTTTCGAGTAGCCTAGCAGAACGTGTGGTAAACTCTGGTAGTGGAGAAATGGTGAGAGTGGCCATCAAAATAACGATGGCAAACGGGACTAGCACCACAATCTTCGACGCCATAAGGACCGAGGTACGCCTCGGGGACGCGTCACATCACACAGTTTTACACGTTATGCCCGGAGCAATCGATGATATTATACTGGGTCTAGATACACTGGGGAGTATGGGAGCCACCATATCCTGCGGAGGAGGACACCTCGCACTGTCCAGGCCACAACACACCTTGCCACCAAGTGAACCAACACAGATCACAGAAGGGGTAATGACACAAGCAGAAAATCACAATAACGTCAGTGAGAGAATCAATAGGATCAACGGGGCCCACGACAAAGACGATGAGCAACGAATAAATGATTTTTTAGCGAAAGAATTGCAAAAGTTCGAAACCATGAGGGGAGTAACAACCATAGCCAAACACAAGATTGTCATGAAGGACGATAGACCTATCAAACAACGTTACTTTCCACGCAACCCAGCTATGCAGAGCATCATCAATGAAGAAATCAACGAACTACTCCAGAAGGGATGCATCGAGCCATCATGTAGCCCACACAGTGCACCGATCGTACTAGCAAAGAAGAAAAATGGTAAGTGGAGGTTATGCGTGGATTATCGGCAGCTCAACGCCAGATCCGTACCCGACGCATACCCCTTACCCAGGATACAACACATATTAGACAAACTACGACGAGCGAAATACATAAGCAGCCTGGACTTGAAAAATGGCTACTGGCAGATACCGCTGGAGCCCCAAAGCCGTCCCTACACAGCTTTCACGGTACCAGGACGCGGATTATTCCAGTGGCGCGTTATGCCGTTCGGCTTACACTCCGCACCTGCAACGTTTCAGCGAGTACTGGATCAGGTTATTGGACCGGAGATGGAACCCAACGCTTTCGCATACCTCGACGACATAATCGTCATAGGATCCACCTTGGAGGAGCACCTCCACAACCTAAAAGAGGTAATGTTACGGCTCCAACGTGCCAACCTCAAAATAAATGCAGAGAAATGTGAATTCTTCAAGACAGAACTCCGATATCTCGGTCACGTGGTGAGCGACAGAGGAATTCACACCGACCCCGAGAAAGTTGCTGCCATCAAGGACCTGAAGCCACCAACGAACGTGAAAGAGGTACGTCAATATCTTGGTATAGCATCTTGGTACCGACGATTCGTACCCGACTTCGCCACGATAAGCCAACCACCGATAAACCGCGCCGCGAATATACCACGAAGCCGCGACGCTAGCGCCCGAGTGCCAAAGCGCAGAGACACCTACGCCGGTGCGACAGAGGAACGTCACCGTTAGCAGCGACGCCAGCGTCAGAGTTACGCCAACACACGCATCCACTAACGGAACCCGACCGGCCCGTTAACGTCATCGTTGGACAGCTACGCCAGCGTCAGGGTTACACCAACACACGCACCTACTAACGGGATCCGCCTAACGGAACACGACCGACCCGTTAACTCATACCCTAATAAAATAGAAAATATAAGAAATGAATTGAAGTTATAGACAAGAGAATGTGGTTAATTTATTGTACATATTTAATGATTTAAGGAGTGAATAAAATTACATGAAGACAATTTGCACGGCGTCCCAAATTTACAAATTTATTGTAACCGAACCCTGGACACGGCGAGTATACCCCAGCAACTATTAAAGAAGCAACGGGGCAACAAGAAAGCTTCGTTACAACAGATATATCAAATTGTAATAAAAAAGCTTATATAAAAATTTTTGAGTCTCTTTTCGTTTAGCCGTACAGGGTGCCCAAAGTTGAGCAAAAAATAGGTTCTTTTATTTCTCAATGAACACACCTCATACAAAATGCTCTATCTCATTTAATTCTTAACATACGAACTCGAGTAATACATCATTACATAGATAATGATTTTCTCTTTCAGAAATTATAACGTTGTTGTAAATACCGTTCACTATTGAATTTATATGAATTTTCAAATATTGACAAAAAATGTCGATAAGAAAAAAATTTTGCTCGATTTTGAATAAAAAAATTAAAAAAACAAAAAATATGACCTCCTCAAATTTTTTTTATGCTTTGAAATAATATACTATTCTTAATCAAACTACATTTCCATTTTAAAAATCCACTTCCTCCATTTGCTTTTATAAGTTTTTTCCCATTGGCCTAAAACTGCGTTTTTGTAAACGCATTAATTATGTTAGTTCTTGACATTATGAAAAACGTTTATATTTAGGCGAATAATCGAATATTTCTTTATCGTCTTGCAGTAAATGGTGCATACTTTCAAATTATGCGGTAATCTTTTTTATCAGCGTTAATTCATATCTTTGACAGCTTTTTTCTTTTGGAATATAAAAAAAAAGTGTGTAAAAATTTTAAAACTTTAAAATGAAATTAAAAAAAAACAAAAAATATGACCTCCTCAATTTTTTAATATTTCATAGTCCTAAATGTCTTTTATAAACAGGAGAAAAAATCGTAAAAATTCGTTTGCTCCATTTTGTTTTATGAACATTTTTATGGACGGTGTTTTTTGAGTTTTCGTACATTTTTCCCATACAAAATGCCCAGAAGTATGCTTCAAAAAGTTAAAATTTTTTTGTATGGGGAATATTTGTCAAAATGGTGAAACTTAAATATCGATATTTCCAAGTCTAATTAAGATATTCGAAGAAACTAAACGCTGTTTTCAAGGGTAATGAATGTGCTTTCAACTGGTTTAATCGAATTTGAGTGGAAAGTAATTACATAAAAGATATTAAGCAGGGAATAGAGCCAAAAAACGTGTTTTTTGCCTATTTGGGCATGAATATCTCAGAAACTAGAACCAATTTGGAAAATCTGACTCCGGATTCAGGTTTAGCACACTGAAATCCTTTAGAAAAGTGTAATTTCATTTCTGGTATAAAATTTTTTTTAAACGCGATTTTTTTGTATGAAAGTTTTATGATAAATGATTATAACATACTTAGAAGTGCATATATTTTGAATCTAAAAACGATGAAGTGCTTTACCCCTTTTCCAAAATGATTAATGCATTTGATTTATATTTCAAAAGTGTATACACTAATCAAAATTGAGCATTTTAGCTATAATAGTTAGGAAAATGCTGAAATTTCAAAAATACCGTTATATGGGAGGTAGGCGTATTTGTGGGTGGATTTTGTTCAAATTTTCACAGTTTACTAATTTCAACCAAAAAATCTTAAGTTCCGAGTTTCAAGATTCTAGCTCAATTATTACTATTTTTGGCCGCGTTTGTATGGAGGTGCCCCCACTGTGCGGTGCCACGCCCATTTTCCAAAATTTTTATACTTTTTGTTTCCGGTCTACTGTAGAACTCATGCCACACAATTTCAATGAATTATCTTTATATTTGACAAAAATATCGCTTAAAATGTTTTCATTAGGCCCCTTTATAGTTCCAATATATAAAAGTGGGCGTGGTCGTCAACCGATTTCGCTAAAATTTTGAACATGTATTACTACAAGTAATAAAAGTGTACACACCAAGTTTTGTCATTATATATAAATTATTTGTCGAGTTATGGGCTCAGAAATCTCGTATATTCCTGCTTCTAAAAAGAGGCGGTGCCATGCCCATTTTCCAAAATTTTTGTGTTTTTTGTTTTATATCCATAGTTGGACTCCTGCCATAAAATTTCAATGATATATCTTTATATTTGGCAGATATATGGCTTAAAATGTTTTTATTTGGCCACTTTATAATACCCATATATAAAAGTGGGCGTGGTCGTCAACCGATTTTGGCAAGTTTTCGTCCAAACATTTGTCTAAATAAGTATATCACGTCTACCAAATTTCATCGATATATCTTCAACGGTTTCTGAGTTATGACTCATAAAACTTTCAATGTTTGCCCCTTAATAAGTGGGCGTGGCACCGCCCATTTTCCAAAATTTCACCACATTTCTTCATAAGGACCTGAGGTCAATACGTGGGTGAAATTTTATCACTCCAGCTCTATTAGTTACTGAGATACAAAATTTCCGATTTTTACTATATAGGGGAGGTGGGCGTGTTCATGGTCCGATTTCGCCCATTTTCAATACCATCCGTTCCTGTCTTGATACCAACTTGCATTCCAAATTTCATCAAAATATTTAAATTTTTGCGCGAGTTATCGTGCGTACAGACGGACAGACGGACAGACGGACGGACATGGCTCAATCGATTTCTCTTTTCACCCTGATCATTTTGATATATATAAGTCTATATCTATCTCGATTATTTCATTCTGTTACAATCCACCGTTAGGAAATCAAAACTATAATACTCTGTGTACTAGTACAGCTGAGTATAAAAATATCAATTACCAATTACATGTAATTGTAATTGAAAAAAAAATGTAATTGAGGATGCCCAGGTCTGCTCATCACTCTTTACTCCCCACCTGCTACCAACGCCTCCACATGCAAATGTATGCCATCTGCACTTGTCAACACAATACTATCTTTTTTGAAATCCAAAGGCACTTTCGTTTGTGGCGTAAGTGTAAATTTGAAATGTTTGAGCAACACAGCTAAACCCACCATTACTTGCATTTTACCAAATCGCAAAGCAATACAATTACGTGGACCCTCGCCGAAGGGTAACCAAGACATGGGATGGCGTTTGGCGACAGCTTCTGGCTCAAAGCGCGCCGGATCGAAACATTCTGGTTCGGGATAAATATCGCGATCACGATGTATAGCATCGATGGGTATGATGATGATGGTGCCTTTCTCGATAACCAACTTGGTATTGGGTACTTGATAGTCGTTTAGACTTTGACGCGATACAAACGCGGCTACGGAGTATTTGCGAAGCGTTTCTGTGGTGCAAGAGAGCAAAAATAGAGTGCTAAATGAGTTAGGAGCGACATTGAGGTGAACAGATACAAATTCACCGCAATTACAAACTCACCTCAACTCACAAACTCTCACGCAAACATTCATAAGTAAATTTGCCATCGAAACGCGCCAGCACAGTTTCGATTTCATCACGCGCTCGTTTTTGTATATCCTGGTTCAGCCCAAGCTCATACAACGCAAAAGCCATTGTACTAGAGCTGCTCTCGAAGCCGCCAATGAAAAACACAAACGCTTGTGCTGTAATTTCCTCCAAAGTCAGACCACGTTCTTTATCCATCAACTCCAACAGCAAATTCATAAAATCATTACGCTGTATACCAGATTTTCGCCTATACTCGACGGTATCATGCACCACTTGCATAAAGAACTCGTTGACATCGTCCAGCGTCATTTTCAAGCCCAACTTTCGACACAACTCGGGACAAGCTTGCGCGAAACCTGTGACTATAGGTCCATGACGACGTTTACCGAATACCTTCTTGCCCATCACACGAAATTTAGTGTCGGGTTCATGCAAACTTTTGCAGTCGAGCCCAAAGGCGCAACTGCCGATAACGTCAGTGGTGAAGCGCGCTAAGAGCTCACGTATTTCAATGTCAGCCGAAACCTCTTCCGTCTTAGTCTCTTCTTTCCGCTTCTGCTCATTCACTTCCTGCGCTTCATTCCTCAGCACCTGCACCAGTTCTTCGGCGACCGCCACCACTGTCGAGAACATAAATTTCATTTTGGCCGAACTAAAGGTTGGCGTCAATTTCGTACGCATATTTCGCCAACTCACACCATCCAAATTGAACACATGCCCCGATATTGGATCATCTTTCGTGTTATAGTAATTGCCATGATTTGAAAAATTTGAAAAATCTTTTATTAGAACATGCTTCACCATCTCAAGATCGAATATGACGGCCGCAATGCGCATCGGCATATAGAAACCGCCAAATGGCGCCACATTTTTGTATTTCTCATAGAAACGCTGAAAAGGTTCGCGTAGCGCTTCGGTTCGTCCCACATCGTACAAATTGCCATACAAAATTGAGGGTCGTTCGTGCACCACACCGCGATCGGCCCAATAATTGAGTCGCTTGCGCCACCAAACAGCGAGTAATGTGGCGGCGGCTATGAAGAGATACAGTGGTATCCAAAGTGTTGGCGAGTACATGACGTTCTAGTGCAGAATTGCGGCTGGATTAAATATTTATTTTTTTATTCATTCACTTAACTATTTTAGTTTTGACCTTCCACTTTGTCTTTCTTACACGCTCAGCGTCTGCTCTGCAACTAATGACTTCGAACAGCTGTTGCAATGTATAAACAACTAGAAATGCCAATGAGAATCGATCAATCCATCCTTTTTTACATTTTGATGCAGATAAACTAGCGTTTGTTTATTGCTTTGCACAGTTATGAAAGGTGAAGAAATAACAATGATATATCGACCAAATTCAAAATATGAATCAATGAGATCAACTGGGGAGTTTTGGAAATATTTTTTGATATGGGGCGATCTTCCACTCAGTTGTCGACATAACCTATCTATTACCACCGAGTTTCCTCGAAAACAACAACAACAACAGAAACAAAAACAAAAAAAAAAACAAAAACAAAAACAAAAAAACAAGAACAAAAAAACAAGAACAACAAAAACAAAAATATAAAGAAAAAAGAAATAAACAACTAGAAATGCCAATGAGAATCGATCAATCCATCCTTTTTTACATTTTGATGCAGATAAACTAGCGTTTGTTTATTGCTTTGCACAGTGTATGAAAGGTGAAGAAATAACAATGATATATCGACCAAATTCAAAATATGAATCAATGAGATCAACTGGGGAGTTTTGGAAATATTTTTTGAAATGGGGCGATCTTCCACTCAGTTGTCGACATAACCTATCTATTACCACCGAGTTTCCTCGAAAACAACAACAACAACAGAAACAAAAACAAAAAAAAAACAAAAACAAAAACAAAAAAACAAGAACAACAAAAACAAAAATATAAAGAAAAAAGAAATAAAAAATAAAAAAAAATAACAACAAAAAGAAACAAAAACAAAACCAAAAAGAAAAATAAAACCAAAAAGAAAAATAAAACCAAAAAGAAAAATAAAACAAATAACAAGAAAAACAAAAGCAATAAAATGCAAAAAAAGAAAACAAAAAACAAAACAAAAGATAAAAAACAAACAATAAAAACGAAAAAAAAACACAAAAACAAAAACAAAAGCAAAAAAGCAAATGGAAAAGGCAAAAAAAACAAGGAAAATAAAAACAAAAAACAAAAAAGGAAAAAGGAAAAAGAAAAAAAGCAAAAAAATAAAAAAAAAAAAAAACAAAGAACGAAAACAAAAACAAAATGAAACGAAGAGCCAAAACTTAAACAAAAATAAAAAACGGATAAAACAAAACAAAAAAACAGAAACAGACTAAAATAAGAAAAACAAAAACAAACACACAAATAGGAAAGACAAAGAAAAAAGCAAAAAGAAACGAAAAAACAAAACCAACAAAAACAAAAAAGCATAAGGAAAAGGAAAAAAATAAAGCACAAAAACAAAAAACAAAAAAAACAAAAAAGGAAAAAAAGCTAAAAAGTTCAGATAAAAACAAAAAAAAAACAAAAAACATAAAAAAATAAGAAAAAAAAAATAAAACACAAATAAAAAAGAAAAAGAAAAGAGCAAAAAGAAACAAAAACAAAAAAAAACAAAAAAAGCATAAGGAAAAGGAAAAAAACAAAAAGGGAAGAAAGCAAAAAAATAAAAAAAACAAAGAACGAAAACAAAAAGAAAAAAACAACAAGAACAAAAACAAAAATAAAAACCCATAAAAACACAAAAAAAAAACATAAAAAACAAACTAAAATAAGAATAGGAGAAACCAAAACAAAACACAAATAAGAAAGAAAAAGCAAAAAAAAATAAAAAACAAAAAGAAAATAATAAAAAAATGCGAAAAAAAGGAAAAAACAAAAAAACGAAAAGAAACAAAAACAACAAGTAAGGAAGCCTAAGTTCGAGTGCAATCGAACATTAGATACTCAGCTGTATGCTTTCATTGTTTGTTTGCGTTTGTTCGATATAGGGTGTATTTTATATGAAACGAGTGCTGCATAAACAGGGCGCAGCCACGCCCATTTTCAAAATTTATATCAATCATCCAAATAAGCATACAAATATTATTGTTAGTGCAAAATTTCATCCCTCTATGACTTTTAGTTACAAAGACTTCACGTTACAAATTCCAAAAGGGTGTTCCAGAAATATCTTTGTTAAAAAGTAGGCGTGGTCATAAACCGATTTCAATACATTTTTGCGTGTCTATTAACACATGTTATAAAAGTGTATAAACCAAGTTTCGTCATAATATCTCAATTATTTGTCGAGTTAAAGGCTAAGAAATCTCATATATCCCTTTGTCTAAAAAGAGGCGGTGCCACGCCCATTTTCCAAACTTTTTTATTTTTTGTTTCCGGTCTATTGTAAAACTCATGTCACAAAATTTCAATGAATTATCTTTATATTTCACATAGATATCGCTTAAAATGGTTTTATTAGGTCACTTTATAATACACATATATAAAAGTGGGCGCGGTCGTCAACCGATTTTGGTAATTTTTCGTCCACACATTTGGCTAAGTAAATATATCACGCGTACCAGATTTCATCGATATATCTTTAACGGTTTCTGAGTTATGGCTTATTAAACTTTCAATATTCGCTCCTTAATAAGTGGGCGTGGCACCGCCCATTTTCCAAAATTTTTGTAGTTTTTGTTTTATGTCCATAGTTGGACTCCTGCCACAAAATCTCAGTGATTGATCTTTATATTTGACAGAGATATCGCTTAAAATGTTTTTATTAGGCCCCCTTATATTTCCTATATATAAAAGTGGGCGTGGCCGTCAACCGATTTTGATAATTTTTCGCCAAAACATTTGACTAAGTAATTATATTACGCGTACCGAATTTCATCGATATATCTTCAACGGTTTCTGAGTTATGACTCATAAAACTTTCAATGTCTGCCCCTTAATAAGTGGGCGTGGCACCGCCCATATTCCAAAATTTTTGTGTTTTTTGTTTTATGTCCATAGTTGGACTCATGCGACAAAATTTCAATGATAGATCTTTATATTTGACAGAGATATCGCTTAAAATGGTTTTATTAGGTCACTTTATAATACACATATATAAAAGTGGGCGTGGCCGTAAACCGATTTTGATAATTTTTCGTCAAAACATTTGTCTATGTAAGCAAATTACGCGTACCAAATTTCATCGATATATCTTCAACGGTTTCTGAGTTATGACATATAAAACTTTCAATGTTTGACCCTTAATAAGTGGGCGTGGCACCGCCCATTTTCCAAAACTTCATCAAATTTCTTCATAAGGGCCCGAGCTCAATACGTGGGTAAAATTTTAAAACTCTAGCTATATTAGTGGCTGAGATACCAAATTTCCGATTTTTTCTATATAGGAAAAGTGGGCGTGGTCATGGTCCGATTTCGCCCATTTTCAATACCAACCGTCCCAGTCTCGATACCAACTTGCGTTCCAAATTTCATCAAAATATCTCAATTTTTGCGCGAGTTAGAGTGTTTACAGACGGACGGACGGACGGACGGACGGACAGACGGACGGACGGACGGACGGACGGACGGACGGACGGACGGACGGACATGGCTCAATCGATTTCTCTTTTCACCCTGATCATTTTGATATATATAAGTCTATATCTATCTCGATTATTTCATTCTGTTACAATCCACCGTTATGTGATTAAAACTATAATACTCTGTGTACTAGTACAGCTGAGTATAAAAACGAAAAACACTAAAACAAAAAAACAAAAAACAAACAATAGCAAATAAAGAAAAAAAAAAAAAATAAAAAACACTAAAACACTAAAACCAAAACAAAAACAGAAAACAACAAAAAAAAAAACAAGAATATAGTACCAGTAACAATAACACCAAAAAATTATAAAAAATTCAAAGAAAAGCAGAAAGTGAATAAATATCCGATTTCGGAACTGTCTACACATCAACGTGCATGACTCACGCCTTGAATTTTTTTGTTTATGTGATAAAGAAAGCCGATTCGGCGAAACCTAGAAATGCCATGGAAGCTCGAGATATTTTTCAACTGGTTTTTCTAAAGCAATGTGAATAGGTCTCTTCCGTCTGATACCATCACAGCCGGGCTTTGAAATTATTACTTTGTGACCGGAAGAACTTTGACTCAAGCGACCTCATCTCGACTTTTATCTTTTAAACACACAGCAATCAAATTTTTTAAATACTGTTTCTACCTTATTTTTACTTGTATGCCCTTGACCCACTGTGTCGTTGTCATTTATTTGTTTTTATTATAATTGATAACGATTTACAACCATAACAAAAACAACAACAAAAACACTATTTATTTGACTGCTCGTTTATTACGTTCTAACACTTTCGTTATTTCGCTTGGTTTTTTTTTACGAAATTGTTGTTATACGAGTATTTATGTTCTTTGCAGAATATAGAAAAAAAAAAACAACTAAATTAAGTGGGTAAATCGAATTGATTGCGAGTTGGATTTATCTGCAAAATTTTATTATGCAAAACTTTTCTACAAGTCATTGCACATTTAAGATTGCATATCGTAAATGATAACGTGTGTTTTTTCTTGATACGAGAATGAGAAGCAGTATTTTTAAATAAATAAATTTTTCCACAGGAAATAAAAATTTCCACAGGGAACGAAAGACTATTATTCATATAGTAAAACTCCCAAACCGTTTTGCTCTCTGAGGTCGAATTTGTTTATTGCCATTTTAAATTTGCGAAATTTTGCTTGAGCGATTTTTAAATAAAGGAAAAAAAGGTTAAAATACATGTATAGACATATGTTGTTAGGAAACATATAGTAAAATTGCACGAGGAAATAAAAATTTCCACAGGGAACGAAAGACTATTATTCATATAGTAAAACTCCCAAACCGTTTTGCTCTCTGAGGTCGAATTTGTTTATTGCCATTTTAAATTTGCGAAATTTTGCTTGAGCGATTTTTAAATAAAGGAAAAAAAGGTTAAAATACATGTATAGACATATGTTGTTAGGAAACATATAGTAAAATTGCACGAGCTTCTTCTTAGAATACTTTAACCTGCGAACACCTGCACGAGAGGACGTTTTGACCCCTTCTTTATAAAATCCGAAAAAATAGTATTTTGAAGATCGTTAGAGGGTTAAAATGTCGTAGAAAATTATTCAGCAGGGGTCTCTTCAGACAATATCTTTGTACGAGCAACCTAAAAAACCACAGAAAGCAAAAAATAAATATTTTCCTCCGAATGTTAAATGTGCTTTATTTCGGGTTATACTGAAGCGAACGAAATATTGCTTTCGCAAAAGTTTAATGACTTTTGACGAAATTTATCATGTTGGCATAAAAACGGTACATATAAACAAAGTACTGGATAAAAAGTAACCTTGTGGCGCACATAGGGTTAATACGATTACAAAGTAAAAATCGACCGCTCAAGACAAAGACCATGGTGTCTTAAGCTTTACGATACGACAAAAAACGCCGCAGTTATGAAGAAAAATGTATTTTGAGCGACATCTAGCGACGTCCAAAAAACAAACAAAAAATATTGTTCCGTAAAAGTTTTCCAAAAATACCTACATCATAAGGGGGGCGTACGGCGGACCTTTTTGTTTGTGTCTATAAGGCGAGGCGGCCTAATGTATATACATACATAGTATATAGGTATATCGCCTTTTCAAGTCTTCACAAACGCCTAGCCGACATTTGTGCCTATAATTAAAATAAAATTCCTGATGCCCAACTCTACGACTTCAGAGCTGAAAAGGACATTACAAGCAAATACAGAGTTTCTCGAGCTTCCCAATAACTAAATTTATGGTATGAATCGTTAGGGCTGGGCGTCAGGAGTTAAAGTTTGGCAAATCTCAATTTTGACATAGGCGGTTGTGAAGTTTAAACAACGATATATGTATGTACATTTCTCAAAAATGTGTCTTTTGTGGCGGCCATAAAAAATCTATTTTGCCAACAAACAACAAAAACTAAACACTGCAAAAAATTAAAGAACAACACTTGTTGGAACGTTCAATTTAAAAAAAAGACGCCACTTATCCACTTGCTGCCCACCGCATTCACTCAGCCGCTCAAATTTTTACGCTTTTCAAGGCTTTCATCTTCACCATTTGCCATTTCTAAAAAGAAACGCCTACGCGGACATACACTGAGAGAAAAAAAATATATATATGGAGGGGTCAAGGAAATTGTTTCCCTATTTTGAAAACTACTTTCTTTGTTTTGAGTAAATTTTGTCTAAAACTTGTTAAAAGTATTATAAAATATTGTTGTTTACATGCGTTGCCATGGTTTCATATATTTGTTTTAAAAAAATTCATACATGAAAATAATGAAAAATTCTTTAAGCGCCATTCCATTTCCAACTTGCCCTTGTTTTGAAGACTTGATTTCTTTAATTTTGAGAAATTGAACTGCCATACAAATCCCCATGGTAACGAATTTGTTTGAATATTTTTTTATGTTTTTTCCACATTTTTGAGAAAGTTTACTCCAAACAAAGAAAATTTTGTATTGGGACGCGTGTTCAAAATAAGCAATATTATGTCTTTGATCGAGAGAATTTTTTTTTGAGTGTACTTAATTCTTTCAACGTTGCTGTCCTTGCCTCACTCTCACTCACACGTAACATAAACAAATAAACAGTTAAAGAAAACAACGCGACAGTAAACACAAACACAAAACGCAAACAAGCACAAAACAGGCAATAAACAACAAAGTGCACAAATGCAAATAAAAACTACAAGGAAAGTGAAATAAAAGGAAGAAAAAATGTAAAAAAAAATTAAAAAAAAAAAAATGTTAAAAAAAAGCAGAAATAGCGAAAACGAGGGAAAACGTGGTAAAATGGCCTTAAAACAGCCTTTAAAATGGCAATAAAGCTTGCGCTGTTAGTAAAGCGTCACAATTGCTAAGCAGTGGAGGCTGCAGCTGCCAGCATGGAATTGGCTGATGATGATGCAAACGCTGAGGCTTTTTAAAGTGTCCTTCCGCTTCACAGTAGATTGTAGGTACATACATAGGCTTGGAGATATTAAAGATTTACTATAATGTTCTTAAATGGCACTTTTAAGCTTGTTTGTCTTAAAGGATGCTAAATTAAACTGTGCACACAATCAATTTAAGGCAAAACAAAATTTCTGTAATTGGGCGTTTTAGGCAATTTTCTAACTACTTTTTTTCTTGCATATGAGCATTTCGTCCTTTTATTTCATTTAATCACATTTTATGCTCCTCTTTCATTAAATAAACTTTAAATTTTACTCTCATTCATCACGAAAAAGTTTTTCGCTTTTGCCTAACCTAAACGCCGCCATTATCAAAGCAACGGCAGCGGTGGTAAAATATCAAGTGTTGATACTTGTGGTTTTGTTCGAGCATATCCCTGCGACATAAGTGCGCTTTTCGTATTCAACAAAACGGCGTTATGCCTTTTAGTGGCGCGCAGGAAAACTTGAAAAGGCCAGAGAAATGGTTACAAGTGGTTTGTTGTTGGTAGGTATCTGTATAGAAGCCACAACATAGCAATGGCTGTTAATAGTGACGGCGTACAGTGGGCTGTTTTGGAAGCATTTGGTTGAAAGTAAACATTCTATATTGTTTTCAACGACGGCCACCTCATCCAACAGCCGCACTATTTCAGCGCATTCAACGGTTGTGTCGCGCCCACCGACTGCGCCGTTTTATAATACATCCACCAGCTGCGATAATTCACCGGTTATATCGATTTTGTTGCATTCTCCGGTTACACCAATTATGAGCACTTCCACCAATTGCCATAATTTAACGGTTTCATCGATTTTGTTGCAGTCACCGGTTTCACCAATTATGAGCACTTCCACCAATTACGACAATTCACCTGTTTCATGGAATTCATTGCATTCACCGGTTCCACCAGTTGCGACAATTCACCGATTTAATCGATTTTGTTTCATTCACCGATTACACCAATAGCAGCAATTCACCAGTTTCATTGATTCTTTTTTCTTTTTTGCAATCACCGGTTCCACCAATTGCAATATTTCACCGATTTCATCGATTTTGTTGCATTCACCGGTTCCACCAGTTAGGAGTACATCCACCGTTTGCGATAATTCACCGTTTGAGACAATTCCCTGGTTTAATCGTTATTGTTGCATTCATCGGTTTCACCAATTATGAGCACTGCCACCAATTGCAGTATTTTACCTATTTAATCGATTTTGTTGCAGTAACCGTTTCCACAAATCATGAGCACTGCCACCAATTGCGATAATTCAACAGTTTCATCGATTTTTTTGCATTCACCGTTTCCATCAGTTATGCGCATTTCCACCAATTGCGATAATTCATCAGTTTCAACGACTTTGTTGCGGTCACCAGTTCCACCAGATACGTTATTTCATTGGTTTATTGAATTTTGTTGTTGTTTTTTTTTTTTTTGTTGTAGTGAATTAATTACTGTTCATATTCGCTATGCGGTACTAAAATTTAATATTCGGCATCCGTATTACCATTCGATATTCGGTATTAAAATTCGGTATTAGGTATTAAAATTTCATATTCGTATTCCGGTTTCGTTACTTGATATTATTATTCGTTATTCGGTATTAATTTTCGGTTTTCGGTATTAATATTCCCATTACTTATTTTCCCTTGCTGGAATATTCAGCAAAGTCTTTTCAAAGAAGTCTTAGTTAGTTTTAGTGTTTTTTTTTATTTTAAGTACTATTTGTGGAAAATTTTTTCAGTTATCCCACTGTAACATAACGCCATTGAAACGCATGCAGATATAAAATTTTAAATATAAAGTCATACATAACTGTGTAAATGCTTTGAATTGCGGACTCTCGACTCACGCATGCTCTAGAATGCTAGGCTTTTGGTCAAGGTTAATGGTTTCCGAATCCTTTCGAGCACTTGAGCTCGTCGTTTGCGCAAAAAAAAAACCATAATCATAACTTTGCATGGTTAATAGGATTTTAAGAGTTCGTATATAGCAGAGAAATGAAATGAAAGAACGCTCCACATATGTATACATATGTATATTCATACTCTATTGTTATTATTACTAATTTCAATAGATATTAGTAATTACACTAACGTATGTACAATACTATATTCCAGTACTCGTTTATCTTTCTGACACACATGCCATGTTAAATTCATTTATCTCTTAATCTCTACACAATAATGCATTAAATATTAAACAAATCAAAACGGTAATTATAGTGACAGCTGTTTGTAATTATTTTGGATTACAGGTAAAATCAAATAATTAATGTTGCATAACATTAAAATTATCGATAAAAAAACGAAACGCATAAAATATAATCCAATGTTAAAATGCGCTCTTGTAAAAGTTGAATGTCACGGAAATATCAGTTTCATTTGATTTTTCTATGGTAAGAGTTGTGCTCTATTTACGGATTAACTAAAAGTGTAACTTGTAAGTTAAAGAGGCAGTAAATATTCAGTGGTTAATATATTTATGTATTAATTTTTTTTTAAAAGGCGGACATCCTCTTTGTTTGATATTCCAAGCTACATGCACTTAAAATTTTCTACTATACGCCCAATTAGTAGGAAACCCCAAAATTAAGGAGCACATCTCGAATTGGGAGAAAAGCTCGGCCGTAAAACTCGTCAGAGTTATAATAGCGCCAGTGTATTATTATTATTACTATATACCCACACACTTATTTACTTTTAATGTACTTAAAATAACTTAAAATAACTTCAAAAACAATCCTGAAATATATTAAGCCATCCTACAATTGCAAGCATGTAGCTTCCATCATGAGTTCCCAATTACATATTCCATATCATGCATGAAACCAACACAAAAGAAAGGGCTTTTTTTCTCAGCACACACACGAAGGAGAGATGATAATGGAAAAACGAAAGTGAAGCGCTGCGCGTTCACCTGTAAAATAGCAAATGTGTTTTCTTAAGCAACTTATTTAAGGCTGAAGCCGCACGACAATGGATGAAAATGATGAAAAATTACCCACCCATAAACGACGAGGCGCAGTAAAGAGCAAAGAAACGAACAAAAAAGCAGACAAAAGTATTACAATAATAACTTGGTAAACATGCAAAAAAAAAAAATTAAAATAAGAAAAAAAATAAAAGAAAAAAGAAAAAAAATAAATAAAAATAAAAAATAAAAGAAAAACAATATAATAGTACAAGAAAGCAATAAAAAAACAAAAGCATTAAAGCTGTAAATGTGCTGGAAAAGAAAGGAAGTCGCTACTGAAAGTAATAACAACAAAAATTGCAGCAAAAGTAACGGCTCTAGCTGTAGCTGGTAGTGCATACAACGGTAATGCGCTTTAGCTTAATATCCGCTCGAAAACAGATTATTTGCAATGCAGCACAAAAGTATGCCTTGTCGAGGGAGTAGGAGGATAAGAAATGAAGGTGTAAACTGACTGTATCGCCCAAAAAATATATGCCTTATTTAAGGTTTATTCCAGAAGATTTAAAAGTTTGTGAAATAATGCCTGATCATTCTAAGCGACAAACCTGTGTTCTCCTGTCGTAGAAGCTGATCTGAAGGCTGATAAATGAGAATGATTAATGAAAATAAATCTGTTGCAATTTACAATAATCGCTTAAGTCGAAAAATATGATTTCGAGATAAATTGATTTTTATATTCGAATGCGTTTCTTAAAAAACATAAAAGTCGATTAAAAACTATAGACGCAAATCCATCATCAAATCTGTGGACATTTGGGAGAACAACCTAAGTCGACCTAAGTGCATTTTCGGCTTTTTTTTATCGTAAAGATACATTTTAAAATACGCTTCTTTCTGTCTAATCGGTGTTATGATATCATGTCGGGTTCAGGAGATATGATTAATCGAAAATCATCTTAAGTCCATATTTTTCACATATGCATTTGCCTAAGCCACTTAACTTGAGATAAGATAGACTGATAAGAAAAATTACAACTATTCCTCTTGAAAAAAGAACCTAATTTAATTTAGGTGGCATATTTTTTTTCAATATGCTTTTGAAAAACCAACCTAACTACCAACTTAACTCGATTTTCTATAATACTTCAGTTTGCCAAATGAACTTAATTCCAATTAGGAGGCTAAAATTCTGTAAAATTTTGATGAAAATCAATTTGAAAAAAGAACCTAAATTGAGATAAGTTGGTATTTTTTTCAAAAAACAATTTGGAAAAAGCACTTATTTTATTTGAAATCCATTTAAATAAAAACCGTTACGTTAAGAAATAAAAATTCAATTTAAAATGAACAACAGAAGATTGTTTTATCATGCCACGCTCTTACTTCTATGAAATTATATGATGGAAAGACTCTGTGCACTTGCAAAACTGTTTTTTGCTCTCCTGTAAAATTGTGATTTTAGACTTAGGTTGCTTTTCCAAATGTCCACAGAAATTTTGTAAATAAAACAAAATGTCATGAAGAAATTTGATTAAGTCTATACATCTACTTTGGCTATTACAGCAAGTTTAATATACCTCTACACCTTTTTCGCTTTAAATTCAGAAAGTTCCAATTGATATTCAGAAAATTACAATTGAAATTCAGAATTTCCATTTGAAATTCAGAAAATTACAATTGAAATTCAGAACTTCCATTTGAAATTCAGAAAATTGCATTTGAAATTCAGAAAATTACAATTGAAATTCGGAAAGTTACATTTAAAATTCAGAAAATTACATTTGAAATTCAGAAAGTTACATTTGAAATTCAGAAAATTACAATTGAAATTCAGAAAACTTCTTGAGTACTGTGAGGAGGTTTCTGAATTTCAAATGTAATTTTCCGAATTTCAAATGGAATTTTCTGAATTTCAAAATGTAATTTTCTGAATTTCAATTGTAATTTTCTGAATTTCAAATGCAATTTTCTGAAATTCAAATGGAATTTCTGAATTTCAATTGTAATTTTCTGAATATCAATTGGAACTTTCTGAATTTCAACTGAAAAAGGTGTAGTGAAGCCTAAATGTTTTTATTTATATCTTTTGATTGAATTAAGTTATAAGTAGACTGCGGATCTTTATGCAATTGCATATTTTTAAGGAAAAGAGATAGCGATATGGTTCCAAAGAGAAAAATGAAAGTTATTAACAATATATTCTAAATTTTCATATTTATTTTTGCATATTTTGCATATTGCATATAACTTGCATATTGCACATAACTTGCATATTTGCATATAACTTGAATATTTGCATAATAATTGAGGTTTAGCAGTTTTAATCCGCAAGTTAGAGTCTCGCGGAGTTCCCCAAATGGCTTCAATAGCCCTAATAACAGAAGCTTTTGAAGGACTTGACGCTACGTCAGGATCATGTGGGCAAATAGTTTTGGTCAAAATTGAAGCTATTTCAAAAAAGAACCTGCTTTTGAAGTCATATTAGGAGTAGCCAAAATACTTTCAGGTGATAACAAAATATTAGAAACTGGAATACAGATTCCCAGTCAATTTTGGAGCGAATTTAAGCATTGCTCCGGTTACATCTTGTGATGTTGAGCGTTCAGCATATAAACGGATCTTAACCGATAAGCGTCACAATGTAGTATATTGTGGTCTTAACTACAACTAAAATTACCTCTTTACATTACAAATTATTATAATAAAAATTAGTTCCCATTTGCAGTTTGTTTTTGGGTGTTAATGGGTTTTATATTTGCATAGAACAAAAGATTCAGCATAGAACATATGATTTTTGTATTCAACTATACTTTACTTATTGTGTATATCACTTAAAATTCCATATCTGATGTAAAAAAAGGTGTACTTTTAATTTGCATATAACTTGCATATAACCTGCATATAAGTTGCATATATTTTGCATATCCAAAACAGAGCAAGAAAATTCGCTTTGGAATGTGAATATATAGTTTTGAATCAATATAACTCTTAATAAATCATTTTAATTTTTTTGCATAAAGATCCGCAGTCTAGTTATAAGCATGGGGGTTTTACAGAAATATAGATCTTTATAAGGAGAATAATGTGGTATATATAACTCGAAATCTTCCTAAGTCGACTTAAGCGGTTATTGCTTGTGACCACAGAAATACATACACGCAGATACATATCCTTTAAAATATAAATAGCTACATACATACATATATGTTAATATGTAATAATATACAGATGAGTTCACCAGTCCATTTTGGACCATTACAAACAATTACAATTACATACATACGAGTATTTAAATGTAAGTAGATACTCCACTTGATCAAGAGGTACTTTACGAGCTTCATAAGTTTTTGCACAAAGCTGTATAGACAGAAACATTTTGTAGAGGGGTCAGTCGTTTACATAGAGCTAAGTATTTTATAGCTTTATGTTTTTCTGTTGTTGTTGTTGCGGCATAAAATTCTCTCTCAAAAGTTTTGAGGAGTGCAGCTGAAATAGCAGTTCCCGTACGGCTCCTTACCCAGCGGCGAACATTGCCTACCACACTACTTCTCCCCAATGATGTATACTACACATTATGAACAATGCCAACTAACATACAATGTGTATGAAAAAGTAAGTTGAGTTCACAAAAATGAATTTTGTTCATTTTTCTGTTTTTCTTCAAATTTCATTCTTGTTGTGTTGCTATGCATAATAAATTCGGAAATTTCATAGAAACGAAATAGCAATCACATTGAAGATTTTTTTGTTACAAAATCGTTTCTGAATCAAGCGCTGATCGAATAAAATTGTTTAAAATTGTATAAAACAGATCTGGGTGCTAAAAAAAAGCACGATTTCTTCATGGACGTTCTCCCTATGTAGATATATTGGATTATTGGCGGATTTCAGTGTTTTCTTTTGGTGTTTTATGTGGTTTTTTTTCTTAAGTTTCCCTAATTATGCACGCTTCCTTAAATACATACCAGTAGCCCTTTGTGTAAATTTCTTTGCTGTATTATCTGAGTCATTGCATATGTACATATGTACATATGATTAGTGGTGTAGTGATGGTTTTTGAATTCGAAATGTCTACTAAGAGCTTACAATGTAAACGGAATTGTGTACAATCCGCCTACATTCACCTTACAAGGTAAGCGAAAGTAGATTCGAGGTGCCTACCTACAACTTACAATGTAAGCGAAATTGTATTCAGTCCGTCTGCATCCACCTTACAAGGTAAGCGAAGGTAGATTCGATCTGCCCACCTACAGCTTACAATGTAAGCGGAATTGTATTCAGTCCGCCTACGTTCACCTTACAAGGTAAGCGAAAGTAGATTCGAGGTACCTACCAACAACTTACCCTGTAAACGGAGTTGTATTCAGTCCGCCTACATCCACCTTACAACGTTGGCGAAGTAGGATTCGAACTGCCTACCTACAGCTTACAATGTATGCTAGTTAGTGATATGCTCATTGGATGAACACCTTACTACCCTGATTACTTTGTATTTAACGTGTAGTCGTTCACTCTACATTTGCGGCCATATATATGAAAATGTATAACAGATCTGTATATGAGGTGGTGTGCATTACAGCCTTACATGTGTGCATGACTTAATCGATTCTGTAAGCAACATTTTCGCCGCTGGGTTACTACCCCGATTAGTCCGTATTTAACCTGTAGGCATTCACTCTACATTTGCGGCCATGTATATGAAAATGTATAACAGATCTGTATATGAGGTGGTGTGCATTACAGCCTTACATGTGTGCATGACTTAATCGATTCTTTAAGCAACATTTTCGCCGCTGGGAAAAGTCGTAAGAGTTTTCTACTTCGAAAAATGAGAAGAATCGCAATTTCGATGCCACGATATCGAATAATTTTCCTGCATAGAAATCGCTCCGGCCTAATGTACATATTGTGCATATAAATGTTAATAGTTAAACTCATTCAATCGTTGCATGGCATACAAATGCATACAGCAGCCAGTTGATATATCAAAAAGGATTAATTGCATGTCCTTGAGCTGTTGGCAGCCAAAAGGACGACCGCACACAAACACGCTCATTGGCATACGAAACCAAACGAAAAGGAAGTTGAAGCTGCAGCTGAAGCTACCGCAGCGCTGGACAATCGTCCTTAATGGGCTATATCACCGCATTGCACTCATTACAACTAACATACAAACATACCTACACAGTAAAAAATGATAGTTTATTTCTAATATCATTTGGTACTTAATTTAATCATTCTTGGAATTAAATTTGAATTTTAATGCCAAAAAGTCTTATTTTGAAACTATGAGAAGTTTTACAATTTTATTTATTCCAAAATAGTTTCAAAATTAAGTCTTGAAAAGTATTAAAATTCCCTCTAAAAAATTTAATCATTTATGGTTTAAAAACAAATCCTGAAAAGTATAAAAAACTTTCTCTTTCTCAATTATATTAACATTAAAGTATTTTTGGTTTGAAATCAAAACCAAAAAAAATATTAAGAAAAAATTATCAGAAAAAAATCAAAATAAATCAGACAAAATCCGGAGGAGTAATTAAATCTACTAAAATAAATGGGCCGAATCGAATAATTATATCAAGTAAGTAATGCAGGAGATTAATTAAATATCATGAGGGCAAATTTTGCTTTATTTTTTCAGTCTTAAGGCAGTATCACTACAAGAACCGCGACGGAGCCGAAATTTCCCTGGACATCTCCAAAATATTGGTGTAAAATTTTACAACATATATGTATATATGTATATCGAGCCCTAACCGACATGAAAGTGTATCCAAAAAAATTATCGATTTCAACTTTTTTATTGAAATCAACAATTTATTATCACATGCATCAACTCCCAAAATTTCATAGCTGTGAAATGTGCAGTTTCGAAGTTAGAGACTAAATAAACTTCAAGGCTACATACAAACTGTATGCAAAACAAATTAAAAAAACTTCGTCCTGTAAAATTTACTTTTTGTTGGATACACTTTTATGGGGATTAGGGCTCGATATATAAGGTACTTTAGTGTTTGCTACTACTGTTTTGAATATTTATGTAAATAAACAATTTTCAATTCAATTTCTCATTAATCTTTGGGATAATGGGTTTTTTGCGGTATATCCAATGGAAATTTTATGGGGGTTTATTTTTAAATCCAAAAAAGTATAAAATTTATTCCAATTTTCGGTTAGATCTAATACCATTTCAACTACTTTTAATACCAGAAATATTCTAAAAATAATGAAAATTTGGTTTTGATTTAATTCCAAGAAAGTATTAATTTGGCACCAAAAATAATTTCTGTCTCTCAATATTCTCTTCTTCTTTTTAAACCAGAATGGTTTTAATTTTATGCTTTTTGGCATTGTTATATATAAATACCAAAATGGTATTAAAATTAAACTAAAATTTTTACTGTGTACAAACTTACATCAAAGGATATGCGCCATTAAATGTGAGTTTGTGTGTAAGCTTGTACTATATCCGTGTATTTTCACATTTTTCACATTTCTTTCACACATTTAAACGGCCACAAAAAGCAGCTCAGCCGCACATAGTTCGATTTTCGGCTTAATATAAGTAAGTAGTTAAATAAGCAACTCTTTTGCATGCCACTCAGTAGCGGCAATGAGCGGCAGCAACAGCAGCAGGGGCAGCATTTTTTTGTGGAAATGAATCCATTTAAAATCCATTTAAAATGGTACTATCGTTTATATTTTTTGTGGACATACTTATCCAGCGAATGTGTTTACCATTAACGCTCATTGATGCAGCATTGATGGCAAATGTGTGTGTTTCGAAGGTATGCATACCAAAGCACATGCTGAACGTTGCTGCTTTCGCGTTTATTTTTAAAAGCTTATTTTGGGGGGTAATAGTAGCGGCTGCAACTTCAAACCGAACACTGCACGCGTTTGTGTTCTGCTTTTCCATTACCTTCATCTAGTCCTCATGGTCCGCTTCCGCTTCCTTATACCCGTTTTCTTCTCTTTCTCATCCTCATTTACATCTTATCCTCATTCTCATCTCGCACTCATTATTTTCGTAGTTTGCTTCTGCTGCTGCTGCGTCTCGCTTTTCAAAATGATTACAATTTCATTTAAATTTGCATTTAAATAAGCTGGAATAGTAAATGGAATGGTCATACGCAGATCGAGACACATACATGCAGAAGCATATCTATAGGTATACATATGTAGACTGGCTGTGTTTGCTTTTGCAGGATAACAATTGAATGGCAGATATTCATACACTAGCAAATACCCGTTGCTTCGCAATGAGGAATAATAGTTAACCAAAGCCATGTCAAGTCAAGTCAAGTGAAGTCAAGTCAAGTCAAGTCAAGCCAATTTAAGTCAAGTCAAGTCAAGTTAAGTCAAGTCAAGCCAAGTTAATTTAAGTCAAGTCAAGTCAGGTCAAGTCAAGTCAAGTCAAGTCAAGTCAAGTCAAGTCAAGTCAAGTCAAGTTAATTTAAGTCAAGTCAAGTCAAGTCAAGTCAAGTCAAGTCAAGTCAAGTCAAGTCAAGTCAAGTCAAGTCAAGTCAAGTCAAGTCAAGTCAAGTCAAGTCAAGTCAAGTCGAGTCAAGTCAAGTCAAGTCAAGTCAAGTCAAGTCCAGTCAAGTCAAGTCAAGTCAAGTCAAGTCAAGTCAAGTCAAACCAAGTCAAGCCAAGTTAATTTAAGTTAAGTTATTCCGGGACCTTGTCTAGCCATCACTACAGCTCTATGTTGAAGCCGTTCCCAACACCAATACCAATATTGCTCAAAAACATCCGGGTCCGCATTTTTACCCATATCTGGGGACCCGGTCTAGGAATCATTATGAATAGAACTCCATGTAAAAGCCTTGTTCAAAACCTTTCATTTTATACCAATATTGCTCCGAAACATTCCGGGTTAATCCGGGGTCACATTTTGACCCATATTTGGGATCCGGCCGAGGCATCACAAATAACATAATTCTACGTCGAAGTCCTCATCAAGACCTTTCATTTGGTAGCAATATCGCTCAGAAATATTCGAGGGTCATCCGACCCGGCCTAGGCATCACTATTAAAATAGCTCTATATTGAAGTCCAGATCAAGACCTTTCATTCGATACCATTATCGCTTAGACACATCCCGATGTCATCCAGATCCACCTTTTGGCCCACATCAGGAGACCCGGCATGAAAATCACAATGAAAATAGGTCTGTATTAAAGCCCTGCTCAATACCTTTAATTTCATACCAATATCGTTCAAAAACATTCCGGAGTCATCTGGGTCCACATTCTTACCCAGACTGGGGAGGATGTCTAGGCATCACAATGAAAATAACTCTATGTTGAAGTCCTGCTCAACCCCTTTCATTTCATACCAATATGGCACGTGTAGGTGCAGGCGTTCTTGAGTTATAGCATAGTATGCATGCATAAACAGGTTTTTGATTGCCACCGAGACAAACAACAAACCGTGCAAAAACAAACATATGAGTCGCCTACGCTGCGCTGCCTGGCACGACTGCGACGCCTCCACTGAACATGGCAAATGACCAAACGAATCTGTCTATGCTTGCGCTTTTTTGAGTTTTTCGAAATTTAAAACCGGGAAAAAGGTATTCAAGTCTTAGAAATGTGCAAAAAAAAGTACATGGTTGTCGAGAATTTACCATTTGTGACATTTTAAAAAAAGAATTATTAAAATCGGTCCAGTACTTTTTGAGTTATCGCGTTACATACATTTTCCATACAATCAATTTTATATAATTAGTATAGATTGCTACTTGAAACACCTGAACGGCCCAATAAACACACAAACATACATATCTCGCACGTAATATATGTGTAAGTAAGTAAGCTTCACAACTGAATCCAGGCATATGATATAGGAAATTCAAAAAGAAAATTGAATTGATAAAAACATGTTGGATTTCGTTTTCGAAAAACGTGCCAGCAATCATAGGTGGAGGTTGCATTCAATTTCATAAAGAAAATAATTCAAGGGTTATCCTTATAAAGGCAAGTATTATGCCTTAAAACTTTTCGCTTGTATCAACTAGAAGTTGCTAAAATATCTTCACTGGGATTAAGCACAGTTCAGACCTCCCGAAAGAAACTCATCTTAAGCAAACAATTTGACAAGTGGAGCTCCCGAAAGAAACTAATCTTAAGCAGACAATTTAATAAGTGGAGCTCCCGAAAGAAACTCATCTTAAGCAGACAATTTGATAAGTGGAGCAGTAAATGTACACCAAGATCGCAGAGTACCATATGTATTTATATACAGACTAGCAAATACCCACCCCGCTTCGCTGCGACAAATCATACCATGTCACCGCCTATCAATCCCCCTACCAATTGCCACCTCACGTTCCCTCTATCTCTTCCTCTCCCTATACTACCTACTCTCTTTCTCCCTGCTACTCTCCCATTTCCTATTAACAACATGCCGTGGGCATACGGGTCCACATATCGGTCTATATGTTGTTGTTGTAGCCACCAAGATACTCTCCGAAGGTTTTGGGGAGTGTAGGAGAAGTGACAGTCCTTTACCGGATAAATCCGGTACGCTCGGTTGCTAGTCCCTTCTGAGACTAGCCCGACTGTCATGCGACCGATTTTTGTTTTGGCCATTATCAACCTTCTGGGCCGGTGGATTTTAGTCGCCTCTTACGACAGGCATTCCTTACAACGGGTATATTATAATACTCCTAACCCGCTAGGGTGTATCGGTCTATATTATTTCAATCGGTTCAGATATCCCGGCAACCGATTGATATATACAAATATCATGAACTATATATGGAAATCCTGATCGGCTCTACTTTAATTTGACACGAATATTGCTTAAAAATATGCTGAGGCTATTCGGGTCCCCTTTTGGCCTCTATCTGGATAGCCGAATAGAAAGTTGTAATTGAGTGAGAGAACTTTCTGTTGAAGTTCTGATTAAAACCCTTA
This sequence comes from Urophora cardui, assembly GCA_960531455.1. NCBI lineage: Eukaryota > Metazoa > Arthropoda > Insecta > Diptera > Tephritidae > Urophora > Urophora cardui. The sequence continues at coordinate 17,805,536 of OY482670.1, read as the reverse complement.
ATTTGATACCAATATTGCTGAAGAATATTTTGGCGCCAGCTGGGTCCATATAATGGCCCATATCTAGTTAAGAGGTTTGAGATGCCGGACTTTAATATGGTCTAAATTTTCTAGCTTGTTAATTTTTTTTTTAAACGAGTGCAAAAACGAACAGAATCGGATCATAAATACGGGTTTTGCAAATAAAGCAACTTCAATGCCATCTAGCGATAAAAATATAGCCTATATCGAGGGGACTTATGCAAAGAATTATCTAACCGTAAAAATTTGGCAAAAATCCGTTCAATAGTTTTTTAGCATTTCCTCTCACAGAAACTTCCCTTTAGAAGAGCAATCAAATAAGCTCGGTATGGATCTTTTTATGATTGAATCATCTTTTACCTTTTTCCACGCATTTCGGGTCTAAGTAAAGCAACAAATCATCCAGAAAACGTTTAAGAATGCATGCGAGATTTCTGCGAGTGTCACTGGAAAACTCTTCAAACTTTATGCTGATATTTCCTTGCTCGAGCATCCACCGTGTTTTGGAATACAAAACATTATAGTTTTAAACTCTCTGAACCTTTTTTGTGACTTCGAAAAATGTAGTGACTGTGATCAAATCACTCAGACTTCGAAACTTTATTTCAGTCATTTTATCTTGTATAAGTTGCAATGGACCCTCCTCATATTATATTCTAGCATCTTGAAGGAACATTTGCATATCTGAAGTCTTGCTGGAAGTCTCTACATAAATTACTTTACCATAAAAATATTTCCAAAAGAGGGTTGAGTTGCATCTTCAGTGCTAAATTGAAATTTAGTATCTTTTGCCCAGCGGGCTATGGTGCTTAGTATACGCCTGAGGTAAGATATGCCTGTCGTAAAAGACGACTAAATTCCACTGGCCTAGACGGTTGATAAGGGTTATAAAAATCGGTCGCATGACAGTCGAGCTAGTCTTAGAAGGGACTAGTATCAGAGCGCCCTGGAATAGTCCGGCAAAGGACTGTCAGTACCGCTACACTCCCCAAAACCTTAGGGGAGTATTTTGGTGACTATCATAACAGCAGCAATTGGCTTCTTTACCTGCGCACACTGGTCTCATTTGTATGGAGAGTGGGACAAAACTCAATTTCTTGGAAACGGATGGACCTACCGAAACCAAATTTGGCACATTGGTGTCCCACTATACGACTCATCTTTCAGAAAAATTAAAAGCATATATGTTGTAATCCACGCCCACCACTAACGCTAGTTTATAGCCAAAAAAAAATAAGAAAACCAGGAATGGGGGAGGATAGGAATTGACCTGCTGAGTTTGGAACTATTTTTTTTAATTTTTTGTATAGCTAGGTTTTTGAGATAACGGTAATTTTGTGTTTTTTTGTTATCACTTCATTCAAAAATTATTTTCTCTGGAGTTACAAATGCGATAAATGCAAGCAGTTTCTCGTTCGAAAGGCAATTAAAATACGCTTCAAACGACATACAACTTGTAGTGGTCTATTAAAAACTCGCTGAGCGAAAGCTGGTCAAAGTCAAAATTTTGTGGATTTTTTGCGATTTTTGAAAAAATTTTGATTTTCAAATTAAGTTTTTATAAAAAGTTGTAAAAATCTGGAAAGTTTTATTACTTTAAAAATTTCCGCGTTTAATTGCAAAGACTTTAAGCGTAATATCACAGAGATCCGATAAATATTTTATTTTTGGCGTTTTTTTTTTTTGTGAAACAAAAAGGATATTTTGGGCGAAAAACTTGGTTAGGTGACTTAATTATGTGAAAACGACTTCATAGGTCAAAAGGACATTAGAAGAAAATATAGAGCTTCCAAAGACTAAACTAATGACATTTCGATTTTAAAAATCCGATGTCAAATAACAAAGTTACAATAAAAAAAATATTATTCCGCGATATTTCGCGGGATGAAAAAAAAAATTGTATGGAGAGTGGGACCGAACTCAATTATTAAGATTTTATCGAAAATAAAGTTTTATCGAAAACAGTCGATATAAATATGTACAAAAATCGTAAAAGGGAAACAATATTTTGTATAGACTAGTTACATTTAATATGATATTTTAAGAAAAAGGGAAAAAAAGGGAAAAATGTATAAACAGACTTTTTAAGAGAAGACTTGAACGAACTCAAATCTGCTTATAAGACCTGGTCCAGAGTGGTCCTTAATTGTTAAAAGTTTAAATGAAAATGCTAATGCTTGAAAATTACGCTCATAGAAAAGCCAAGATTTCTTCATCTTGTATTTTGCTAAAAATAAATTGTTTTCATTGTTTCCTTTCGCTAAATCATGAAACATACGTTTTTCTTGCGTTTCCATACTTATCCGCATTTTTTTTAACACTCAAACTTGAAATATCGCAAAAATCATAATACACTTATGGCGTTTTCTTTTCTACGAAAAAATGTTGCCCTCCTATATCCAAATTATCGAATTACGTATCCTTACTTTCTATAAAATGGCTGAATTTGTAGATAAGGGTGCTCTCTTACTTAGTTAGAGGTCAATATTTGGTGACAGGACCAGACAAACTTACAAAATGGCTAAGAAAATCAAAAAGGGCAACATTATTTCGAGAAAAGAAAACGCCATTAGTTACATAAACTTTTACCAGAAAAAATTTTTTTCAAATGTGTTGACTTTAAATGAGCCAAAGTAACATTTAATGATGGCTATTGCGTACAGAAGGAGGTTTTCCATAAAATTCAATATACTTCCCACGGAAATGCATGACAGAAGTTTCTTTTTCAAGCACCAACGTTTTTGACTTTTGTGTATGGGGGCTGACCAGTGTGCTGCGGCTTCACTTAGGGAGATTTCATAAATGAATTTTGTCCTTTTATTTTCTTTCGTATCACGATTTTACTTGGTATTGCCATAAGCCAATTTATTTTTATACATTTTCGTTGTTTTTTTAAATAATATGTTTTGTTTTTTTTTTGTTTTCGTTTTTTTTTTGTTTTTGTTTTTGTATTCTTCTTTCCTTTCATTTTCTTTTTTAACGAAAACCAAATATTTTTGTATCAACTCTCATTATTTGTGTTTAAGAGTATAACCTTGTATATTTTTTTTTGTCTTGCAGTGGTGCATTAAAACCAAATGAGCTGAGCTGAGTTGCCGAGTGCTGCAGTATAACTGGACAATAACGTTGACCATCAACGTATACATACATACCTACTTACTGCAGATAAAAGCTTTATTAACTCGTCATTGATAGCGAAAATTAAGTAAAAAAACTGACAAAAAAGAAAGATAACAAGTAAAAAAAATATATATCAAAAAATAAAAAAGAGAAAAAAGTAAAAAACAATTTCCCAAAGGTTCGCTTAAAGCCAAATGAGCGCAAAAAAAGCGTAAGCGGCAGCCATAAAAGCTTCATTTCGCTTAATGACAATATTCGCGAAAGTACATAAATGAGCTCAGAGTCTCACAGACAAGCGCCGGTGTCGACTCGCGACTTATTTGCAGATTGTTCGGTTGTCCTTCAAATGGAAATTAAATACTTTTTGTGTTTTCCTGTAGCTTTACCGCTACGCTTGCTGCTTTGTTTGTTGCTGAAAATGGTCAAGCTTTTTTTTGCCATTATTCCAATTCATCGAAATTTAGTATAGCTGTTGATAAAGCCCTGTATTTCTTTTAGTCGTGTTGTGTGTATGCGGCATACAATTGCATTTCATGATGTTTGGCGTTAATTAAATTGTGGAGCTTAAATTAAGGGAATTTAATTAAAAAATTGTTGTCTGTGGACTTTGGCAATACAAAAAGCTTTTAAGATGTGATGCTGTAAATTGTTTAACTTGCTTAAAAAACTTTTTTGCAAAGAGTTAAAAATTTCAAGATAAAAAAGCGGAAAAGGCTCGCATAACTAAAAGTTTAATATACATGTTTGCACATTTTTAGGCTCAAAAATTAATTTTTTTTTATTTTCATTTGACTTTGGGGTTTTTTTGCTAGAATTTTGCAGGAAAAGCCTTGTAACGAATATTTTTTTTTGGGTTAAAGACTGAATGTGAAAAAAGCTCATGTAGTAAAAGAAGATAACCAAATTTAGTATAGAGTTTAAAATTTCCAGATAATATGTGGAAAAAGCTCGCATACTTAAGGAAAGTTTAATATAAATTGTTGCATATTTTAAAGCTCAAACATGTCGCTTTTCTATTTTCAGTTGACTTTGAGGCCTTTCTAGAATTGCAAAGAATTCTGGATTCAAGATTGAATGGAAAAAGGCTCCTGCAATAAAAAAAGCTGAAAAAGTTTTGTGTATAATTTAAAATTTCCATATAAAATGGAGAAAAGCTCGCATAAATAAAGATAGTTTAATATAAGTTGTTGCATATTTTAAGGCCCCAAAATTTTTTCTTTTATATTCCGTAGACCTTCAGGCGTCCAATGCTAGAATATTTCTTGAAAAGCCTTGTAAAGAATATTTTGCTGTATTAATATTAAATGTGGAAAAAGCTCATATAATAAAAAAAGGTCAAACAAATTTTTTTTATATATTTTAAATTTCAAAATAAAATAGAGAAAAGCTCGCATACCTAATGTTTAATATTTCAAAGCTCAAAAGTATCTATTTTTTATTCTGAGTATACTTTAAAGTTTCCTTTATAAGAATTTTACCCCAAAAGCCTTGTAACGAATATGTTTGTAAATTGACGATTGAATGGGAAAATCGCTCATGTAATAAAGAATCTCAGTGAAAATTTTTGAATATTTTTAGGCTTTTCTACAGGCTTTTAACTATTTTTTGAAAATGGGGAAAAAGCTCATGTAATAAAAAAGCTCAATGAAAATGTTTGCATATTTTTAGGCTTTTCTACAGGCGTTTAACTATTTTTTAAAAATTGGGGAAAAAGCTCATGTAATAAAAAAGCTCAGTGAAAATTTTTGCATATTTTTAGGCTTTCTACAGGCGTTTAACTATTTTTTAAGAATTGAAATATGGAAAAGCTCTATAAATATTAACCGTCTAACGATCGCCAAAATTTTTTTATGCATACTTTTAAAGAAAAGTAGGCCAAAAAGGCACGTAGAGTGGAGCAATTCTCTTAAAAAGTGTTATAGCTTTATGCTAGAGCTATTGGGAATTAATAGCAATTATCTATAATGAACTTTATCTCAAGCTTCTACTCAATTTGTTTTTAATTATTTAATTGTTTACCACAAACACGTCGAAACTTACAAAAATGTGTTCTCCTTATTTCAGCCAGCTTAAAGGCCCAACTCATGAAATAAGTATCTATATAAAATCCATCAAAACACTGCAAATTCCTTCTTGGACGCATCAATTACCTCCAATCATGATTCGCGCACGCAATGGCATACACAGATTTGGCAGCTACAGCAACGAATCGAATAATGAACGAAACAGCAACTATGATACACACTTCGAGAGCGACACCAACCAACAACACCACTCGAGCAATCGCTTTGAAGCCAACACTACAAAGTACAATCAATCCTACAAACAAGCAATGGAAATGGTGGCTGGCACAAGCACACCTACTACTACCTGCCCCTACAACTGCTCTCCTCCATTGATTGGCGTTGCAACTAAAACGAAAACTTTAGCACCAAATTTGTATCGTCCAATATGGCGTTCATCATATCAACATGTAGCCTATCAACAGGCCCAACACTCAAGCCAACTCATAATGTCCAACAACAACAATAGCAATTCACATCAAAAATTGCATGGCTCTTTGAAATTGCTGCATGAACATGCAACCGATATGGGCATAGAATACAAGGAAGAGGAGGAGAAAGAGGCAGGTATGATGGCTACAAAGCTCACTTACACCGACCATCCAAATGCTGGAAAACTAGCACAACAACAACAACAACAATTAATGCCCGCATTGAAATCTCAATCACAAGCATTTGGCATTAAACGCCTGCGCCAGCCAAAACCTCAATGGAAGCCATCGATGCTGTTGCAACGGCAGCGTCTCACGCGCCTTAGAAATCGTGCACGCCGTGTACGTCTGGGTATATTTCATAGAGCGCGTGCTTTCTTTATGGAATTTTTGCAAGGCTCATCCATACATGGGCTTAATTATTTGGCAAAAATGGGGCTAAGCATTGCTGAGAGGTAAGTTTGCATTTGAGTGTGCGGTTGAGTGTGATGAGCTAAGGGTGAATGGAGCTACGGGTCAAGCTGAGTATTTGACGAGTTAAAAGCTGCACATTTCGGCCATTTAACGTCAAACGGCATATCAAATTTGAAAGCACACATATGGGTGATGCACCTTTAATTGCTTGGTGCATTGGAAATTGATTGATTGATTATTCAATAGCCATGAAGCTTTTAAAGTATTACTTAGGTGAAAGCAAGCCAAAAGCTGTGCTTTTAAAAGAAGTTTTTTTTATTGAATAATAATAAATGCGAGCAGTATGAAAACAATATCGAAATGCTCTTCAGAGCTTTAAAATCCAAAAGTTCTGAAGGCAGAGAGCCACACGTAAGACATTCAGCATTTTTTCGTTAGCTTTTGGAGCTTTTCAGAATTTTTTTTTTTTTTTTGATATTTCTGACTTTAGAAAGTTATTCGGCAACACGCACCTAGTACTAACAAACTCATCTTCTATGTAAAACTTTTCATGAAAATCCGCTAAAGCTCTTAAAGCTATTCAAGGCCGAAAGCTTTCAAAACTTTATTTGTTTAAAAACACTTTAATACAACAGATTTGGAGAATTTTTCACTAACTTACCTTTTCTTTTTTTAGTACCAATAAAAATAAAAGGTAAGTTAGCGAAAAATTCTCCAAATCTGTTGTATTAAAGCTTTTTATTAGCTTTAATATAATTCACGAGACAACGAAATTAAGCTTCCTAGGAATTTTTTTCTCGAAAACTAATTCATTAAGTATAAAAGCGCTATAGGGGTATCCTAAAGAGCTTTAAAAGACAGGAAGTTCTCAAAGCTGTTCCAGACCGAAAGCTCAAAAAACTTTAATTGGCCAAATACTTTAATACAACACATTTAGAAAGTTTTGGCTAACTTAGCTGTTCTTTTCATTGCTACATCAGCTTTTCAGCAGGTTTTATATAATTAAAGGAGCCAACAAAATTAAGCTTCCGAGGAATTTCTATTTCAAAAATGTATTCATTAAGTCGTATGGCTATAAAATCGCTACTGGGAAATCACAAAGAGCTTTGAAAGCCATAAAGTCTTCAAAGCCTTAAAAGATTAAAAGCTTTCACAGCATTTTTAGCATGTTGTTCACTAGCTTTTGAAGTGTTTTGAAGTTTTTTTTTATATTTGTACGCTTTTGGTAGGTACTCTGCAATTAGCAGATCACACTATTCATCGAAGAAGCTCCAAACTCTAGATCCCGTCAAACTTTATAAAAGCTCTCAAAATTTGAAAACACCGTAAGCAATCATACGTTTTGTAATTTACATAGCTTACTTGAAAAACTTTATAGAAATAACCTTAAGAGCTTTAAGCTTTTATGATGAAAGCTTCCAAAACTTTAAAATGCTAAAATCCTTTTAAATCTTCAAAAAAAAAATACCATTTGAACCTGCTAGCAACCATTTTTTTTGCTGTCTCGGTCTATTAATCAAGTTATTCACTACTTTTTGAAGTGTTTCACGAGCTTTTTCATATTTATGTGCTTTTGGTAGCCTTTCTGCAATAAGCAGACCGCAAAAGTAATTTTGCTTCATATTTTCCAGGAAAACCTCTTACAAAAATCGTAAGAGCTCTAATGACAGATCAATATAATCTTTATAAAAGCTAAAAGCTCTCAAAATTTTAGAATACCGAAAGCTATTATACGTTATTTAATTTACGTGACTTATTAGAAGAACTATCGAAACAAGCTTAATAGCTTTAAGCTTTAAGGCTGAAAGCTCTCAAAGCTTTAAGGCTGAAAGCTCCCAAAGCTTTAAGAATGAAAGCTCCCAAAGCTTCAAAATGCTAAAATACCCTTTAGACTTAAAAACAGTCATTCATTTGTTGTCCCAATCTTACAGATCCCACAAACAGACAGTAATTGAGGCTGAGAAATTAGACATTTGTACATTATCCAATATTTTTCGACTTCCCCAATCGCTTTAAAAGGGTGACCTGCAAATCTCTAGCCCACTTTATCTACAAATACAATGGATATAAACCATATCAACAATACCACCCCATATTTCATCCAGTTGCATGTAAATGTAAGTCAGCTAAGCCTCACAATATTTATTTATGTCGGTCAAATGGTCAGTTTTACATGTTTTTTCGCTCGCTCCTCCATCCAGCTGGCTTATCTTGTAAACGTATTTATCTGCACACAATATGTCAATCACAGTCGAATTGCTGTCCCACCAGTGTGTATGACTTGGGGTACCCAGTGTTTAAAAAACTGGCATAAGTTTCATTTCTGTTGATTTTGATTTTGATTCCGCTTTTAAAAAATCAGAAGTCGCAGTTAATCAATATGAAAAAATATGAAAATGAACGATTTTGCCTGATTTTGATTTTGCGTTGATTTCATATTGCTCAAAATGAAAAGCAGCCAAATATCAAAATTAGCGATTTTGCCTGATTTTCATTTTCTGCTAATTTTGATTTTGTGCTAATTTCATATTGCTAAAATCAAAAGCAGCCAAATATCAAAATCAATGCTTTCACAGTTTTGCTATTTACGCTTACATGCGCATACATACATATGTATGTATACAAACGTAATACAGACCCTGCAAAAAATGCGATCACTCCGGGATACATCCGGGACAACTCGCAAGGGAGCATGCGATTACTAGCCATTTGTATCTCTTTATATGGGTTGAAGTGTTCTCTTTTGTTTGAGCATGTCCTATGAAGAGACTAATTGTACCAAGTTTGTACCCGAACGGTTAGCAAATGCGACACATCCATTTGTGCGACTAATTGTACCCGTTTAATACCCTTTCGGGTACAATTCGTCTACAATTAGTATACATATGTACCCGTTCGGGTACAATTGGGAACAATTCTAGACTAATTGTACCCGAAAGAGAGCGCTCCCGGACAAATCTTTTTAGAGACTCGTCGCACACTTTTTTGCAGGGGAGGGTAAGAAATTACGTACATACACACATGTGTTCATGTAAGCGTAAATAGCAAAACTGTGAAAGCATTGATTTTGATATTTGGCTGATTTTGATTTTAGCAATATGAAATTAGCACAAAATCAAAATTAGCACAAAATGAAAATCAGGCAAAATCGCTAATTTTGATATTTGGCTGCTTTTCAGTTTGAGCAATATGAAATCAGCGCAAAATCAAAATCAAGCAAAATCGTTCATTTTGAAATCAGGCCGCTTTTGATTTTGAGCAATATGAAATCAGCATAAAATGAAAATCAGGCAAAATTGTTCATTTTGAAATCAGGCCGCTTTTGATTTTGAGCAATATGAAATCAGCGCAAGATCAAAATCAGGCAAAATCGTCATTTTAAAAAGCGACGAATATCAAAATCAAATAAAATCAAACATTTCACGACTTTTGCTAATTCCGACTGCAGTTTTTTAAACACTGGGGGTACCACACACACACATATACATAAGCTCCAAGCACAAAGCTGCCAGCTCTATTTAAGCCCCCACCGCCAAGCGCCAAACACTTTGCACTAATTACATCCGCTTTAAGCCAACAAACACGATTACATTATCTACTTACACACTTACCGAGCAGTCACACAAATAAACAGTTCACGTGCCACACCAACACACATACTCAAACTTGCCACCCTGCAGGGAATTCAATAACTAGTGAGCAAAATTTCTAGTTCCGAACTAGCGAAAAGGTGTCAAAAGGGAACTAGATCAATTGTAGTTAGACCCTCACCAGTTCAGGAGGAGTGAATTGAGTGACCATTATAAGACACACTTTGATTTGTATGCAAGTTCGAAGTGACAAAAATTCTATGAAAATTTTTCGTTCGTTCAATTTCCGTCGGCTTTGTATATTTCTGCAATTCTCAGATGTTTAGTGAAGCGTTTCATATAAAGAGTTTTCTATTTGCATCTTAACTTGTATGAAATGAAATGTTCCCCTAATTATGCTTTTCCGATCCCTCAGGCTTATTTTTAATTTTTTTTATTTTATTACTTTTTAAATATGACTGTAAGTTTTATTAAATAAATAAATAAAAAAATATTAGTCAAAAAAAAAATTAAAAAAAAAAATTATCATCCACCTTGACACCGACAGGATTCGAACCCGCGCCCCTCAGATTGAAAGGCACATGCGTTAGCCAGTCGGCCATCGCGCCATTTGCATGAAGTGTGTCAAAGTCTGCACTTAAGCGGCAGATGTAAAACTGTAGAATTTGTAGGTACTTGTAGCTAGTTCGGAACTATCGAAAATGTAGGGCAGAGGGTGACAATTGACACCGCCTAGGACATCGCCGTGTTAAATTCGCCAGTTGATAACATGCAAAAGAGGTTTAGCTCGCACTAGTAGTGTCGAAAAATGCACTAGAAGCGACCTAGTTCGGAACTAGAGATTTTCCCTACAGGGCAGTGACACACATACACATGCATACTTTTTACACAATAAAAGCCTAAATAAGTAAAATCAACAAAACCCTCATTCATAAGCAAATACTTAGGCGATAGTGTGTGTGTGTTTGCACGCCAAGTCGACTCAAGTTGTGTGTGTTTAATCTCACACGCTCGCTCACTCTCTCGCTTTGTAATCCTGTTTGTCATGTCATGTCAAGTTTTTTAAAGATTTATTACACACCAAATTGCGATGCAGTTGTGGAAATTAAAACCAAAAAAAAGCGAGAAAAGCAAAGCAGCCTCGTTTCTAATTTTATGCATGAAATCTTTAACGAGAAATTTTTAACACCACTCAAGTTTTCAAGTTTAAGTGGCATACTTTTAGGGGTTTTGCCTTTTTGCTTTTATCCTTCTGGGCGTGCATTTGTTGCATACTTTTGGCGTATGTGTGTGGAGAATGATCAAAAAGCCAAAGCCACTAGCAGATAGTGTCACTTGCGTATAAAAGCATGTAGAATTTCATTAAGCTTACATTTAGCACTGTTAAGCTTAACTGGAATTTCGGTAAACAGCTTTCATATGCGCGAGAAAGCTATTTAACTGCTGGATAATACATAACAGACACTTGTTTAAATTTGGGACAACCAGAAGCTAAAAATCAGTTTGTAAATAATTAAAATCAAAAACTTCAAGTGAAACGCAGAAAAATATATGAAACTTCACAAAAGCTCCTAAAAGTTCCTAAAAACCTCGTATATTAAAGTTGAAGGGTTTGTGTCCGAGATAGAAATTGATAAGCATATAAAAAGATTGTGAATCTGCGATCGGATATAAAGAAGTCGACAGTCGGATAAAAATGCTCAAGCCTTGAGTATTAACTACAAAACTAGCGAAGTTGGGCCGCACGTAAATACTAAAGGTTTTAGTCTTAGATACCTAAGTTATCAAACGCATAGAAAACCTCTAAAAGTTAGAGTCCTAGATAAGGTACTCGAAGGAGTCGAAATTCACATAAAACGGCTAAAGTTTTGCCGTCCCAGATAAGATATAAAGCTGTCGAGACACCTGAAAAAAGGTCAAAGTTTAGAGTCATATCGTCGGTCTCCTGCCAGAAACACGAATGTTAAATTTTTTCTAAGTACGATGTCTGCTCTTTATCGGGTATATATTGATATAATCTATATATTAATAGGCTAACATTTTTCCCATACAAACAATTGCCAGGCTGTTTTGCACATTTAACATACTCATATCCACATAAAATTGATATGGATGTGTTCTTATGAGTCAGGAACAGTGCATAGGCATATAATTTTTTCTATAAATTATTTAATTTCTTTATAATTAATAAATAAATAAAGTTTTTAGTTTTGTACCATTTTTGATTTACTTCGTTTTTGCTTCGTTGGCAAATGTGCCCACTATCTATATATTAATAGGCTAACATTTTTCCCATACAAACAATTGCCAGGCTGTTTTGCACATTTAACATACTCATATCTACATAAAATTGATATGGATGTGTTCTTATGAGTCAGGAGCAGTGCATAGGCATATAATTTTTTCTATAAATTATTTAATTTCTTTATAATTAATAAATAAAGTTTTTAGTTTTGTACCATTTTTGATTTACTTCGTTTTTGCTTCGTTGGCAAATGTGCCCACTATCTATATATTAATAGGCTAACATTTTTCCCATACAAACAATTGCCAGGCTGTTTTGCACATTTAACATACTCATATCCACATAAAATTGATATGGATGTGTTCTTATGAGTCAGGAGCAGTGCATAGGCATATAATTTTTTCTATAAATTATTTAATTTCTTTATAATTAATAAATAAAGTTTTTAGTTTTGTACCATTTTTGATTTACTTCGTTTTTGCTTCGTTGGCAAATGTGCCCACTATCTATATATTAATAGGCTAACATTTTTCCCATACAAACAATTGCCAGGCTGTTTTGCACATTTAACATACTCATATCCACATAAAATTGATATGGATGTGTTCGTATGAGTCAGGAGCAGTGCATAGGCATATAATTTTTTCTATAAATTATTTAATTTCTTTATAATTAATAAATAAAGTTTTTAGTTTTGTACCATTTTTGATTTACTTCGTTTTTGCTTCGTTGGCAAATGTGCCCACTATCTATATATTAATAGGCTAACATTTTTCCCATACAAACAATTGCCAGGCTGTCCCAGCAGGGCTTTCTCTTACATGTAATGGGTAAAATCATCGAGAAATCTTGATTCATCGCTTACACTTTCGAATACGGATTGCATTACTTTAACATAGGCATGTCATTGGCGGTATTGTCTTACAATATTGTAGACAATAATGCATTATATAATCGCTACTAATATTGGATAAAATAAGCTATTACAAGTAATAAGTTCTGTCACTGGTATAAGTAATTGCATATTTCACACAATCCAGTATAGTAATCTATAATGTACATATTATAATAAAAACTGGCAAAATAAACGAGAATGAGCGTAAACTGCTTTACAAAATTGCTATTTACAAAAATTTAAATCAATGTAGGCTTTGCAAAATATATCGGCAGTGTTCCAAGTCTTTTCGGTTATTTTATACAATACCGGTAAGCGAAAAAATAATTTTAAAACTAAGAGTAATTAATTTATGCCGAAAACAAATAGCAAACAGAATGAATAGAAAATCAATTCTTTGCAAAATGTATTTTAAAAAAAGCACTATTTGAATAATAATTATTACACTATGTATTTGCACAGCTATTGGCTTATTAAAAAAAATTTTAACGATGGAATAACACGACTAACCACGACAGTTTTATAATGAAAACTGGCAAAATAAACGAGAATGAGGGTAATTTGCTTTACAAAACTGCTATTTAGAAAAATTAAAATCAAAGCAAAGCGTTTGCAAAAAAATAACGGCAGTACTCCAAACCTTTTCGATTATTTTCTGCATTACCAGTAAGCGAAAAAATAATAATTTTAAAACTGTCGCATTACAAGTAATGAGCAAAGTAAGCGAAGGAGTGTTTATTAGCTATTTGTAATGCGTTATTTCATTGAATACAAGTTCAAGCCATTACCAAAATATGGAAAAACCCTGCTGGGGTTTTGCACATTTAACATACTCATATCCACATAAAATTTATATGGATGTGTTCTTATGAGTCAGGAGCAGTGCATAGGCATATAATTTTTTCTATAAATTATTTAATTTCTTTATAATTAATAAATAAAATTTTTAGTTAAGATAAATAGATATCGTAAACGTGTTTACAAATATCGTAAACACAGTTGAAGAGTCGCTTTAATTTAAAATCGCTCACCACCGGGCCTACCTTCCTAGATCTGCCTTGATTTTGACCATGATTTCGCGTCGGACCGTGATCAAAAGGGCAAATCAGTGTTGCGGAATTTGGAAAGTGTTGCTTATCTCCGCGAAAAGGAATAATTTTTGTACCAATACAAAGTTGAAAAAATAAATTGCATGGTCGAATTTCGACCACCGGCGATACTAGTAACAATTAATATTTGTATATTTGATTATGTACATACAAGTATATATTATGTATGTATGTTTACACAAGAATTTATACCAATATTAATTGTTATTGCATCAATATATACTCGATAAAGGGCAGACATCGTACTTAGAAAAAATTTCACATTCGTGTTTCTGGTAGAAGACCGACGATATGTAAGATATGGAAAAATCGAGATGCTCACAAAACAGTCAAAGGCTTATAATAGATAATACAATGGCGCTATTATAACTCTGACGAGTTTTATCACCGAGCTTCTCTCCTCGGACTGGGCCTTGAATCCGAGACCTCTGGCATAGCAGGCGAACACTCTACCCACTGCACCACAGCGGCAACAAAGTCAAAAGTTTAACTAGTATAAAAGTTATATGCAGCTTAATGTGGCCATGATACCATCCCGCGTCTCTACCACGTGGATGTGGTTATGCAAACGCCAGCATGACGTCAAGGATGGAGTCGTCCTTCGGTAGCAGAAGGTTGGCTTGGGCGCACCGGCGTACTGTTGTAGCCTCTTTGGATATGCTTTAACTCGTCATCCGATCTTTGGCGTTTGTAGGCAGTCACGCTTTTCAAGGTTTTCCCCAACCTCTTTTAGGTGGATGATAGCAGAGATTTCGCCCTCACTACCGCCTCGCTCAGCTTTGGACAGCGTGTCGAGTGGCATATCCTTCCAGATTGCCTCTTCCATAGGATTCACGCCTTCCACAGTTTTCCACAACGTGTATTGGAAGGATGGCAGCAGAGATTCCGCCCTCACTACCGCATCGCTCAGCCTGGTGCAACGTATCGAGTGGCACCCTCGCTCCGTATTACTTGAGGACCTTGGTTCTCCATTTGTCCTCATAGTGAGGTCTCTCCGTGTGCGCTATGTAAGCGCGAAGGAGCCTTTGGCGCGTATATGCTAAAAGGACCCCAACTCGAAGCCGTTATCTTCACCGTTTCGTGCAGTCACTTAGGCATCCAAGGTAGTGTATGGAAATTTAGGGACGACCGGCGCGTGTTGGAACCTTCTGCCGTAGTGTGGAGGATACCCTGAACCAATCCTTGCAAAGAAGGAGTCCTCTCAACAGCACTTGCGCCGTCAACTTAACGGCGACGGAGTTGGATCGTACTTCGAGTCTTGCCAGGTTTTAACGGCGCGTATGACGATTGCAACATTAGCCTGATAGGCATTTTTGTGGGTTGTCACCCCCACATACCTACTCAGGTATCAGATTGCCACAGCCCGCCAGCCCGAAGCAAACATATCAAGATAGTGATAGTAGAGATAGTCTATAGATGAAGGCAGAATCAATATGAAGGAGGGATCCTCATTTACTATATCTGTTCCCCGCCCGAGATGGTTGGATGGCGTTAAGGAAAAGCAGGCGATTGAATGTGAGAAGTGAGAGGCTGCATTTTCGAGAATCGGCCATCAAGCTAACACAGCACTAACCTTTCCGGCACCATAGCAAATTTAGGAGACTTTTAAATTTATTTCTTGCCATTTTCTTTTATTTGTAGATTACTTTCTAGGATAGAATCGATTTATAACTCTTGCTAATTTTATTATACACACACCAAACAGCGCGTGATATAAGTAATTTCCTTGCAATCTCTTCACTTATACGATTTCAATTACATTCAAAACAAAAAAAGAAAAACCACCACAAAAAATTTTAAAACATTTTTTAATGCTTCCTTCCTTCCTAAAATCCTTCCGAAATCGTTATTTTAATGTCACTGGCTTAAGCTGACTAAAAACTAAAATTAGTGCAAGCACGTGCGACAAGTTAAGCTGCAAAGCAAACAGGTAGTACATATGTGAATAAAGCAATATATTTTGCGCTTAAAATGCGCCCACCTCTGACACAAGCAGTCAGGCTGCCAACGAAAACCACAGTGCCGCCACAGCAGCAATTACCCACCTCTCCAGCTCTACGCCTCTGACAGCGTTGCTGCCTGACAAATGCCAACTATCAAACTATGGAAAGGTATTTGTTTTAAGATAAAGAGTGTGTGAGTGGGAGTGGGAGGAGAAGAGGGTAAGTTTATAATACCATCACCTGATTAATCGTAAAATCTTTACTCATATTATTTTAAATTAATTTACGTATAACATGTTTGTGGTTAAATAAATTTTAGTTAAGTAGCGGCTTTATTTCGTAAACCACATACTTACACATTAAATTTATACGCAAAACAAGTCATAATCTTTAGTTTAATTGCAAATGCTTTAAAATATCGGTCTAAGTGTTCGGCTTTTTATGTACATTAGGCCGTCTCGCCTTATATGGACCAAAAAAAAGTTTACCGTACCCCATATGATTTCTTTTTCGAAAATATATCTGGAAAATTTTTTTGTTTTGGGGCACCGCTAGATGTCGCTAAAATACATTTTTTCATATCTTCGGTATTTATGGTCCGATGCCTAAGTTTGATACACCAATCTCTTTGGCTTGAGAGGAGGGTTTCTAATTCATAATTTTATTAACCCTATGTGCGCCATTGGGGTCACTAGCACTCAGTACTTTGTTTATACCACCCTAATGTACCTCTTTTATATCTGCATGTTAAACGTAGTCAAAACTCATTAATATTTTTCAAAAGAAGTATTTCTATCGCTTTAATAGAACCCGAAATAAAGCACATTCAACATTCCGAGGAATATATGTTTTTCGCTTCCTTTGGTGTTTTAGCTTCATTTTACAAAGATTTCTTCTGAGGAGACCCCTAATGAAATTTTATGCCAAATAATTTTCTAGAATATTTTAGCCCTCTAGCACCGCCAATAAAGGGTTATTTTGACCCATTTTTTAGAAAATCAGGAAAAATAGTCTTTTTCAGGTCCCTCCATCGACCTGAAAAATGTTCTAGAAAATTATTTGGCATAAAATTTCAGTAGGGGTCTCCTCAGAAGAAATCTTTGTAAAATGAAGCTAAAACACCAAAGGAAGCGAAAAAAATATACTCCTCGGAATGTTGAGTGTGCTTTATTTCGGGTTCTATTAAAGCGATCGAAATACTTCTTTTGAAAAATATTAATGAGTTTTGACTACGTTTAACATGCAGATATAAAAAAGGTACATTAGGGTCGTATAAACTAAGTGCTGGGTGGTAGTGACCCCAATGGCGCACAAAGGGATAATAATATTCCATAGCATAAGGCGTCCTTTTCAAGCCAAAGACATTGGTGTATTAAACTTAGGGATCGGACCATAAATACCGAAAATATGAGAAAAATAAATTTTAGCGACATATAGCGGCGTCCAAAAAATAAAAATAAAAACCTTTTCCGGAAATGTTTTCCAAAAAGACATCATATGCGGGGCGCACGGCGAACTTTATTGTTTGCGATACGGTCTAATGTACATACATGTGTCTTAATATTAATTAAATTATTCATGACACACCGCAATAGTTCTTGAAATTTGCTGATGTAGTAAGCGCTCGTATGAAAATCCTGTCATTGAGGACATTAAAGATTGAGTGGTAGGAGCAGCATTGGAGTCACATATGTATGAATATAACACGTGTGACTCAGTGACGATTGCGATACATTTAACCCATACGAAAAGTGCTACAGAGTAGTTTTAAAACCAAGATACATATATGTATCTATAAGTTAGGCTAGGTTGGAGAGCTTAGGCCAGTTTGGGGGCCCATTGTGACACAGCGAGAAAACAGATCACTTACTCCACCTTTTTGAACCAGTTTGAAAGCCTGTCGAAGTTCACCGGACCTCTTACGTCGACCTCTGCGACCTTAAGGAAGGGAGTAGCAAGAAAGCGCCGTTGAAAGTCAGTGTTCGATCGTCTCGTCTTCCTTATCATCCTTGCAGCTTCTTCAGTATCTGCAGTACTGTGCACCTAGCCTCTCTGCACGCTTCGCGATGGGACAGTATACTGTAAGTACCCCCACCCGGTTCGATATTTCGTCTCTACTTAGGGTAAATATCTAACGAGATCTCTTATGATATCATTTTGGCCAGGTTTGCCTAGATGTTCGCCATACTGGGTTTGTTGCCATCTATCACTTGCTTGTTTACGAGTATGGATGTGCTCTTTAAATATTAGCTTGCATGTGTCAAATGGCATACCTTAGCGTTCTTTGTCAGGAAGAACTTGCTCGGTAGTGCCTTGCCTTGCTAGTTCATCTGTCTTACAATTTTCATCGATATTCCTGTGTTCCGAGAGCCACACGAGTTGCAAACATATATATAGATATATATAGATGGAAACGCTACCTAGGTGTGTGTAGCACCGATTTGGCTTTTCCCAATCAGCCCTTTTAGGAATCTTTGTTTCGAAGTTACTGTCGGCAACTCTTCTTACATGCATATACTTACATGTAAATATACACCCTTAATCCTTAAAACTTTTGTGTGCCTTCAAAGCCAAAGAATGCCAAACAAATGGCAAAGACTTTAAGCGTTAAATGAATAAAAGAGAACTTTAACCGAACTATTTTATTTGTTTTCAAATTGCAATTTCGCTTTGGCCGCCAACAAATTGAGAAATAATGTTGAATTGGTATTGTTGGTTGACTTTCGAGTGAAGCAGATAAAACTTTGCCGGAAATCATCAGTAGCAAATTTAATCGTACAATAAAAAACAGAAACAAACAAGCATGCATATACTTGTTCATCAACAATTCAGCAACTAAGCAGTAAAATTAAAGTGTCAAGACATTAAAGTAGTCTTCCTTTTCTCGGTTATGTGTGCTAGCGAATAGTTCTAAGAAAAGATTAAGAAATTTTTGGTTGGAAGTTGGTGTAAAATTTCAAAGATTTCGTCAGATTTGTGCAACAAGAAATGACTACATATGTACGCATGTTGAAACAAGTGTACAGTGTGTGTGCAAGAAGAATGTGTGCGGTGAATTTTGTTTGCTGTGTTGGCTATAGTTTTCATAACAAAAAATGAATGAAATGCATTTATTTTCATCTTCGGAGAACTAAAAGTGGTTGAAAATCGAGTTCACGGTAAAAAACCGCGATTACAAAAAAAGCAAAAAAAAACTCAAAAAAAAAAAAAACAAATAAATTAAAACATCTCCACGTTATAAAAAATATTTATGTATAAAAAACCGCGGGTACCGAAACCCGGTTTTGGGAAAACCGCGAATTGGTTATTTGAAAAAAAAAGCAACTAAAAATTATTATCATGTGCAGAGAACTAATACGAGTGGGAAAACAGGGTACCAAAACCCGTCTTTCGAAAATCGTGGATACCGAATTTGTAAAAACCTCGAATAAGTTCTTTGAAAAAAACAAGCAAATAAAAATTATTTTCAATTTGAGACCGCTAACTTGAAGTAAAAAACCGGGTACAAAAACCGGAATATCGAAAATCGTGGGTACCAAAAAACCGGATTAGTAAAAAACTCGAATTGGTTCTTTGAAAAACAAGCAAATGAAAATTACTTTCATGTTCAACGAACTAAAATGTGTGGAAGAACCGGGTACCGAAGACCGGATTTCAAAGCCGTGGGTACCAAAAAACCGGATTTGTAAAAACCTCTAATAAGTTCTTTGAAAAAACAAGCAAATAAAATTTATTTTTATTTTAAGAGCTAAATTGAAGTAAAACCGAAACCGAATTTCGAAAAACCGCGAGTACTGAACCCGGACTCTGTAAAAACCTCGAATTGGTTCTTTGAGAAACAAGCAAATGAAAACCGGATTTCGAAAATCGTGGATACCAAAAAACCGAGTTTGTAAAAACCTCGAATAATTTCTTTGAAAAAACAAGCAAATAAAAATTATTTTCATTTTGAGAAAAAAAAAAAAACAAAATACCGAATTTCGGAAAACCGCGAGCACTGAACTCGGAATTTGTAAAAACCTCGAATGGCTGCTTTGAGAAACAAGCAAATGAAAATTACTTTCATGTTCAACGAATTAAAATATGTGGAAGAAACGGGTACCAAAAACCGGATTTCGAAAACCATAGGAACTGAAAATCGGTTTTGTAAAAACATCGAATTGGCTTTTTGAAAAAAAAAAAAAATAACAAATAAAAATTATTTTTATATTCAGGCAACTAAAATGGGTGTTCGGATTTCGAAAAACTGCAGTTTCGAAAAACCGGATTTCGAAAAACTGTGAATACAAATTGTAAGAAGCTTGAATCGGTTCTACAAAATACAAGCTAATAAAAATTATTTTCATAAAGGCGATAAAAAAAATCCGGCTATCAAAAACCGGAGTTCGAAAATCCTTGGGTAGATACCGAAAACCCAACTTGTAAAAACATTGCATCGGTTCTTAAAAAAAACAACAGATAAAAATTATTTTCATGTTCATTGAACTAAAAAGTTATCAAAAACTGGCAACCAAAAACCTGTTTTGAAACGGTTATTTAAAAAAAGCATTTTCATGTTTGCTTATAAAATTTTGGGCAGAAAAATCGCGAGTATCAAAACAAAAAAAAAATATTAATTATTATAAAATATTATTAATTAATTATAAAAAAAAGGGTATAAAATACCGGATTTCGAAAATCCGCGAATAGATACTGAAAACCGGTTTGGTAAAAATATTCCTCTGTACTTTGAAAAAAAAAAAAAATTTATAAAAGTTAGCGAACAAAAAGGTTGTAAAAAAACGGCTACAAAAACCGGTTTTTTTTGAGAAAATTTAAAAACATTTCTTTGAAAAAATAATTTTCATGGCGTACTAAAATTGGGTGACAAAAATCGCGCGTGCCAAAAAACCGATTATTATAAAATCGCGTAAAAGTTGCAAATAAATAAATATTAAATTTTCTTATTGTCTAAACATTGACATTAACATTAAGAAAGAGCCATACCTTTAATTTTGTATGCCACTGTAACATATATTAAGTACATCCTCGTAAATATCTTCGTTTTTTGTTAAGACATTTGCAATATTAACTTGAACACAAATAAAGCTCAACACACTACTAAAAGAAATTAATAAGAATTGTGGGCAGCTCAACTCGAGCGTGTGTGTTATTGTAGAAAAAGCAATTGTTTCGTGGAAAATATTGCGCTTGACTAAATCGAACAAAAGGAAGGTATTTATTTTTGGCTAAGAACCTGTAAATGTGTGCCTGTGTGTGTGTGTTTGCTGTGGCCAACACAAACAGAATTGGATTTGGGAAATTGCTTATTACTATTGACGAATCTTTTTCATTTAAACTTATTAAGTAAATGTTTCTTCCTCTGCCTATGTCTACGCTAGAAGCTTTGCTCAAATCATTTTTGGCGCCTTGACAAATAAATATTACTCTGTTAAGTGCTTATTTGTTGTCGACAAAATATTAGCTAGGCTCTTCATTTGTCTTGTACTATACATTTACTCGTATTTGTTTTCGATTCATCATAAGTAAATCCATTTAAGTATATTAGATTAAATCTTCTTTTGGCGTGCGCGACTCATTTGAGGAAGGATGCGGTTTCCTAAAATTTTATGATTAAATGAGAAATTGATTGTGGTTCCCTAAAATTTTATGAGTGCATGAGATATTGATTGATTTATTAGTACCTAAATAAATTGTCAAATGCTCCCTCGACATCATCAAAAAACGCCCATTGTGCATTTCCCTGCTTTCAGCACTGATTCCATCCTTGTCCCAAGATCGTGCAGAACAGATTCACAGGATTAGCCACTTTTGTATGCATGTTTGTGTATGAAAGGCCTATTTACCAGAACCTTGAACCCTGATGTACTTTTCGACTGTATTTATGTACACACGTTCCAAACCTTTCAACATGAAAGATGCCAGACTGATTGGCCTGCAGCTTTTTGGTAACGAGTAGCCTTCTTTTTCTGGTTTTGGTATATCTACACACCATCTGCGCCTGGCAATTTGAAGTCATTCTTTCGAATTGTGGCTTGTTTTTCGACTCATCAATAGCTTAGCACAGGTAGCTGTCGAGAAAGGGAATTTCCTTTGGAGAACGATCCTTTCCGGAGTGATTGTCTGGCTGTACCTCAACCGTCATTGCCTTGGCAGGCATTCTTGTGACGGAACCAGACCAAGATGGTTGAGCCTCATCCGTTTTTTCGGAATCATTCAACATCCACCTTTGTAGGAGATTATTGGTATGCGAGCTGTTTGCTTGAGAATGCAGTCACGTCCAAATCCGGTCCAAGGACCTTCATCTTCTTTGCACTGGGACTCTTGCTCGCAGCCTGCAGAAACTCCTTTGCAGCTTCAGAAGAGTGTTGTAGGAGAGATTAATGTCCTATTGCGCTTTCCCGTAGCTGTTCCCGGTGTATAGCTCGATGCCGGGGGATTTTGAATACCGGCTAGATGATTGAGCCTCATCCGCCATTCCGTTTTTTCGGAATCATTCAACATCCACCTTTGCAGGAGATTGTTGGTATGCGAACTGTTTGCTTGAGAATGCAATCACTACCAACTCAGGTCCAAAGACCTTCATCCTCTTTGCACTGGGAATCTTGCTCGCAGCCTGCATAAACTCCTTTGTAGCTTCAGAAGATTGTTGTAGGAGAGATTAATGTCCTATCACGCTTTCCCGTAGCGATTCCCGGTGTAGAGCTCGATCCCGGATGATTTTGAATACCGGCCTCGGCTATAGCCGCAGCTTTCTTCCTCCTCTGCATCCTCCTCTTCAGTTGCTCGACGATTCATCAGTTTTAGAATCACGTACAACCGATATGGATCTGTGGGAAGTACCGATGTCCTGCCTCCCACCCTGACAAGGTCTCTGCCTTCGCGAGGGTAGTACTATCCTTACTCCAATCAGCTATTTCTACAATTATGCTGGAATATTTCATTGTGAGATCAATCAAGTTTCCCTATTTTTTCATACTTTTAATAAACTAATTAAAAACTTAGGGAAAATTTGCGCAGTTATTCTTGCATTTACATATGTAAGTGATGATTTTTGTGGGGCTCATAGGGTATAGCAACATTCTTCATTTTTCTGTTTTTATATCTACCTTTCATTTTTTTTTTTGTTTGTTGAAAGTGCATTCATTTTCTCTCAATGCCACTTAATCTGCACGTCGGAGATAATTTCATGCAGCGCTTAATTTTTTTCCTGCACGTGCGAGAGATAATTTTTCACAGTGCCCTATTACTACTTACTACGAGCGCACATGCATATAAAGAGCCTAATTGGATTGTCGGTCGCTGTATGTTTGGTGCATGTGGGGGCAATTGAGATTTTGTCTCTTTTTTTTACAAGCTTTTATTTAACTTCACTTTTTGTATGTATGTCGTGGAATTTTGCAACGAACATTTAAGATACTTCTAGTTGAGCTAGGTACTTGAAATTTGGAACATAGTTCAGGACCCGAAGACAATGCAATGTGAAATAAAAAAAATCCGATAGATGGCGCTGGTGTCGAGATATTTGTAAAATTCGTATTTACCGACCGAATTTGTTCATATTCGGTATATATATTGCCTATGAGAAAGTAAATACATCCGAGGAAAAAAATCGCCGCTAGGTGGCGCTGGTGTCAAGATATTTGTAAAATTCGTATTTACCGACCGAATTTGTTCATATTCGGTATATATATTGCCTATGAGAAAGTAAATACATCTGTGGAAAAAAATCGCCGCTAGGTGGCGCTGGTGTCAAGATATTTGTAAAATTCGTATTTACCGACCGAATTTGTTCATATTCGGTATATATATTGCCTATGAGAAAGTAAATACATCCGAGGAAAAAAATCGCCGCTAGGTGGCGCTGGTGTCAAGATATTTGTAAAATTCGTATTTACCGACCGAATTTGTTCATATTCGGTATATATATTGCCTATGAGAAAGTAAATATATCCGTGGAAATAAATCGCCGCTAGGTGGCGCTAGTGTCAAGATATTTAGAAAATTAGTATTTATGAACCAGATTTGTTCCTATTTTGAACACGTATTACGAAGTAATCTATTCACAAAAGAGTATAGTAAAACCAGATATTAGATGTAATATGCATTGTAAAACTAAAAAGGCAAAAATAAAACAAAGTAAAAAAATTTTTTTAAAAAAGCTTTTATTTAATATTAATATAACAATTTACTAAAAAGGAAAAAAATAATTTTTTTATATTTTTGAACAAGATTTATATTAGTCCTTAGTTCATTTGGATCTTAATTTCAATCTAAACATACATTTAACGTATTTCTTCAAAGCATTTCTGTATATGTATCAACATAAATAAAAGCGCGGGTACTCATTACATATTCATGTTATAAAACCGTATTGGCGAAATGGAAGGAAGCGATAAAAACTTTAAATTCCAATTACGTAAGATATGCATTACGTAAAGAGCACCCGCGCTTTTATTTATGTTGATACATATACAGAAATGCTTTGAAGAAATACGTTAAATGTATGTTTAGATTGAAATTAAGATCCAAATGAACTAAGGACTAATATAAATCTTGTTCAAAAATATAAAAAAATTATTTTTTTCCTTTTTAGTAAATTGTTATATTAATATTAAATAAAAGCTTTTTTAAAAAAATTTTTTTACTTTGTTTTTTTCAACTTTTTTCAAGGTGCATATGTATATAGTACTATGTACTAGGGATTCCAATTTTTCCGATTTTTACGATCCCGGGATTTCCGAGATTTTTTTTTATAATCCCGGGATCCCGGGATTTATCGCGGGATTTGGACTTTAATTATACAGACCGACAAATTTTCCAAAAAATTGTCTACCTCAAATAAAATTCTACTTTTCTAAAGGATTTCGGTGCCCTGAATCTGAATCTGAATTCGGATTTTCGGTAATACTTGTAGGTTTTGAGATATTTATGCGATTTTTTGCTATATTCATTGCTCAATCTGTTAAATTACTTACTTCCATTAAAAAATGATTGCAGCTATTGAAAGAACGATCAATTCTCTTGAAAATAGCGCTTTGCTTTCTCGGGTTTCTTATTTATATATCTAGAAATATATGTTTTTGTACAATAAGGTATTTTTCTTCGAAATCAACGGCAGTATTTGTATCGCTGTTTTAATCGAAATCAAGTTTTGTAGCTGCTCTGCAGAACTATTTTTATTTCAGTATAGAAAATATATACATAGTAGGCCACTGATTGGAATTCTTGTTTCAGTCACGCAAAATTTAGTCGTATTTTCGATAAATTAATATAAATTAATTCACTTATTTCATTCTAACGCGCTTCAAAACATTTTCTATAAACCTTCAACCACAATCACAACCAGCGTTGCCGTTTTGCTTAAAATTAAGCAAAATTGCTAAATTTTTTCGTGCCTGTTAAAATGTTAAACTTTTTATCGTTTTGTTAAACTTTTTCATTCCAGGATGAAAATGTATTTGCTTCAAAATATTGAAGCTCATTCAGTTTCCTAATTCGATCAATAGAAAAAGCACTGTCTAATTGCATACCCAAGTTATCGTTAAATTCCTGTTGACACTCATTTGCAGCTATGCAATGTGAGTTGACACAGTTTGAGGGTGAAAACAGAATCAAAGCGCAACAACATGACGCATAATGGGTGATTGCGGCCAAAAATAAATTCAAAATTAAAGTATGAGTAAAACCATTTTTTTAAACAGAGATCGACAGATACATCAAATTGTAATAAAAAAGCTTATATAAAAATTTTTGAGTATCTTTTCGTTTAGCCGTACAGGGTGCCCAAAGTTGAGCAAAAAATAGGTCCTTTTATTTCTCAATGAACACACCTCATACAAAACGCTCTTTCTCATTTAACTGTTAACCTACATACACGAATGATACATCGTTACATAGATAATGATGTTCTCTTTCAGAAAAAATAACTTAGTTGTAAATAGCGCTCACTGTTGAATTTATATGAATTTTCAAATATTCACAAAAAATGTCGATGATAAAAAAATTTTCCTCGACTTTGAATAAAAAAATAAAAAAAAACAAAAAATATTACCTCCTCAATTTTTTTTTATGCTTTGAAATAATATATTCTTAATCAAACTGCATTTTCATTTTAAAAATCCACTTGCTCCATTTGCTTTTATAATTTTTTTCCCATCTGCCTAAAACTGTGTTTTTGTAAATGCATTAATTATGTTACTTTTGACATTATGAAAAACGTGTATATTTAGGCGACTAATCGAATATTTCTCTATCGTCTTTCAGCAAATGGTCCATACTTTAATATTATGAGGTAATTTTTTTTATCAGCGTTAATTATTATCTTTGGCAGCTTTTTTATTTTAGAATATAAAAAAAAAAATTGTTAAAATTGTAAAATTTTAAAATGAAATTAAAAAAAAACAAAAAATATTACCTCCTCAATTTTTTAATATTTGATGCTCCTGAATGTCTTTTAAAAACTGGCGAAAAAATTGTAAAAATTCGTTTGCTCCATTTTGTTTTATGAACATTTTTATGGAAGGTGTTTTTTGAGTTTTGGTACATTTTTCCCATACAAAATGCCCAGAAGTATGCTTCAAAAAGTTTAAATTTTTTTGTATGGGGAATATTTGTCAAAATGGTGAAACTTAAATATCGATATTTCCAATTCTAATTAAGATATTCGAAGAAACTAAACGCTGTTTTCAAGGGTAATGATTGTGCTTTCAACTGGTTAAATCGAATTTGAGTGGAAAGTAATTATATAAAAGATATTAAGCAGGGAATAGAGCCAAAAAACGTGTTTTTTGCCTATTTGGGCATGAATATCTCAGAAACTAGAAACAATTTCGAAAATCTGACTCCAGACTCAGGTTTATCACACTGAAATCCTTTAGAAAAGTGTAATTTCATTTCCGGTATAAAATTTTTTTGAAATGCGATTTTTTTGTATGAAAGTTTTATGATAAATGCTTATAACATACTTAAAAGTGCATATATTTTTAATTTAAAAACGGTGAAGTGCTTTACCCTTTTTCCAAAATGATTACCGCATTTGATTTATATTTCAAAAATGTATACACTAATCAAAATGGAGCATTTTAGCTATAATAGTTAGGAAAATGCTGAAATTTCAAAAATACCGTTATATGGGAGGTGGGCGTATTTGTGGGTGGATTTTGTTCAAATTTTCACAGTTTACTAACTTCAACCAAAAAAGCTTAAGTTCCGAGTTTCAAGATTCTAGCTTAATTATTACTATTTTTGGCCGCGTTTGTATGGAGGTGCCCCCACTGTGGCACAGTTTGTTGTTAATATAATAAACTGCCTAAAAGCGTGCTACATAATTTTTATTTGCAATATTGCAAGTTACAAGCAAGATATCCGAAAAAGCAAAACATTGTCTTCAAGAGAAATGATCGTGCTTTCAATAGATTTAATCAGTTTTTAATGAAAGTGAGCAACTTTAAAGATATTGAGGAGTGAATATGGCCAAAAACCGCGTTTTTAGCCTCTTTTTTTATTTCTGTTAAAAATTGTCGACCAGTATTATTTTCCCACATTTGAGGTTGAAAAATTAAATATGTATATTTTCGAGAAACGCTGCAACTTTAATATGCAAAGAAAAAATAGATTTTTATTGCCATTTTTTATTATTTCATTACTAACAAAATAAAATGGGAACGTAAAATCATGCTTATTATTTAATAACACTTAAGAGTTACTTTAAAAAACACAATCAACAAAGAAAATTAAATACATTTGGTGAACAAAATATTTTCCTTTATAGTTGGTACTTTTAGGATATTAGGATAAAAAGGTTTGCGATCATTTGATAATTTCCAATAAAAATTTTTAGAATTTAACGACATATTAAGCGAATATTTCCAAGCTTGCCGAAAAATTCTGAAAATTAATGCAACTTCCGAAAATATTTAAAAATCGGAGGCACATATTTTGATATGAATTCCGAGAATGCAGCTGCGTATTTAATTTTAGTAGAGTAATGTAAAACTATCAGGTCTAATTAAAATTTTGTTTGCATTTTCTTCCATTATTTACTTTCCATATGGGAAAATTCCAAAAACCATTTGGGAAATAAATGACCAAAAATCAAAAAATAGAAATTATCAAATGAATTTTACCACAAGAATTCTAAAGGCTTTAAAAATACCTAACGTACGTTTCTTTACAACGCGTACTTCACGACAAAAAAATTTGATTATTAAAAAAACATCAAAAATATTAATTCTTACTTTGACTAATGGCCTTTTTTATTCTGGCAAAAATGTCGCACTTTCTTCGGGCTGTCACATTTTTTGTTCTCTTGCACACAGACTCAACACTTTTTTAAGGCTGTTTGTTCTATTGACAAAATATAAAACTGGCCCGACTACGGGGCAACATCTTCTGCTCTTAGCACATTGCATTATTTTTGTTTCATTCATCGCATGAACAAGGCAAAATTTATAGGGCACAGGGCACATGTTGATAATGGTGCAATGTAATAATGCAACATTTTCATGCAGAATAGGAAATGCTATTAGTATACAGATCTGAGACCACTAAAAATTATATAAAATACAACTTTTCTTTGCTATAATAGGGGAATATTCTGTCTTTATCTTATCCCAAAAATCCCGGGATAAAATTCTAGCGATCCCGGGATTTTCGGGGTGTCCAAAAGGGCGGGATCCCGGGATTGGAATCCCTACTATGTACCTATTATATACATATAATCATACATTCTACATATTCATATAAGCTGCAAGTGTACGAAGCTTTAACAGTACCTAAATAAAAATCAAAATCCGCACACACTCGCTGTCAGGCAGGCAGGCATTACAGAGATTGTCATGGTGAAAAAGTTGATTGCAACATTCAACCGCAATCAGTGAAGAGAAATGCCTGCAACAGCAGCAACAGCAAAAGCAACAAAAAAAATCCAAGGCCCAACACCCGCACAACAGCAGCAGCCGGATCAGCACTGAGTAACGGCTGTAAAGCACATGCATACGCACACACTTAAATTTTTAGAAATTTAGTTATCATTCGCTGGCGCTTTGATATTCGTATTAGCCAACAAACAAACAATCAAAAAATGCAGAAAAAACCGAGAAATTTTTCTACGAAAATCTCTGTGGCATACATAGTAGCATATGATAACCCTGGCAGCTAACAACAGGTCAGTTGATATGGCAACAAATAACCCTACATTTACAGAGCCACACACACACATGCATAACCTTGTATATACAGGGTGTGTCATAAATAAAAATTCGGCAGAATATTCTAATTATTTATGATTCTCTCTCAACTTGTTCCATCATATATCAATCCTTGAGCTAGAAGAACTTAAACCTGATAGAACTAATATCTTTAGCAAGCTGGTAGCCCGAGTATTCTTTACACTGCCGATCTTTCTACAAGAGATCAATGAAGAGAATCAGAAACTCTACCGGGAAGATCGAAGAAAATCATTCACACAGACGGATCAAAAGCAGAAAATGCTACTGGATCCAGCTGGCACTAGGAGGCCGAAAG
The DNA here is from genome assembly GCA_960531455.1 of Urophora cardui. Taxonomy (NCBI): domain Eukaryota; kingdom Metazoa; phylum Arthropoda; class Insecta; order Diptera; family Tephritidae; genus Urophora; species Urophora cardui. The sequence continues at coordinate 17,776,178 of OY482670.1, read as the reverse complement.
AATTGGCAAATTGCGGATCAGCGTAACAACCAACTAGACCGCAACCAATCATATAATCAGGTATAGCGGGCAGCTGTGAAGTACATCAGCGACGCCATGAGGGGAACTCACGAGAGACGCCGGAGCTCTACAGATTCTTGTAAAATTACAAAGTTTTTTCTGCAAAAAAAAAAACCTAACCAGGAGGGAGCTACGGGCCCTTGTGGGGTTGATTACAGTGCACAATGCATGGAGGCAATACATGGCTCCCATAGGCATCATTGAGGGCTCATTATGCCTATCTTGTCTGGAGGAGGACGAGGAGAGCAATTTCTGAGCACCTGCCCGGCCTTCGCTAGACAAAGATTGCGCATTCTTTGGTCGGATGTATTGAGAATGGCGGATGCACACTCTCTACCAAACGAAAAACTTCTAAGATTTATTAATGAATCTGGAAAGTTTTCTGACAAACTCTGTTTCTACTATCCCACCTTTTCCCTATATCGTGATCCTTTCTAAAGGCCTTAAGTACAATGCGTGAGTGCTTGGGAACGACATATCTAGTTTTTCCCGGCCTACCACAATTCTATTTCATTCCATCCAGGATATTTGGCGCTTACATCGGATGTCCTACAATCAGTCTTTGGTGCCAGAGTTTCTCAATAGGTTAGGAATATAATTGTGGGAATACTTATCGCATTCCATACATTGCTCAGTTATACCAGCGTCGCACCACCAGAACCCGGTACTTTTAATAGCTTGGGGGACTCTAGAGTCACTCTACCCAGATCATACTGTCGTGATGGCCTCCACTGCTTCGCAGATGTCACAATTACAAAGTTTTTTCTGCAAAAAAAAAAAACCTAACCAGGAGGGAGCTACGGGCCCTTGTGGGGTTGATTACAGTGCACAATGCATGGAGGCAATACATGGCTCCCATAGGCATCATTGAGGGCTCATTATGCCTATCTTGTCTGGAGGAGGACGAGGAGAGCAATTTCTGAGCACCTGCCCGGCCTTCGCTAGACAAAGATTGCGCATTCTTTGGTCGGATGTATTGAGAATGGCGGATGCACACTCTCTACCAAACGAAAAACTTCTAAGATTTATTAATGAATCTGGAAAGTTTTCTGACAAACTCTGTTTCTACTATCCCACCTTTTCCCTATATCGTGATCCTTTCTAAAGGCCTTAAGTACAATGCGTGAGTGCTTGGGAACGACATATCTAGTTTTTCCCGGCCTACCACAATTCTATTTCATTCCATCCAGGATATTTGGCGCTTACATCGGATGTCCTACAATCAGTCTTTGGTGCCAGAGTTTCTCAATAGGTTAGGAATATAATTGTGGGAATACTTATCGCATTCCATACATTGCCCAGTTATACCAGCGTCGCACCACCAGAACCCGGTACTTTTAATAGCTTGGGGGACTCTAGAGTCACTCTACCCAGATCATACTGTCGTGATGGCCTCCACTGCTTCGCAGATGTCACCATTTACCTCTCGTCAGATATTTGCATCTTGGCTCACTTTGGAGAGACCACAGATTTCGCATTACTTCAAAGGTTCTTCTATGGGATTCTCTTTAAGCTCCTCAATTGCGTTTTATACTCCCTAACTTGCGTGTTGCAGGTTTTCTATCATTGACGCTTTGGCAAATGTTGAAAGCTTTGCAAAGCTTATGTTCCTAACAGAAGAGCTTGCGGGTACTACCTTATTCAAGTTAATGTGGATGAAACGTTGGTCCGACAAAGAGTACTTTTCCAAACTCCTCCAATTAATGAACTTGTTTGGCCGAATTTTCTGAGCTCAAGCTAGTTTACTTATAAACGCGGGCTCCTGGCCTCTAAGAATTATTTTTGCTTGTTGCTTGCTTCGATTGTCTCTCTCGTGTACATTACAATAGCCAAGAACTTTGAGAGTTAACCATTTGTGTTCATTTACTTGTCGCATACCCTGTATTAATAATACAATGGCGCTATTATAACTCTGACGAGTTTTATGGCCGAGCTTCTCCCCCAATTCGACATGTGCTCTTTTGTTTCTCCTATTAATTGGGTGGAGCTACAGTTTTATGCCGGCTCCGAACGAAGGATGCATTTTTTGTGAGAAGCTTTTTCATCGCAGAAATACACTCGGAGGCTATGCCGCCCACTGCCGAGAGGTGACCGCTATTTCTAAAAATCCAATAATTGAATTTTAATTAATTAGACAAATTTTTTTGTGTTTGCCCGGACTGGGGTTTGAACCTGAGACCTCTGGCATAGCAGGCGAGCACTCTACCCACTGCACCACAGCGACTCTGTATTAGTTCAGTACATTATGCTACATGTGTAGCAAACACAAGCAAGCTAGTTGGAATGCCACCCACCAAAAACTCTACGCCTTATTTAAGATTTTATCCAGAAGGTGATAAGGATATAAATGCCTGAAATTTCTAATTGACCAAAAGTTTTATGGACAAAGGCTCATAATAAGGCTGATTTTTCTATGTTTATGTCATCGGGCTATAAGGGTTCCTTTCTCTCTCCCCATCTATCTCTGCGAGCTAACCTTATTTCAAAGGATTATTCAGCATGGAAAATTAGTCTTTGATAGTTCCTTATAAAAAGTGCTAATGTCGTGTTTAGATACCTTATAATAAGGCTTATTCTCCGCAGCAAATAAGACCCGAATCATTTGTTATAATAAGGAATTATATGGAGTTTAAATACCTTATAACAAGTAATAATAAAAAGGCATTTTTGTTTAATTAAGTATTAAAATGGTTGGAGCAGAGCGAATGAGGCCATAACAGCAAGCAATGCTGCCAGCGTATTCCTTTATGATAGCTTAGGGTTATTGATCTTTTTGCAGGGCCACACATACATACATACATATGCACATATGCGAATTTCCATAAAAATATACATATGTAGAAGTATGCAAGTTTTACCATGGTTGCTAAAGGCCACTGCATGAAATATGCTCCGTTACTTTTATCCTGTCCCTCTTGGCTGTTGAGAAAAATTTCAAATTGAAAAAAAAAAAAACGAAATTTTTTAGCGAATTTTTGAGGCTGAAGTTTGAAATTTAAATTAAGCGCTTTATTCCGTGTGTTTTCTTTTTTCCTTTTTAATTTCTCTCCCGTTTTTTTTAGCAAAGCTTTAGCACGTGAGCATTTTTTTCCTTAGCTGCACACACAAAAGTCCACCGCAACTTCGTGGACATTACTTACCGGTTAAATGCGCGCAATTTGATTGCACGCGAACGCAGCTGTGTGTGCTGAGATGATGCTCTGGTGAGCTTTAATTTAAATTCATTGTGCGCTAATTTGCGTTCTCTTATTACATACTCGTACTCCATATGGTTAAATTATCTCACTTGCTCTTGTTTTTTCTTTTATTTCCTTATCACTTAATTGTTTCCGTCCTTAAAGCCAGTGGCGTAGTAACGGGAGGGGGGGGGGGGGGTTTGGGGGCCAAAAACAAGCTACGCCCGTTGTAGAAAACCTTGAACGGCGGCGAGTTTCAGAATGTTTGGCCCTCCCACAGACCAAGAGACGCAGATATAATTCTGCTAGGGAAAGCAGCGGTGTGATGCCTACACTAAATTCAAAAGTGTGCGTGCTGCATTTTGTCGAATGCGCATAACCCAGCAAAACGACGCTTGCTGACAAAGGAAACAGTGTCGATGCCTGTGGTGTCCCTTATCTTGGGATTTCGAAAACCGTGGTATTTGTGAAAAGCGAGACCATGCAACACAAACATTACATATTACTCTCCATATGTATTATTATTTAAAAACTTTTTTGGAAACGGTTTTCGCTCTAACAAGGAATATGTTTCCAAGAATGCAATGCTTCTTCAAATAGCAAGATTAAAGTTGCAAATAAAACTTCTAGAAAGCGAAAATAACTATCTAAAAACCAAAAGGGCACGATACGAAACAATATTGAAAGGTGTCAAAAATATTTTTACAGAGGAACAACTCCGAAAATTGTAATACCCGGATCACCATATCCGTTGAGATTGGATAGATATATTGAATGCCCAAACAATACACGCTGATACTAACGATTATAAGATATTGAGTTCAATATATCCAGTTGAGTATGAATTATATCGTCGCTTTATGTTTGCCTTTTTCATACGAAACTCGCTGGGTTTTATATTTTTTCAGTAAGTTGTACCGAATTCGGAAAAACGAAACCTGATACTAATGATTATAACTTTTACCAGATATTGAACTCAATACATATATTTGGTTAAATGTGAAATATATCGTCGTTTGAAGGCGTTTTGTTTTAATTTTTATATTCATATTGGTGCAGTTCACCAATTTTTTGTTTCTCAAGAATGAATAAAAGCTTCTTAAGAATTGTAAATAATATATATAATATATAATATAGTATTTTACCTTCAACAATAAGACAAATATATAAATAATTTACTCCTCTTTTTGGACCGGATCCGGCCAATTTAGCCCTACATTTTTCCCCCTTTTCCCTCTGGAAATGCAACCCTACCGTTTCAAAGAGCTTACTATTTGAGAATAGTGTCGCACTCTTCTATTTACGTCACCTGTTTATTCCACCATGTATGCAATGTATAAGTTTGTTTGTTTGTTTGTTTGTTTGTTTGTTTGTTTGTTTGTTTATTACCCGTATGTTTGTACGGGCATTTGAACAATTCGGGTATTTTGAAGTTTGTTTTTTTCTTTTGTTTATTATTATTTTTTTTCTTTATATGTAGTTTTTTTTTATTTTTGTTTTTCCGATGCACATTTTTTTTGTTTGTAAGCTCGAATTCTCGAATGTTTGTACGGGCATTTGAACAACAAACGGGCTTCAAACAAAAACGATCAGATCGAATTGCTCGATGCCCGGGTATCTAGGGCTCTAGTTAAAAGTCGATTTTATTGAAAAATATATACAGTGTTCTAAAAAAAAAAATCATACGCCAGAGTTTTTAAATTTATTTCAAACAGATCTGTCAAAAATTTGACTCTCTTATTTTCGTTTAAAAATGTATACAATTTTTCAATAAAAATCGCCTTAAGCAGGATTTCTAAGCTTATGGAAAAATCCGAAAAATCGTAGAAATTTCTAAAAGTGGATTAAAAATTTCAAAGCGCGGCCAGAATTTATAGAAGATTTTGAGGAGATTTCTAAGTGTACTGTTATGTAGCCAACCAATTTTAGTGTAAAAAGTGCTATTCTCAATGCTGTAAAAATTTCCGTCGATTTTAGTAATTTTTTTCTGTAGGGTGTTTGCGTTATATGTACGTGAGACCGTTCCAATTAAAATTTCCGAAAAGCCAATGAAGTTTTTCAAAAAGTTGAATGTTGCATATTATTATATTACAATTGAATGAGCTGCAAAATTGCATACTCAAAAATCTTCTAAAAAATGTAGCTTTATAATTCTTAGCCCCTTTTTATGATAAGTACTTCCTTAACTTTGAAAAATTGGAAATACTAAAAATACTGCCTAAAAAGTTAACAATAATCGCTGCTAAATATCTGGGTTACTTTCGAGCATCACCTACATTAACCAATATATGCGTTAGAAATATAAATTAAAATTAAATATAAAGCACAAAAAGAAAATTATTGTAGGTACATATGAAAAACCCTGTATCTAGTAGTGAAGTGCGGCTTTGTGCGACGTAATTTTTTGTCGGCAAACTACTAATTGTATTAGATATCATGTCCGAGGGTTAATTTGACTGAGTCTGACAGAGCAACATAACAAAACCAATTTTTAACATGAAAAAGAGTGATAATTTTTTTTTTTAAATATCCCAACTTTAAAAGCTTTAAACTATAAACTTAGAATTATTGGAAACCAAGGATATTATTGAAAAGTGTTAATAATTACTTCAACCTTTAGGATTCATCACGATTACTTAAATGAAATGCTTTAAATAATAAATATTCAAGTTGAAACTAGCACTTAAAAATATGGAAGAAAAAAACAAAAAAATTAACTTCAGATATGCTAAGTTACGACCATCTGGGGCAAGTGCAGAGTATGGGGTCAGGAAAAAAGCGATGAATTATTGTTCCCCATTATATTTCCAATATGTGGGTATGTTTTTTTTCTGTAATTGTAACAATTTTACAAAATTCAATTTTGGGCGCACAAAACTTGAAAATCTACCTATGCGCGTAGATTTCCAGAAGAGAATATGAGACTTACTTTTGAAGTATAGTTAAAGGCCCTTGGCAACTGACAATCTGGCATGTCAAGCAGTGTGTATGTGTGAGTTTTTTTGTGTGTTAGTGCAATCAGCCGTCGTAGTGCCACACGTTCTTGTTCGGGCTCGCGTTGATGAGAATCAAATCTTTTAGATATTTGCGTCAATCACCCGACACTCACACTTAACATTCCAGATTTTAAGTGGCCAAGGGCCTTAAGAGATTGATATATGTATTATAAGCGATATTTGTGTACTAAAATGTTAAATTATAGTCTGAAAAAATTACATTTCGCTAGCTTAGAGTGCAAACTGTGTAAGTCCACTTTTATGAAAAAGTGTATTTTTATGTAGAACGCTAGAAAAATCAAATACGCACCGCGCTAAACAAGTCTGAGATACTTGTCATATTTCTACTCGTTGTTATTCAGTGATACGCAAATTGTGTAAGTCCAAAAAGCGAAAAAAATTGTGTAAGTCCAAAATATTTATATGAACAGAAATTTTTTTTCATTTCGAATTTTTTTTCTTTTTTGTTTTTTGTCTCTCCTACAAAGTTTTAAAAAAGGACTTACACAATTTGCATTCTAAGCTAGCGATTTTTATCATTTGTAAAAAAATTTTAGTTTTTTTTTTGGTAATTTTAATTTTGGTAAATTTTTTACATTGGCTGTGACCCCCCGAAAAATTCTCTAGCTACGCCACTGCTTAAAGCGCTGATTTTTTATTACATGGTATAGAATTTATTTCCTTTTAACACTCTGGCTGCCATGTCGCACGTTTTCGTGCGACACCTAATTTTACCCTCAGGCCACGTCGCACGTTTTCGTGCGACACCTAAATGTTACCCTCAGGCCACGTCGCACTTTTTCGTGCGACACCTAAATGTTACTTTGAGGCCACGTCGCACCTTTTCGTGCATTTTAATATGGAATTTTACATGGAATTCGGATTCTCTGGCCTGTGGTGAACATTTTGATGTATTTCCCATGGCCCCTGTGTACTTTTAATGGTATTTTTTTTGGATAATAAAAATGTTGGAAATTTAGATGTGTCTTTTTATTAGTTCAATTCATTTATGAGCAAAAAAGAATATAAGAACATATATGTATGTAAATTCAAATGTATATTATTTAAAAAACAATAATATCAATTTCAGAATCGTCTCTTGAAAAATCTCCATCATCACTGTCCTAAGTTAGCACATCTTGCAATATATCTGCAATATCGCTATCTTTTATATTTCTTCGCGCCATTCTATAAATTATTCTAAATTTTAAAAAAGAAAAAAAAAAGAAACATAAATAAATAATAAAATAAAACCAAAATATTAAATTGTAATGGTTTTTTGCTGTCGCACATTTTCGTGCGACGTGGCCCCACAACATATTTTATGTTCTCCCAGGCCATGTCGCACGAAAATGTGCGACACCAAAAAACCGTTATAACTGCAAAAGTAGGGTCCACAATAAAGTCGGGAGTAGTCAAAACTTATTTTTAGGCACTAAGAAACAAAAAGGAACAAAAAAAAGTTGTTGGCCTCAGGTGACCAAAATTGTCAAATGACATTGGCACTGAACGATCAAAATTCTAAAAAGGCCTTGGCAGCCAGAGTGTTAAAGCGACAAACCAACCAACTGGACCGCAGCCAATCATGTGACTAAGTATAACGGACACTGTGAAGTACATTAAGGATTAAGTATATGAGGAAAACTCACGGCAAACGCTGGAACTCTACAGACTCCTGTAAAATTGCAAAAAGCTGTCTGAAAAAACCTAACAGCGAGTTAGCAAACTTCCTTCCACAAGCAGAGATGGAGGGAGCTTCGGGCCCTTGTAGGGGTGCTTACAGGACAAAATCTTTGAGGAAAGCACCTCTCCTCATTATGCCTATCTTCTCTGAAAGAGTACAACGACGATGGTACAGAGCAATTTCTCTGTACCTGTTCGGCTTTCGCTAGGCTGAGATTGCGCATTCTCGGTTCAGATGTACTGAGCATGGTGAATGCACATTCTCTACCACTCGACAAACTTCTCAGAGCCGAGAAGTTTGTAGAGGAATTCTGATTACACTATCCCAACTTTTACCCTACATCCTGTTTCTTTCTAAAGCCCTTAAGTAGAATGGGAAAATATGTTTGAGTACTTGGGAAAGACATAGGTTTTCACGGCCTACCACAATTCCATTCCATTGCATTACAACCTGCCGATAGCTAATTCAATTAAGATATTTTATGATAGTGAAACTAGGTACATACAATGCATTAAAACTTCTTCCTTGACGGACATTCAATTGTATTGAAATTCTTGCGAAACAAGTCAAAGAATACAACAGGAGCATTTGAAAGTTCTTCTTCTTCTTAATTGACGTGTAACCGTCTAGACGAGCCCAATAAGGCTCGCCATTCGTTTATGTTTCGAGCTGCCTACCTGGCGCCAATTCGAAATACCAAGGGGGAACGAGTAAGTCTGCACCTGATCTTCCCAACACAGTGAAGTTCTCCGTATGCTTCTGCCTTTAGCGAGTTTCATTAGAAATACTTTCTTAGCCGAAGCATATCCATCCATTCTCTCGTCATGATCTTCCCAACGCAGCTGCTGGATTTAACAGCTGGACATTTCAACGTTAATTAACATCAGAATCAACAGTTTGAAAGCCACTTAATATATAAAATCCACATGAATGAAATAACAAAAATTCTAGGTTAGGTTAGGTTGGAGTGGCTGCCGTCATAGCGACACACTTAGGTCAGTGTTGAGGGCCATTTTTGATACCACAAGAAAACATTTTGCTCCTCTTTTTTGAGCCAGTTTGAAAGCCAGGTCCTTAACGGCGACGTCCGCTACCTTACATAGGATATCCAGAGAAGGAGTCCCAAGAGAGCGCTGTCTGGCGCCGTTAAGAGAAATCTAAAAGAAGAAAAATAAAAAATAGACACTTCAAAGGACAAAGAAGTCGAAACTTTTAGAACACCTTCGACACCTAAGGAAACTTTGAAAGCCGCTTGATGTTTAAAATTTAAATGCATGCAAAGTTGGAAAGCCACTTGACGCTTGAAGTCGAAAGTAATGGACAGTTGTAAAGCCACTCTATATGGTACAGTCAAGCAAATGGCTAGAAGAGAAAACTATCAAGAACTCACTTGTAGGAGCAGGACCTACTTTAGCGAACTATGAAATGAAGAGTCTCTCTGTCTAATTTGGTCACTGGTCTTTTTAGCAATCTAAAAAGCAATCCGTAAAAGCTGCCAAACGAGTGCCAATATTCAATAGCTGCGAAGACAGCTTCTTTGCTACAACAAAATGTGTGCGCATTTTTTCAAGTGGCAGTAAAAGAAAATGAAGCCATTTCCCATTGAAATAAAAATAAAAAAGAAGAAATTGTTGCGCTGCCACAATAAAATACTTAACACTTCAAATTTTATTTGCTCGTTACTTAAAAATCAACGACATTCGCGCAAATGTGGAACGCCAAAAACTTGTCACATTTTTTAATACAGTCGTAATGTGGTAAAAGAGGATGCGGAAAAGATATGTGGGATACACCACACAAGCAGCATGAATATATTCGAGTTAAAGTAACAACGCCAACAACTTGCATAGTTGCCTCACCCTTTCAAGTAGCGAAATTTCACAAACCGCAAACATTTTACAAAGCTTATCACTTTTTTATTTTTGTTTTTTTGCATTACATTTTTAAATCATTGCTTTTTTTGTCAAAAATGGCGTAAAGCGAATTTCAATGGTTTTTCTAGAATTCGCAAAACGAAGAAAGCTTTATGAGCCATTTTGGCGGCGGCAAAAAGATGTTGTTTAGCGACTTTACGGCGGGCTGGCACGGCTTTGAGTTTGTGAAAGAGGAAAAAGAAGCAAGAAGAAGCAAAGCCAATTGTGTTCATGCAGAGTTGTAATAAATGCGTAGGGAATGCGTTTGTTACGCGTATGTGTACTGAGATATGTTTTTTTTTTTTTCAAAACAGAGGTTCTTCGGATTCTCACTTTGACTACTCAAGCACAATGGCAGCCACCACAAGGGCTGTACTTTAAAAGAAGCGCTAATCGTACTGCAAGGCACTGAAGCGCTGATTGGCTTTGACTGTCGAAATCTAGAGAAATTAAAGGCACCCTTTCAAAGGGTAAAATATGTGCAAACAAAATACTAGCTTCGATAGAACTATAAACTAAGCTTATAAGCATGTAAATAATTGAATACAGGGTGCCTTGAAAGGTGAGCTTAATATAAATTGGTACCTGTTCTTAAGACAATATTAGTGGTACTACGAGACGTCGGACGACACTTTGAAGATACGGCTTCACCTAAAGACGACAATCTATGAATGTAAATGCATCATTAGATGAAGCATGGCGGAGGTCGTGGACGGGAGGGAGAGTTCATTAGTTACATAGATCGCCAATGTTCCATTTTGTTGACACATAACTCAATTCGGGCGCGCCTTATTGGGAATTGCCAACCCAGCCTAATGTTTATTATGTTGGCTTGTTGGTTGGTTTGAGTGGCGAGTCCCACAGACTCTAATTAGTGCCGAAACGCCGTTCTAATACCACGACTCGTGACTAAAAAACCAGAACAAAAAGTATAGGGTAAAAGAGAATATCGATTCGGAAGGTATACAAGAAGCGCCTCAGGTCTAACGTCCTTGAGGTCCGAGAGGTTGCCGAAGAAAGGATTGCCAAGGAATTTCATTCTACCTAGGCAGTGTGAAGGACACTCACATAGCAATTTCTCCATCGTCTCCTCCGCTCCAGGAAGACTATAGCTGCGACACAGAGTGTTATGGTTCAATACCAATCGGACCCTACTGGTCACTTCAATTTGGTTTTAGCCTCCTTGAACCTGTGACGAGAAATTCGGCCCTTGATGAAACCAAGAGGTGCAAGAACTTCCTCCGCCTCTGCGATATCAAGAGCCAAGCCTTGCCGGACTAACTCACCCTCATCAGCCGCCCCGGCACACAGATCAGAGCGACGCTATGTCGACTTACTAAGCCCATAATCCACTCCCTATACTAGCTGAATAGGCTTGTTGATACTGTTGCAGATCCCAGAGCCTCCAGAGCCGCCTGACTATCCTAGAAAATTCCTATACTGTTTCCGACAACGGCACTTTACGTTGCAAGTTGAACTTGCAGACCTCCTCTATGGCGAAAAATTCGCATTGAAAATCGCTCGCCATATCCGTGAGACTTATTGATATGGAAGTGTCCGGCTGAATTACGAAGATTCCCGCTCCCATTCCGCATGCCATCTTTGACCCTTCCGTGAAAAGTGGAACATCGAATGTCTGGCTATTTTACCATCTCGCTAGTCGATGTATTGTGGAAAGATTTTCCGTCATCCCGTCAACCGGTTTGTCTCCAGACCAAACTTGCCAAGTGATGACGGAAAATCGTTCCACAATACATCACATTCCCACCCTCTCGGAAAAGCAAGCAACCAAAAAGTAATCTCCCTAGTCTTGTTGGATGGAAGACTGTTATAGGACAGATGTAACTTGATGTCGGGGTCGGTCAGGTCAAAGTTTGACTGGTTACAAAGTAAATTGCTTCAGTTGACAACACGACAAAGTAGAGTGAAAGTAGCTGTGCTAATGCTCTATTTTGGAACGATTTTCCGTCATCCCTTGCCAATTTTGGTTTGGACACAAACCAGTTTCGTCTAATATGCGAACGAAAAAAGACACTGAAGATGGCGCATATTAGCCGAAAACGGATTGTCTCCAAGCCAAACCTGACAAGTGATGACGGAAAATCGTTCCACAATACATCATAATCCTACCCTGTCGGAAAAGCAAGCAACCAAAAAGTAATAACTGAGCCAATTTTAGCCCTCAATTTGATACATTTTGTGGTATCTAGTATATGAGAGTAAATATTTACGAAGCCAACTATGGTTGATGGTCTCATTTCGTCTACAAAAGTTTTGCCATTTTTTTAACATTTGCCAATCACGCTCATATTATTTTTTCTTTTATTTTTTATTTCATACTTTTATTTATTTTTTATACACATCTAAAATTTGTTCCTCCGAATATGGCATATAAAAACTTTTCGAATTGTGCATTTTCGCAATTTTCGCATTTCGCAAAAATTTTGTACTATTCCTTTTGAAACAAGCTCAATTTTTATTGCTTCCTCTTACACACATACATATATACATAAAGTACATAACTGTTACATGCATACATTTACAGTTCGTTGGCTTTTGACTTTTGCCACTTTGAGGCTACAATTTTTTATGAGCAGCCAAAAAAAAAAAGAACCCCATCGAAAAGGATATACTCATCTCGTAGAAAATTTACACACAATAGATTTTTATGAATGTGCGCTGCTGTCGAAAATTTGAAAATTATGATGCGATTTTACTATATGGCAGCGCGGTCATTCACATCAAACTACATACATATAAAAAAGCGCCATAAAAAATAGTAGTGGCAAAAAAAAACGACAGAAAAATAAAGAGCGGAAAGCACATAGCTTTTGCGGCGCTCACCCCTTCACTCACACACTGCCAAAGTAAACACTCACACGCCTAACCGCAGCCAACTTTCTTTCTTATACATCCGCTTCATATTTCCTCTGCTGCAAATACCCACTTCCGTTATTTCTCTCTCTCTCCTTTTCATCTACTCGCTAGAATGATTTGGTTGGCCTTCATTTGCGTTGCTCTCTACGCCATCATATCGCTGAGTAAACGCACTTGGGAACGTTTTCAAACAACACCCATGGTTATATCAATGGATCGCAATAAGCTCGTGTGGAATACGAGCTTTCCCTCGCTTACCGTATGTCCGCATAAGCGTATTGATGAGATGAAAGTGGAGGAGTATATGGAGTAAGTTTGGCCTCTTAGGGCCGTTTACTCGACCTCTGATTAACGCTAAGCGCAGGATAAAGGTGCGGTTAAGATATGAACCGCATTATCGACCGCATGTTATATATATAGCTTTATGAAATCGATAATGATGTTTAGCCGGGCTTTAACCGGCGTTATTCAGAGGTTGAGTAAATGGCCCTTAATTACTTGCTCTCTCTATCTTTCTTCCGTATTAATTTTCTCTCTCATTTCTTACTCCCTCTCACAAGCGAACATCTCGAAAATTTTCCTACACCTCAGGATCGTGCCGATTTTCGCATATTCATCGAGTGTCTGGCGCGCCTCTCTTATGAGAATATTGAAACTTTGCCGCGTAATAAGACATTTGGCATAACGAGCGATAAATATTTGGATTTGTTGTATGAGTTGAAATGGAAATTCGATCCGGAGATGAGCAGCGGTGCTGCCATGCAAATGTTTATTTACGAAACGCTCACGGAGTTTGGCGTTTGTCATTCGGTGAATTCTTTGGTGGCGCGTTATAATTCTTATGAGTGAGTTAGTAATTACCTACTTTACTAACCTCTATTTTTTTTTTGGTTTCTCCTCTTTCATTTTCTTTCTCCTATTTTTACTTTCTTTCAAATTACTTCCCCAATTAATTGTCTTGCTTTTCTTTCTTTTCTTTATACTTCACTGCCGTTTCCTGTTTATTTCTTTCTCTCTCTCTCTATTTAGCTATTGGAAACGCAACGATTGGAGCTTGCTCGATCATGGCGCTCGCGTTACCGTACATCCGCTCGATGGCGAAATTTATGCTCAAATGATTAATCTCTCTACGACGTATGATGTTTATTTTCATGGCGCTGGCGATATACCGATTATATCCAAGCAACGTTATACATTTCCCGAAACCGATTATACAACGGTGGAATTGATTGCTTTGGAGACCTATACTGCAGAGAATGCTAGAGCGTGAGTATTAAGAATTGTGAGGAAGAATTTTGGTAGAGTACCCACCTACCTCTCTCCCTTTAGTACACACATACCATCAATCTCAGGCAGGGTTGCCAATAAGAAAAAAATTTCTTACCAAAAACACACCAATTTTTTCCGCGAAACGCGACATTTAACTAACATTTCCCCATCCATTTTTATACTTTTCGTGAATTTGAGATGGTATTATTATTTTGTGCCGAAACTAGAATCTTGAAAGTAGGTACAGGAAGGAAGCGTTACAGAGCCACAAATTTATGAGTATTGCAAGTGCAGAACCGGTTCAAAATCAGTCTTACCAGGCGGCATTACTATTTCAAAGCTAGAACACCAAACACCGAAGGGAGCAAAATTCCTAGTGGAGGTCCTCAATCTTCTCTGACAACCCTTATTATCGCCAACATATGGAAGATGGCAAGGAGATTCTCTCTACTCAAATAGGACTCCCCTGCTTGCTGACTGCAAGACAGTCCTAACGCCTGATTTCTCACCTCCCACCGGTAGTAGAGACACTTGAGACCGCGCTACTGCTATACATCAACGGACAACTACAACTAACGATTCATCAACATCGATTTCGAAAAATACACAGCACGACAACAGCTATAAATGCCATAAACAGCCAGATAGTGCATGGTCTCAACCAATGACCCCCCCCCCCCCCTCCGGCGAGAGAACGATGCTCGTGGCGCTTGACCTGTCGAAATCCTTCGACACGCTAAATCATGCCACCCTATAATGGAGGACCATGATAACTCGAGCCTCTCGCCAAGGCTGGAGAAGAGCTGGACAGCGAACAATCTGAGTGGTCTACAGGCATCGGTGGACTTCAGACATGGTACCTACCATAAAACCAAGGAGAATAAAATAGGGAGTTACACAGGGTGGTGTTCTCTCCGCGCTGTTATTCAACTACTACATCTCCAGACTCCCACCTTCACCTGAAGAAGTCTATATTATTTCCATGACATATTATTTCGATGACTGTTCGATTATAGCTTCAGCCACTGACATAAATTACTTATGCTCCAGGATTAACGATTATCTCTCGGACTTTTCTTACTTTTTTACATCCCGATCCCTGGAATTGCAACCATCAAAGTCCTCCGCGATCGTGTTCACGACATGGACGAAGGAGGTAAGACTGGGGCTGGGCATACGGATAGGGAATAAGTATAACCATCCCTACCGTGAACAACTAAAAAATTGTGGATGTCAACTTCGACAGCTTTGTCTTCTTCTCCGCATATACGCCGGCGTTTGTGAATCGTAACATAATCAACAAATTGCTAACCGGCAGCACTTGGGGAAAAGACAATGAAACCCCTATCGCCACCTACAAAGCCACAAACGACCGGCCGATCCTAAATTATGCTCCCCAATATGGTCACCGGAACTTGCATGATCCAGTGGAAAAAACTCCACGGTTTGAAGGTTCATGTTTTAATGTATTTTCAGCGAATGCAAAAACCTTCCAAAATTCAAATCGTTCTACCTTCTTACCAACAGGAAAACCGTACCAGTTTTGCTAGGCAAATCTCAAAAACGACATCCTTTATTCCTGTGTCAAATTAAATTTCAAGACACTACAATCTCTCTGTCCTCTTTGACTAAAATTTAATTAATTACTAAATGAGTTACGAAACTATTTAGCACATTATGTTCTAAATTAATTACCAAACCGTTTGCTAAATGTATTACTAAATTATTTACTAAATTAATTGGTCTAAATTAAATTCACTTTCATTAGCTTCTCCACCAAACAACGCAAATGTCGCTATCAATACGAAGCCGAGGATATGCAAACGGTGCCGATTTACAGTTTTGGCCTCTGCCTCTCCGAGTGTCGCATGTTTTTTGCATTGAAAGTGTGCGGTTGTGTGCCGCATTTCTATCGTAATCATTGTAAGTGTTAAATACATTTAGCTAATAACGGTATATTTACAGTTATTTGGTAATTTGAATGTAATTACATTTAATGTGCGGGCACGACAAAAAAGCATTATATTAATTAGCAATGTGGAAAAAAATAGAACTCAAATTTAAGCAAAACAATGCCGGAAATGGAGATAAAGATAGGGACAGAGAGAGATAGAGATAGAGATAGAGATAGAGATAGAGATAAAGATAGAGATAGAGATAGGGATAGAGATAGAGATAGAGATAGAGATAGAGATAGAGATAGAGATAGAGATAGAGATAAAGATAGAGATAGAGATAGAGATAGAGATAGAGATAGAGATAGAGATAGAGATAGAGATAGAGATAGAGATAGAGATAGAGATAGAGATAGAGATAGAGATATAGATAGAGATAGAGATAGAGATAGAGATAGAGATAGAGATAGAGATAGAGATAGAGATAGAGATAGAGATAGAGATAGAGATAGAGACAGAGACAGAGATAGAGATAGAGATAGAGATAGAGATAGAGATAGAGATAGAGATAGAGATAGAGATAGAGATAGAGATAGAGATAGAGATAGAGATAGAGATAGAGACAGAGATAGAGATAGAGATAGAGATAGAGATAGAGATAGAGATAGAGATAGAGATAGAGATAGAGATAGAGATAAAGATAAAGATAGAGATAGAGATAAAGATAGAGATAGAGATAGAGATAGAGATAGAGATAGAGATAGAGATAGAGATAGAGATAGAGATAGAGATAGAGATAGAGATAGAGATAGAGATAGAGATAGAGATAGAGATAGAGATAGAGATAGAGATAGAGATAGAGATAGAGATAGAGATAGAGATAGAGATAGAGATAGAGATAGAGATAGAGATAGAGATAGAGATAGAGATAGAGATAGAGATAAAGATAGAGATAGAGATAGAGATAGAGATAAAGATAGAGATAGAGATAGAGATAGAGATAGAGATAGAGATAGAGATAGAGATAGAGATAGAGATAGAGATAGAGATAGAGATAAAGATAGAGATAGAGATAGAGATAGAGATAGAGATAGAGATAGAGATAGAGATAGAGATAGAGATAGAGATAGAGATAGAGATAGAGATAGAGATAGGGATAGAGATAGAGATAGAGATAGAGATAGAGATAGAGATAGAGATAGAGATAGAGATAGAGATAGAGATAGAGATAGAGATAGAGATAGAGATAGAGATAGAGATAGAGATAGAGATAGAGATAGAGATAGAGATAGAGATAGAGATAGAGATAGAGATAGAGATAGAGATAGAGATATAGAGATATAGAGATAGAGATAGAGATAGAGATAGAGATAGAGATAGAGATAGAGATAGAGATAGAGATAGAGATAGAGATAGAGATAGAGATAGAGATAGAGATAGAGATATAGAGATAGAGATAGAGATAGAGATAGAGATAAAGATATAAATAGAGATAGAGATAGAGATAAAGATAGAGATAGAGATAGAGATAGAGAGAAAAAGAAAGAGAAAGGTAGTGATAAAGACACATTGTGCCCTTGTGTTGAAATATGAGAGAGCTTGCTGATACACCCAAAAAAAATTTCAAAATACGCGATAAAGAAAAATTTTGTGTATTTCGTTTAGTTACATATTTGCAAACTAAACACTCAGCATTACCGAAAAAGTTTTCGGAAAATAAGAACTTGTCTTCCCACTCAATATTAAACATCCTAAAATTGTCAATCAACGCGTTCATACAAATTACATGCGTAGCAGTCAACAGTCGTTTATCAAGTGATTTGCAAACGCACTTTAAATTTTCACTATGCATAGAGAGCGCTTGCCTTATACGTGTGAGTAAATCTGTGAGAGAGCAATAAAGTCGGCCCGCCCCGGGGCTAGGAAAAGAGCGTCACTGATCTAATACAAGGATTTTTGCAGGGGCAGTGTTTATTTTACCAAGGCAGATCTAGGAAGGTAGGCCCGGTGGCGAATTCAGAAACTACTTTTTTATATGCAAAGGTAGAGTGTAATGTCAAAATCCAAGCGAATTCACATCATGGCCAATAGGAATGGACGAGCACCAAGCTACCAATTGCAATAACAAAATACATGGGAACTATCTGAATTCGCCACCGGGCCTACCTTCCTAGATCTGCCTTGGATTTTACCAACAGTGGGCACTACCACAATCAAGCATTGACTAAAAAATCAGTGTGTGTGTGTGTGTGTGTTATGGCAGACCACGGCATTTTGACTCATGTGAGTAAATGAGAAACATCACACACATTTTAACCAATGTATCGTAAATCGATCTACGCTCTCCCACACAACAACAATCTCACTCATAATTTTGCCGAGGTCTGAGCTACGGAGTACTCGCTGTGAACCAATCGAATACTCTATTATCTACCACTTTTCATAAAAAAAAACAAAAATATAATCACAACACATTTGCACTCGTATGTGTTTCTAGCCAAGTTCCAAACCAATGATAAGGATAAAATGGAATTTGAAAATAAACATACGGGAACGTGATGAATGAAACGGTCACAAAAGTTCCCGATGCCCTTAAGAATGTGATAGGAAATATCCCAAAACTTTTGGTCATGCCTGCCGGTCATATGACCGGTCAAATGACCTGCACATTTCTTGCAGGGATGTATTACAAAATTTTTGAATTTGGATACTAGCTGGAACATATTCATTGCTTGTGCTTTTACTATTGCTCCATTCAGCACTCAGACATGAGTCTTACCACCACCACCCTCACTAATCTTATTATCCTCCTAACTGTCAGCTGCATTGGCTGCCCCTGCAAGAAAAATTTTAAATATTATTATTTTTTTGTGTGTTTTAAGTAATATTTTAAATATCCTTCATATTCCTTCAAATGATTTGGCAACATCCTTACCAGTGCTTAAAGCCAGACAAAGTAGAACCAATAATCCGAAAATACTTAAAAGTTTCATGTTGAAAAAGAAAATGTGTTGAATGAAAACGGAAGCCGAACACGGGTTTTTATAGTAATCGGTAGCGATGTCTTGAAAAGTTTTAAATTAAATTAAGTCATAAAAATATTCAAAAGAGCAATTTATTACTTTTTTATTAGCTCAACAGGTTTTGTTTTAACATGGAATGTTAATTATAGAGAAGGTGCAGCTGTTAAATAATTAACATTCTCTGGTTTTTAATTATTGGCGGTAGTGAAAATACTTACAAATATTGAATATATCCATTTTTATAGCTAGAACAAAACTTTGTAAGCAAACGTCAAACTGTGTATGTGGTTAGATATACATATAAACAATTTTACTCTTTGAAATTTCAACTAAATAAATAATAAGATTAACCTAGCTTTTCAATTTCATTTTAATTAAGATTACATTTAATTCTGCTATCACAAACCCTTCGCCAGATATCGGCTAATATATGGACCCATATGGCGCCGAAATATTTTTCAGCAATATTGCTATCAAATTAAAAGAGCCGATCAGGTTTTCCATATACTATACTATACTTCTTGGTTGCTTGTTTTTCAGACAGGTATTATGATTTTCCGTCATCCCTTGTCAAGTTTGGTTTGGAAGCAAACCGGTTTCGGCTAATATGCGCCATCTTCAATGTCTTTTTTCGTTCTGAGTTATTTTGTGTAAGTTCGATAGTAATTATAGTAACTAACTTCCGTCGTTTGGTCAGGTACTTCGTGTTCATGTGATGTGTTCGTGTATTCGTGCGTTCGGGCGACGTGTGTGTATATACATACATATGTAGTTCATGCCCTGTAGGGAAAATCTCTAGTTCCGAACTAGGTCGCTTCTAGTGCATTTTTCGACACTACTAGTGCGAGCTAAATCTCTTTTGCATGTTATAAACTGGCGAATTTAACACGGCGATGTCCTAGGCGGTGTCAATTGTCACTCTCTGCACTTCGATTTTCGATAGTTCCGAACTAGTACTAAATTCTACAGTTTACACTAGTTCGTTTATTGGCACCATTTCGATAGTTCTGAACTAGCTCCAAGTACCTACAAATTCTACAGTTTTACATCTGTTGCTTAAGTGCAGCCTTTGACATACTTCATGCAAGTGGCGCGATGGCCGACTGGCAAACGCATGTGCCTTCCAATCTGAGGTGCGCGGGTTCGAATCCTGTCAGTGTCTAGGTGGATGATAATTTTTTTTTTTAATTTTTTTTTAACTAATATTTTTTTTATTTATTTATTTAATAAAAATTTACAATAATATTTAAAAAGTAATAAAATAAAAAAAAAAAAAAAAAAAATAAGGCTGAGGGATCGGAAAAGCATAATTAGGGGAACATTTCATTTCATACAAGATGCAAATAGAAAACTCTTTAAATAAAATGCTTCACTAAACATCTGAGAATTGCAGAAATATACAAAGCCGACGGCAATTGAACGAACGAAAAATTTTCATAGAATTTGGGTCACTTCGAAATTGCATACAAATCAAAGTGTGTCTTATAATGGTCACTCAATTCACTCCTTCTGAACTGGTGAGGGTCTAACTACAATTGATCTAGTTCCCTTTTGACACCTTTTCGCTAGTTCGGAACTAGAAATTTTGCTCACTAGTTATTGAGTTCTCAATCGGTTGCCGAGATTTCTAAACCGATTCAAATTAGTAATGGGCGAGTCCGAGATGTTTAGACAATCGAGAGAATCGCCATCGTTGCAAAATCACAATCGAGTCAAAAGTTGACTCGCTCCTCGACTACACAATCGAGATGTTTTTGCGATTGTTCCGAGTCGGCGAGTCGTAGGTTGTTCCGATGACATCTCGACTACAAAAGCGAGATGTTTTTGCGATTGTTCCGAGACGGCGGGCCGGCTGTTGTTTTGATGATATGTTTTAGTTGATAAAATAAACTGAATGAGGTTTGTTGATAAAGAAAGTAGGATTTTTAATGGAAGTGAGGCAAATACATAAATAAATTAACCAAATTGAAAAATATGCTATACATAGACGCTGTATTTTTGCAATCATAACCAAAGAGTGTCGTGCATAATAATAATTAATTATTTAAACATTAATAAATTAATAAATTTTCTGAAGTGAAACGCTTACGAAACAAATGAATTTTACCAGCACTGTATGTACCACTCTATGTTTTTTTGAACCAATTTTGATATTCAAGCGGCAACAACAAATGTTATGTAATTTTTGCATCGAGATGTTGTAGGGTTGCTTTGAAAACGAGAGGAATCGTTGGCAAGTCCGAGACGTTTTAGCGATTGTTTCGACTGAACGCCATTTACGACTTGACTCGAATACGAATGAAAACCATCGAGAGCATTCGAGATGTTTCAACAATCGAGAGAATCGAATAAAACATCTCGGACTCGCCCATCACTAATTCAAATGATATGGACCGATATGTGGGCCGTGGGATAGCCACGGAAAGTTGTTGATAGGCAGCGGGAGAGGAGAAGAGAGAAAGAGAGTAGTAGGTATAGGGGGAGGAAGAGATAGAGGCAACGGGAGATGCAGAGTGTCAAAAAAATCTAAAATGCACAAAAAAACTTTTTATTTGTTTAATTAACTACATAGAAGTACAAATTAATTTTAATAAAAATTTAAGTTTCTAAAATTTTATTTAATATGTTTTTATAAGTTTTAAAAATTATCATTTTGTAAACAAAATGTAAAATACTATATTTTTGATTGTATTTTTTCATAAATAACAAATTTCTTTTGTTTCATAAATAATTTCAATAGATTACCTGTTTATTTATGTATGTATATTATTTTGATTGTATGCCTTTGAAAAGGCAACTTTTTTAATAAAATAATTAACAAAAAGAAGAAAAAAATTATCATTCTAAAAAAAAAAGTAGTCTCGCAGGCGAGGTTTAGTAAATAAATAAATAAATAAATAATAATGAAAAAATTCGAAAGTCTATTAATTGTACATAGGGCAACACAATTTTTGTTGTTGTTTAATATTAGTTGTCTATTTATACTTGCTGTTGCGTGAACTCGCTGTTAACAGTATTTTTGAAATTTCGTTGGAAAATTGCCGTTATTATAGAAGTTACAACGGCCGGTACGATTAAGGAAAGCATAGCCAAACACTGGAAAAAAGTTGGCTGTAAATGAAATAAATGCTTATGATACGCCCTAATGTTGTATTAACTACATTACATATCGGAAAAGTGTTCCCACATACATACCTATTTAACTTTTCACTCCTTATCTTTTTCACTTTTTTCCAGCCAAATATTTATTTTTATTTATTTTATTTTTTTTTTGCAACATTGTTTTTATAATTTCAACCATTTTTACGGTTATCTGTATTGTGAATGTGTGAATTGCGCAAAAGCTAGTTTTTGATGTGTAAACATCTTTGCTGTAGCTACGAGTGATTTCGAAAAACAGGTAAAGTTTACGCGTAAACGTAAATGACCTTTGTGTTAGTGCAATGCTGCGTCCGTGTGAATCGCTTGGCATTGTCAGTGGTAGGTAGGCAGATAGACATGTACTTACAAATGCTTGCATGCATAGCCGTGCAAATGCAAATATCAACAACAACAGCAACGAAGCGAAGTGAAGTTTTTGTTGTTGTTGTTTTCTGCAACAATGCGACAAATAGGCAAAATAAAAAGGACCAACCTGTTTGAACATGTATGCAAATGTATAGATATGCACACCTACATCTACCTATCTAATTTTCTATGCAATATTGGTATCAAATGAAAGGTGTTGAGCAGGCCTTCTACGTGGAGCTCTACTGTTTATGATTCCTAGGCCGGGTCTCCAGATATGGGTCAAACGTGGACTCGGATGATCTTGCATGTTTCTGGAAATACAAAACAAAACAACATAAAAAATAAAAAGTCAAAAACCAAAAACCAAAACAAACAAAAACAACAAAATAGTAGCAGTCACAATGACAACAAAAATTACAAAAACGATAGTCGCCTTTTAATCCATAAAAAACCAGGAAAAAAGGAATAAGGAAAAGGGAATAAATATCCGATTTCGAAACAGTTTACACATCAATATTCATGAATACCCGTTATTCACGCTTTAATTTTTTTTTGTGATTGTAATGCCGTTACAAAGCACAACACGCCATTTTGTTAATGAAAACAAAGCAAAAATGAAAAGCAAACAAAAACTTTAGTTGCAAAATTCGGTCAAATTTAAAGCCGAAATCACACGTTTTTTCGCACAAAGCAAAGCTAAATATATATGTATGTATAAAAAGTTTATATGCATTTTATTTGAATGTACCTACATATTTTTCTGTTGTTAATATGCGCTGTTATAAATCCCGCTATCAAGGCCGTAGCTAGACTTAAATTTAAGGTAGGGTAGCGTTGGTTTAAGGTAGGGCGGAAGTCAGTCTTGGCACTACAACCATTGAGCGCTAGGTCAGTTTTGGAAATTGACATGCATGTGAATAGAAATATAATTAATGGAAGATAGCGACCAACCGCCATACGCAAATAAGCGAGAGACAAAATTGAAGCCGAAAATATTATAAAAAATGTAATGCATCAAAAAATTTAATATTTTAAATTTTTAATTTTAATTTAATTTCCTTCGATTATTCCATACCGAAGAGAGCTATGATCTTTAAATTTGGTATGTGGGTCGCCTGTAGGTATGCACGCAAGTCAAGGTGAGAAAAAAACTCTCGAAAATGATTAAACGATAACCATAGAAAATTTAGACACCTCATTTTTCCAACGAGTATAATGTTTTCGATTAGCACACAACCTTAGAAATCATTTCCGCGATTTTGGTGTTGTTCGCTCACAGTGAGATTAGTTTTTGTCAGAAAACTGCCGGAATGAACCATTCCTTTAACCAAACTACAAAAATTTGATGGTCTTATTGAATTATATCTGTGATGCAGGGTGGATTCTCCATATTATACATTGCAACCGCAATAATTTTTTATCTCAAACAAACAAAAATTTAATTACAATAACACTGTAGGGAGGTCAAAATATCACAGCGAAACGCCGAGACACCCGCACTTAATTTTTGGCTGTAGAATACGATGGCGTTTTCAGAAAGTCAAAGTTAGCCCTCGTTTTCGAGAAATTTAGGAAAGAAGTTTCAGAGCTCCGAAGGTAATTTTTTTCCCGTTTATAAACTTTACTTAGGTTTTGAACCCTTTTCTCGCGTAAGGATTTTGACGGTTGTTCTTACTTAATTAATTCAATGCCATCATTAGTTTTTCCAAACTGGCTCCGGCTTATGAGATAACGGTATTTAAAAATTACCATTAATATGGACTTTTTTGTTAATAACTCAGTCAGTTTATGAGCTAAATTGCCCAAACTTTGCACGTGACAAAACTATTGTTTGAAAACAATTGAAGCATACTTTAAGGTATTATTTCGAGAAAAATTTTATGAAAAATTAACAAAAAAATTATTCAAATGCGTATAAAATCCTCAAACATGCATATATTTTCTTCATTTAAAAACTGTGTAATAGTTCTTTTAATTTTCTGTAAGACGATATACAGATCATCTAATTCATTTAATACGATATGATGAATTTCATATGAAAGGCTGAAAAAAACGAACATTTTGAACCCGACCCCCTCAAAAATTTCTCAAATTTGAAATTTTTTTTAGTGTAATATAGAATTTTTACAGTGTATGTTTTCAAAAGATGATTTTAATACCTTTCTAACGGTATACAAATTTTTGAAATCGTTTGATTAATTTACGCGTGATATCCAAATATAAGAAAGCCAAGAGATGCATTTACTTAAATAAATTAAAAAAAAATAAAGAAAAAGGCCATTTTAGTTTTCAGATATGTTATATATGTATATTAAATAGATCTTTCTAAAAAAAGTTCTTATTTTTCAAAATCGCTTGATCTTTGAAGTGTTTTTTCAGTTTCAAATTTTATTTTGAAAAACATTTTTTTTTCAGTGTACTAAAATAAAAAAAAAAAATTTTACAGTGTATTTTTTGAAAGCTAATTTCAATACCTTTCTAATGGGATGAAGATCTTTGAAATCGGTAAAGCCATTCCTAGTAATCACACTTTAAAAGTACCTATTATCGTCATTTTTCGAGTATTTTCGAATATTTTGCACAAAAGTGCAATAACTGATGCAGATACGTGGAAATCGTATATGAGAAAATTTTTCACCTATTCATTTTGAATAAAAGTCTTTATGTTGCTTTTTCACGCAGAATGACTATTTTCGGAGTTATAAAAAAATAAAAGTGCAAAACCATACATCTGAACAATCAGTTGTATGGTCGCTATATGTTATAGAGACCCGATCTTGACAATTTTCAGGGAATAGATTAAGGTCAATACAAGTACAAATTCTACAAAGTTGCATGTCCTTAGCTATTTAAATAGCGAAGCTATGCCCCAAAATGTCCACATCTGAAAAATCGGTTGTATGGCAGCTATATGTTATAGTGATCCGATTTCAATTATTTTCAGTTAAGGTAATACTAAAATATTGCCATGTGCAAAGATTGGGCAATTTCACTCATAAACTGACTGAGTTATTAACAAAAAAGTTCAAATTGATTGTAATTTTTAAATACCGTTATCTCATAAACCGGAGCCAGTTTCGAAAAACTAATAATGGAATTGAATTTAGAATGCCCCAATTAAGTAAGAACAACCGTCAAAATCCTTACGCGGGAAAAGGGTTCAAAACCTAAGTAAAGTTTATAGACGGAAAAAAATTACGTTCAGAGCTCTGAAAGTTCTTTCCTATATTTCTCGAAAACAAGAGCTAACTTTGATTTTCTGAAAACGCCATCGTATTCTACAGCCAAAAATTAAGTTTACGTGTTTCAGCGTTTCTCTATGATATTTCAAAAGTTAAAAAATTAACTACAGTGTAATTGATCTCACTTGTTGGCCTTTTTAAGGTAGGGCATTCTAATTTTAAGGTAGGGCATTGCCCCACAATGCCCCCCCCTAGCTACGGGCCTGCCCGCTATATACATACATACGCTTACTTATATAATAAATCATTGAATCATTGGCAGTTTCGATTTCAAATCTGTTTATCACAATTAGCGCTTTCATCGCTAGATTTTTTGTTCTGCTACATACACATGTATGTATGTATGTTTTTAGCTGTTTCTACTCAATTCCGCACTTCCTTTTAATTCTTTATATTTTTTTCGAATATTTTGCAAAAAAAAATTGCCGTTATGCCGTTGTTGCATCACATCGTTAGTAAAAAATGGACGTGTTTTGCGGATTTGCGACTTCGATGGATTGGCTTGTTTGGAGCATATCAAACGTAAGTGACTTAATATTTATGCGCATATATGTATATATATGTATGTAAATATGTACGTATGTATGTATCTACTTTGAAAAAATGTTGCAAATATTTTATGCCAATAACTAACGAAATATTTCAATATGAAAAATTAATTGGATATTTCGCATGAATAAATTTCGCGAATTTAATAGTTAGTAGGTATTTATTTGTCAACATTTTATTCTCTCATTTCATAACAATAATGATATAAATATTTTATTGGAAATAGGCAAGTAATGCACATAAAAACCGTATCGAAAAAAAAATCGCCGTACGTGGCCATACGACCATACGATCTCTTTTTGGAAAACATTTCCGGTTTTTTTTTTGGACTCCGTTAGATTTTGCTGTGGTCAACTTCTATTATATGCATTAGAAATGAAAAACGTTACTTCCTATCGTTATTTTTTGTTGCCACCAAATTCCAAAAAGTTGGCAACTCTAACAAAAGTATTTCCGGCGATAATCTTTCTTAAACACCTTTAATTTGATACTCATGTTATATATATATTTAATTGATTTTTACAAGTTTTATTGAGCTAAAAAATTTAAAACAGCTGGCAACCCTCAAACATTTTGTATTTCAATGAGAATTTCTAAATTTTTTTTTGAAAAAATACATATGTAATATATCATAATATTTCATTAATTTACCTAATTGAAAGTTTTTTAAGAAGGTGGCAACCCTAACAAAAATATTTCCAGCGATCAGCTTTGTTAAAGACCTTCAAAGTGATACCAATATTGTAATATTTAATTGAGTTTTACAAGTTTTATTGAGCTAAAAAATTTCAAACAGCTGGCAACCCTCAAAAATTTTGTATTTCAATGAGCCTTTCTAAATTTTTTTGTATGAAAAAATACATAATATGCCATAATATTTTGATTTCATTAATTTACCTAATTGAAATTTTTTTCAGAAGATGGCAACCCTAACAAAAATATTTCCAGCGATCAGCTTTTTTAAAGACCTTCAAATTGATACCGATACTGTAATATTTAATTGATTTTTACAAATTTTATTGAGCTAAAAAATTTCAAACAGCTGGCAACCCTCAAAAATTTTGTATTTCAATGAGAATTTCTAATTTTTTTTGTATGAAAAAATACATAATATGCCATAAAATTTGATTTCATTAATTTACCTAATTGAAATTTTTTTCAGAAGATGGCAACCCTAACAAAAATATTTCCAGCGATCAGCTATGTTAAAGACCTTCACAGTGATACCAATATTGTAATATTTAATTGATTTTACAAATTTTATTGAGCTAAAAAATTTCAAACAGCTGGCAACCCTTGAAAATAGTTTGGTTTTACAAAGAGAATTTCTCCATTTTTTTGTTTATCTAATGTACAATATGGTATAATAAATTTATTGCTTATTAATTTACCTAGTTACATTTGTTTAATAAGCTGGCAACCCTAATTTTTTTATTTTGCTAAAATTATTCTGCTATTATAGCAAACAATGCAAGGCTGATTCAAGAAAGTTGGCGCAACGGCGAATTCAAAAACTTACTTAATTTTTTTTTTTTTTGACAATCCTTTTTTATTTTATAATGTCAAAATCAAAGCGAATTCACATCATGACCCAATAGCAATGGTCTGACATAGATAATTGCTCTTCTTCTTTTTGTTGTATAGCTAGTCAAATTATCATGCTTTGTTTTGATTTGATTTTCAAGTTAAACATAATTTTTGGGCAACTTTCAGCGTTCTGTTTGCAAAATAAATGTCAGCTTGTATGACTTTGACGTTTCATCAAACTTGGCATGCAAGGCGAGTGCCAAGCAAATTCAGATTTTAGCCAAACCGAAATATCATTTTGACATTACACTCTGCCAAATAAAAAAAAAAAAAAAAAAAAATACATGGAATATTTCTGAATTCGCCACTGCGCCTACTTTCTTTGATCTGTCTTGAAACAATCCGAAAAACGAATCATTGGAATCTGTTAAATCGACTTTGTTATACATATATATGTACATATATGTAGATATACTCAGGGTATGGCAGATATGTATGAATTTATCTTCCTCAAATGAATACACTCACTTCAAATAAATTTTGGAAAAGCTCGTCTTTGTTAATACATCCAAGCACTAACCACACAAGAATGTCAAACATTTTACACCATAAGCACAAGACCAGCAGCAGGATCAGCAGCTGTGTATGAGAAATTCCGTCCAGAAATTTGTTTGCTTGACCTCAACAAATTAAAACAAAGCGAAATAACAACTGACGTATGTGTACCCAAATCTCGAGCAGAAAATCCGCTTAGCAAATCTACAAAAAAAACCAAAAACTTTAGCAGCATAAAATCAAACCACAAAACGAAACAAAGGAAGAACAGGCAAAAACAAGTGCCAAAAAAACAAGCGCAAAACAATACAAATGAAATGAAAAGCTCAAACACACATACTACGAGTAACACGCTCATGGTGATGATGAGAATTGTGATGACTAGGGCAACCAAAAAATTGCTCTAAAAATGCTTTTTTGGCGCCAAAAAATTGCCGTTAAACTTAAAGAATTGGCACTTTTTAGCTTTAAAATTTTTTTATATCGATTCATTTTCTTTAAACGTAAAAAATATAATAGGTATTAAAATGTATGTAAACCTTAGGTACATGTTTTAAAACAAATTAATTCAAATTGTCGTTAAACTTAAAGAATTAGCCTTAAAAATTATTTTATTTCAGTTCATTTTCTTAAAACATAAAACAAAGTAAAGTAAACTAAAATAAAATTAAAATAAAATAAAAAATCAAAATGTAAACTCTTAGGTACATGTTTCAAAAGAGAAAGACAATGGGCCATATTAATAAAATCCAAGCAAATGCTTTTACTCAAAATTTCAGAAATTTGACATTAATTTGTATGAACCAAATTTCAAAATTTGAGTAAAAGGTCAGAAATCTTAAGCAAAAGCAAATGCTTGGCTTTTATTAATATGACCCAATATGCCGGAATCATAATTTGGCGTTAGGTCGGTCGCGCGTTGATCGTACCTCAAAGCCGCTCTGACATTCGATATTAGATGTTGGATTGTAAACGTGTTCACTGCCACTAATATATTTTGTTGAATTTTTTCATAAATTTCATAATTTTTCATCGAAAAAAAAAAAAAACAATTTTAATTTACTTAATGTCAAACGCCCGACTTAGTAGAGAAATGTTCAACTCATGTTAAAAAAAATTTACGATCAAACGCTTGAGGTCACAATGCGATTTGCTTCATATATTTCCATACATTTCTACTCACCTGTCAAAAGCGCGGCCGACTGAACGCCAAATTTGGATTCCGGTATAAAAAATCTAATTCATATTGACACATACGTCATCCCCGATCAACACGACATAATAAGTGTATATTTAAAAAATATAAATACACGCGCGCCATCTGCTGGAAGATAGCGGTGGTTAAAACCTAATATCATTAGTAAATATGTTGCATATATTTAGACAGCAGCTAGAAATTACATACATACATACATACATACATACATGCATACATACATACATACATACATACATACATACATTCATACATACATACATGTGAAACTAATAAAAGCGTGTTAAAATAAGTGAATATTTTAAAAATATAAATACACGCGCGCCATCTGTTGGAAAATAGCGGTGGTTGTAACCTAATCTCATTAGTAAATATGTTGCATATATTTAGGCAGCAGCTAGAAGTTACATACCCACATACATACAGGTGAAACTAATAAAAGCGTTTTAAAAATGGGAGCGAGGGCGGAGCTCGCAGCAAAAAAAATTGGGAGTTAGTAGCAGAGCCAGGGAAAAAAAATGTTTTAGAATGGAACAGGAACGTAGCTAGAGAAAAACCAAACTTTTGCTCCGATGCCATGGTTGTGAAGATTAAACGAAATATATATGGAGGGTTATATGTGCAATAAAATTTTGTTGAAATTACCCGACGTCTATACATGCGATATCTGAAGCAATTCAATTGACAAATTGAAGCGATTAGCCAATCAGAGAGCAGAAAAACTGTAAACTTATTTTTTCCGATTTTTTTTTATAATTTCACATTTAATAGTGAAATTAGCATAAATTAGCATTTATTATGAATTTGGCAATTTTTAGCTCTATCAAAAGTAGGTCAGAATGTATAATTTTTCTTAAAAACTACCCTAAATTAAGCATTATCTGATAGCTACAATAGAAAAAAACTTGCTTGTGCCAATTTTTGGTTGCCCTAGTGATGACCATGCGGCGCAAGTGGATACAAGTGAGAGACACAGGTGAAATTTGTTGAAAGTTGTTGAAAGTGAAATGGAAAATTATTATATCATCCATTTGCACCACTCAAATATTTTGCTGTGCTGCTTTTTTAGTGCTCATACATACATACATACATACATATCGTCACATAACTCATTTTGTTTGATTAGTATTGTACGAGTACATGATGTTAGTGCTAAATTTTAGCAAGATATCCGGACAGTTGTTTCAACATATGTACGTATGTATGTGTGTACGTTAGGCCGTCTCGCCTTCATTTTACAATGATTTTTTCTGAGCAGACCCCTACTGAAATTTTATGGCGAATAATTTTCTAGAACATTTTAATCCTCTAGCGAACTAAAAATTGCTATTTTTCCCGACTTTCCAAACAAAGGGGTCAAAATAACCCTTTCCTGGGCGTGTTAGGGGGTTAGAATGTTTTAGAAAATTATTCACCATACAATTTCAGTAAGGGTCTGCTCAGAAAAAATCTTTGTAAAGTGAACCCAAAAGAGTGCAGAAAGCTAAAAACATATACGAGTACCTATTCCTCGTAATGTTGAATGTGTTTTATTTCGGTTTGTACTGAAGCGATCGATGTACTTCTTTTGCAAAAGATTAATGATTTTTGGTGGTGATGATTTAACATAGAGGCACAAAAAAGATACATTAAGGTTGTACAAACTAAGTACTGTGCGGTAGTGACCCCAAAGATGCACATAGGGTTAATACGATTACATAGCAAGAATCATGCTCTCAAGTCAAAGACAGGTGTGTATTAAACATTTATATCCGATTATAAATACTAAAGAAACTATTACTTTTTGGTTGCTCGCTTTTCCGACAAGGTAGCAATATGATGTATTGTGGAACGATTTTTCACCATGCCTTGTCAAGTTACTTTGCATGAAAGAAATGAAGAAAAATTAATTTTAGCGACATTTAGCGGTGGCCGAAAAAAAATTTATCTGACTGATTAAATAAATATGAAAAAAAGGGCGGCAAAAGCCTCGGCTGAAACCGCCAAGAGGTTGCTGTCTGTGAAATGGACCTCCGTCTCTCCTCCCCCATGCCTGTTCTTGGTGTTTGCGCTAGGGTAGACTGCGGGGGGAGAACGCGGAGGGCTAGCAAAGGCTGTTGTCCGGTCAAGTAGGTTCCCTCATGGCGCGAGCCAGTGGGGAGGAACGAGACGGCCTCAGTCATGGTTCGAGGTGCCTGGTGGAAGGCATAAAACACATTTATTTTGTCGCGATGGGGGATAAACAGGATAAATAATCACAACGTTGTACAACATATCGAAAGGCCCTTCACTACAGAGGGTGCGATAGGTGTCTTTCTTGATATATCGGCTGCCTTTTAGCAACGTCTCTGCTAAGGCGCCGTTGGAGAGTTTCGAATGGATCGGAATACTCCCAATCACTATTCAGCGCTAAATCGAGGACCTTTTTAGTTGTAGGATAGTGACGGGTGGTTGGGGCCTTTCGACGATGTCAAGACGGGCACATAGGGGCACCCCGCAAGGGCGAGTACTCTCACCTCTATTGTGGAATCTAGTGGTCAACAAAATACGCTTTGGAAAATACACAAAATACCAAAACTTGCGAAGTCTTACATTCCAAGCTTAGTATAATGCCTCCAATAAGATGTTGGCAACACTAAGGACCATATGTGGTCCACATATGTCAGGGATCACTGCGTCCTGGCCAACCCAACCTAACCTAACCTAAACTAACCTAACCTAACCTAAACTAACCTAACCTAACATAAACTAACCTAACGTTTTCTAAAAAGATATATTATGGAGGGCGTACCGTTTCTTTTTTGTGATACTGTCTAATGTACATACGTACATATGTTTGTATGTATGTAGGTATGTATGCGAAGTGCATGATTGTGTTTTTGTTCGCTGAGTGTGTTTGTATGTGCGTGTTTTCCACTCATCACTATACTGCGGATCTTTATGCAAAAAATTTAAAATGATTTATTAAGAGTTATATTAGGGGTATTCGCTATCCATAGCATAACCCTAGCACGTAGCACGGATTGCAAAGTTTTACAACGCACAACAACAAAATACAGGCGCACAGAAATATGCTAGACCTCAAAAATATGCTACACCAAAACCTATGTATATTTATTTGCTATGAAGTGTAGGAAATTAATTGCGACCCTGCGTCAGCTGACATTTGCCAATTGCTAATTTCAATTTCAATTTGATCATTCGAATTTTGCTTAAAATGTTATTTTTTATGTGTATTTATTAAATTTACTAAAATAAAATGATTTATTTATTAAAAAGTGAGTGATGAACGCGTTCCTATGGCTAAAAAGAAAAGCTGCTTCTTAAAATCTCCTACGTCTGTGCAATGGGGTGCTCTCGATGTGTAGCATATTTTGGTCTAGGATATTTGCAATCCGTGCTATCTTGCTATCTTGCTAGGGATAGCGAATACCCCTATTGATTCAAAACTATATATTCACATTCCAAAGCGAATTTTCTTGCTCTGTTTTGGATATGCAAATTATATGCAACTTATATGCAGGTTATATACAAGTTATATGCAAATTAAAAGTACACCTTTTTTTACATCAGATATGGAATTTTAAGTGATATACACAATAAGTAAAGTATAGTTGAATGCAAAAATCATATGTTCTATGCTGAATCTTTTGTTCTATGCAAATATAAAACCCATTAACACCCAAAAACAAACTGCAAATGGGAACTAATTTTTATTATAATAATTTTTAATGTAAAGAGGTAATTTTAGTTGTAGTTAAGACCACAATATACTACAAGTGTTTTATCCACATTTTCAATGGAAACATTGTGACGCTTATCGCTTAAGATCCGTTTATATGCTGAAAATGAATGCTCAACATCACAAGATGTAACCGGAGCATACTTAAATTCGCTCCAAAATTGACTGGGAATCTGTATTCCAGTGTCTAATATTTTGTTGTCACCTGAAAGTATTTTGGCTACTCCTAATATGACTTCAAAAGCAGGTTCTTTTTTGAAATAGCTTCAATTTTGGCCAAAACTATTTGCCCACATGATCCTGACGTAGCGTCAAGTCCTTCAAAAGCTTCTGTTATTAGGGCTATTGAAGCCATTTGGGGAACTCCGCGAGACTCTAACTTGCGGATTAAAACTGCTAAACCTCAATTATTATGCAAATATGCAAGTTATATGCAAATATGCAAGTTATGTGCAATATGCAAGTTATATGCAATATGCAAAATATGCAAAAATAAATATGAAAATTTAGAATATATTGTTAATAACTTTCATTTTTCTCTTTGGAACCATATCGCTATCTCTTTTCCTTAAAAATATGCAATTGCATAAAGATCCGCAGTCTACTCATCACATATCCTTATTTTCGATGTGCAGCAATGAATGCCAAAAATTTTCGCCATTTTATATTTCCTCTACTTTGCTGTCTCCTACGGTCTCCCTTTCTCCTCTGAGTGCCCTAGCGAAGCTTTGAGATGCCATTGGTCATGCTTGCTTGTATGTGGTGCCGTTGATCGTTGTGCAAGTCAAGTCATCCCGTCAAAAAAGTTTTGCTTATTGTTGACAAATCAGGTCTAAAAAGAAGTACGCTGGCAGCTCTGCTTCTGATATGCACTCACTCTGTCTGCTCCTAACTCTCTAATACTTATCTAGGCCTTATTTCGCATGGCGGATAAGCCTTTGAAATAAGGTGTGCTCTCAGAGAGAGAGAGAGAGTACTCGTTATGGCCTGATGACATCGACACATGAAAATCAGCCTTATTTTAAGCCTTACGACATACAAATTTGTTATCCTTATAATTTTCAGGGCTTATTTCTAATGCCTTTAAATATGCTGTTTTAATTCTTAAATAAGGCTTAGATTTTTTGGTGGTGTGTTAGCTTGTATGTATGTATATTGTTGTTGCATGCTGAGCAGCAATAGCATCAGCAGCAGGTGTTTTGTTCACACATGAAAAATATCATTTTCAGCTCAGTCATAGTGCATGGCTCTTTATGCTGCTATGAATTGTTAGTGTAGGTAAATTTGTATGTGCATGCGTTTGTTTTGGTCTTTAGTAGCACTCTTAGCCAGTGATGCCAAGTGTAGGGAAAAGAGGCTACATGTAGAGAAATTCGACCTCAAATTTGCAGTGTAGGGAAAAAAGGACAGATTTTCAAAAATTAGCTAAATGTAGGGAATTTTTGAAGTTAAAAATTTTCGTTTCCTTTGCAACGAATTAATTTTTTCTAAGAACCTAAAATTTTTTAATAACTACAAATAAAATGTTTCTGCATGCTTGTATGCAATATTTCAAAATTGTACTTTGTTCTGATCTGGCAATATATTCTTTTACCAGCTTCACCTAACCCAGGGTTGTTGTTACTGCGGTACTAAGCCCTGCTTAGCCGACGAGTTCTGCTCACAAATTGTCCTTAATTTCACTTAACGG
This sequence comes from Urophora cardui, assembly GCA_960531455.1. Taxonomy (NCBI): domain Eukaryota; kingdom Metazoa; phylum Arthropoda; class Insecta; order Diptera; family Tephritidae; genus Urophora; species Urophora cardui. Next base: position 17,741,275 of record OY482670.1, on the reverse strand, counting down.
AAGGCCCAAGAATATTGCACCTTCTTTTGGGCTTGTCCAGAGGGACAAGGGTGTTACGTTAGTTGGTTTGAGGTGGCATGCAAAGAAGTGCTATGTGTCATGCGGCGTCTCTCCACATGCCGGGCATACGTTAGGTATGTTTGGATCGACTATGACCCTGTAGAAATTGAGCTTCTACAGAAGCCCGACCATAATTCTGATAAGGTGACTTGGGTTTTTCTGGGCAACTCTAGTTCTTCTGCAGCTATTGGCAGTGATTGCTCTCTAATTATTAGGTACGCGGGGCGGGTTTAAACGAAGGTGGAGACTGTTTCGTTGTGTATCTCTTTTAATGCCTGCCTGTATGTTGTGGGGTCTAGTGGTTGATTTATGTATTTTTCAATCTCCGGGCTGGGACTGAAGAGATGTTTGGTTCGGGCTCCAGTAGATGGTTTTTTGGATGCCCTCTGCGGTAGCATCCCAGGAGAAACTGTTTTCTAAGCATGATGTTATGATTCTCAACTGGGAGCATCTGTGCCTCGTGATGTAGGTGGTGTTCCGGCGACATGAGTAGACTTCCTGTAGCGGTACGCAACGTACTCCTTTAGGTGGAGGTGGGAGTGTGGAGATGTATAAGTTGAATAACAACGGGTAGAGGACACCACCCTGTGGAACTCCCTGTTTTATTCTCCTTGGTTTTGAGGTACCATTCCTGAAGTCAACCGATGCTTGTCGACCACTCAGATAGTTCGCGGTCCACCTTTTCAGCCTCGGGGGGGGGGGGGCTAGATATGTATCCAATCCTCCAATAGGATGGCATGGTTGACTGTGTCGTAGACTTTCGATAAGTCGAGTGCCACGAGGCCCGTTCTCTCGCAGGGGTCTCGTTGGTTGAGACCGCGCACTATCTGCGTAATTATGGCGTTTAGAGCTGTTGTTGTGCTGTGCGTTTTCCGGAATCCATGTTCATGTGTGGCAAGTTGTAGATGTCCGTTTATATATGGTAGTAAGGCGGCCTCAAGTATCTTTACTTCCGGGGAGAGGAGAGATATCGGTCGATAGGATTCTCCTGCATTCGCTGGCTTCCGCGGTTTAGGTAAGGGGACCATCCTTGCCATCTTCCAAATATTGAGGATGACCAGGGTGGTCAGAGACAAATTGAGGACCTCCGTTAGGAAACTTACTCCAATATGTCTGAGATGTTTTAGCACCAACAGTCTCGTGCGACTGATTTTGAGGCTTTGGCCTTCTTTATGACTTCCTGAATCTCCGTAGGGGAGAGAGCAAGGGATGCGTCGTTGTTTGTAATCCAGGGTGTTATGCGCTTCCGTGCCCATTAGATGGTTTGCAGTCAGGGGTAACCGACACTTTTTCAAGCCAAAAAGCAGGTAATACATGAAATTTATTTGGAGTCAACTAAAATATTTTATAAGCTGACTCAACATTTTATAAAAAAAATTAAATAAGGATCGATTAGGTCACTTCACGTAACATTGCCAGATGATATATGTATATATTGGATCTTAATGTCTCGAGCTTCTATATACTCTTCCGAAATATTCTGAGCGAATAAGATGTAAGGAAATTTTTCATTTCATAAACATAAAAATTTCTATGTATGCATATGTGGCTTTTTGAATAAAAACTTTATTTGCATCAATTTTTTGTGTGTTTATTTCAAACTAGAGAAAATGCGGCGTAGGGAAATTTGTAGGGAAAAATTTTGTTAGCGTAGGGAAATGTAGGGAATTTTTTTGCATGCCGTAGGGATTTTTGGTCCAAGAATATTGGCATCACTGCTCTTAGCCTTTCAACGCCACATAAGAAGACAAATAATAATAAAAAAAAAAAAAAACAGAATATGAAAATGTCTGCCTGTCTGTCTTTTCTCTTGCCTGTTAACATTGCTGCACCTTCTACCAGCGCCTGCCGCCGCCCACTCTTGCTTAGCAATCGATGCTGATGGGAAACACAATAGTTTCGCTTATGAATTTCTTCACTTTATGAGTTTAATTTTTTCACTTTTTTAATATTTTTTTTTATTTTTTTTTGTTAAGTTTTTCCTCTTCTTTTTGAATTAGGTATTCTCAACCGAAACGTGTTGCGTTGTTATGCAACTCCTTGCTCTGTTGCTGCCTTTCTCTTGACCTTTTCACATTTTTGTGCTTGTGTTCTTGTTTCTTGTTTTTGCTTGGATATTATCTCTTATTTTTCTGTCGACGTGCCAGAAAGTGTTTTCCTTTAATCGCTTAACTTTCAGCTTCCCACAAACGCATTTAGTATGTTAAGAGTGTCGAATCTGGACTGTAGATGAGTCGTAAGTTTATACTCATCTGTACTCTGCACTCTTCCCACACAAAGCTTTTGTCCATTTTCGTACGAATTAAGTAAATTGCATAATTTGTACAAGAATTTTAATTTCCTTTTAGCAAATGTTATGAATTCTAAATGCAAGTGGAATCATGTGTACAAATTTTTTTGCGGAGTGAGTTTCTACGCTAGAAAAAAAATTAATTTGGCTCTTTTAATTTCTGAACGAAAATATAGGTACAAAAAATCAAGCTAGGTTAGGTTAGGTTAGACTGGCTCCGCAGTGTTACCAGACAAGTTCTCGAACATGAACACCACTACACTAAAAGCCTCAGGCTATAGAACAATATCGTCCCTTTTGGCAACTACCAAGAATTTCTTTAACTTTCTTGAATACAACTTTCCCTAGTAGCCGAAGTGATGCCTAGGCTGGGTTCCAAGATTTGGGTCAAAGCGTGGACCCGGATAACCTCTGAATGTTTTCGAGCGATATTGGTAGCAAATGAAAGGCGTTGAGCAGGGCTTCCACATACAGCTATTTTCATTGTGATTTCTAAGGCTGTTTCCCAGAGATGGCTAAAGTAGTGGGCCGGGTGGTGATGGACGGTCCCGGTAAGGTAAAGGTAGATAGATATAGGGATAGGGATAGGGATAGGGATAGGGGTACGGATAAGGATAGGGATAGGGATAGAGATAGAGATAGAGATAGGGATAGGGATAGGGATAGAGATAGGGATAGGGATAGGGATAGGGATAGGGATAGGGATAGGGATAGGGATAGGGATAGGGATAGGGATAGGGATAGGGATAGGGATAGGGATAGGGATAGGGATAGGGATAGGGATAGGGATAGGGATAGGGATAGGGATAGGGATAAGGATAAGGATAGGGATAGGGATAGGGATAGGGATAGGGATATGGATAGGGATAGGGATAGGGATAGGGATAGGGATAGGGATAGGGATAGGGATAGGGATAGGGATAGGGATAGGGATAGGGATAGGGATAGGGATAGGGATAGGGATAGGGATAGGGATAGGGATAGGGATAGGGATAGGGATAGGGATAGGGATAGGGATAGGGATAGGGATAGGGATAGGGATAGGGATCGGGATAGAGATTGAGATTGAGATTGAAATAGAGATATGGGTTGAGATAGCGATAAAGATCGGGGGAACTAGATTTGTCGCGGCGAATATAGCTACACTGAAAGAACAACTTACTCAGATTATGGAAAAGTGGGAATGATTCGGCGCTAAAGACATATTTCCATATTTTGATGTACGATTTTCTTCAAATCAAGGAATAAAAACCACGTTTTAAAGAAAATTGTACATCAAAATATGGAAATATGTCTTTAGCGCCGAATCATTCCCATTTTTCCATAATCTGAGTAATTTTTTTTTGAGTGTATAACTTTTATTCAGAGAATAGACAATTTTTTATTATTCGCAGTCATTAACCCGAATCAACCCACGAGCACCATATGGTAACGCTAAACATCCCCTTACATTTACAAGAAAATAAACAAAAGGAAAAGAAAAAACACCAGGAAAATGCCGATTTTCAATGAAAAATTAATGTGGCTTTGCAAAAAGGTAAAGATCGTGTTATTCTGTGCTCAAATGTCGAAGCTATTGCGTCTGAAAATGAGGTGACAAAAATTAGTACTGAAAATTCCCGTTTTCAGATATGGCATGTCGGTAAATATAAGTATATTTTATAACTTTTAGAATAAATTGTTCAAATAATTACACTTTTTGAAAGCTAATGAAATTATGTATGTAATGTAAATTAGTTTTTAAAGAAAAAATTCTTCTTTCCAACATTTTTTTACATTTTTCTAAAGGCGTTACCATATGCTAGCCGTGGGTCGTCCAGGGTACAGGTTTTTTTTGTTGGGCTTCGCGTGATTTTCTCTGCCGTTGTGTAAATTTAACTAATGTAATGTTATTAATTTGTTAGAATTTTATAAATTTTCTGTTTTTAGAGGTTTAACATTACAAAAAATGCATGATTTCATTCAAGATCAAGATGAGGCATTCGACGATGGTGGACTAAATGACATACCAACTGTCATTTAGGTACATACATGGAGCCTCATCAATATTACAACATTTTTGGAGAAGATAATACTGAAGAGGAATGTGCGGGTAAACCAGATAATGTTTGCTCGGTCCAACTAAAAGGCAACTGAGAAGTTGTAATGGCTGGTAGCTCGACATTGCCCCATTTTGTCCAAGAAGATGAATGGGTGAAGAATATTTCACCATTTCCTCTTCCAATTTTTCCACTGGCGAATACGAAGATTGTCGTAATATACCACGTCATGTTCAATTAGAGAAGTTTTTCAATTATTGTTATTATTTATCAAGCACATTTGCGAACAAAGTGCAATATATGCTATTGGCCAGAATAGGCCAACCCTACATATGGAAGTATTTAAAAAAAAAATATGTTATTTGCATAACTTTACTTAAAACCTACTTAAATCTCAATAAAGTGAATTAAATATGTGTTTTTTCCTGTGAAACTAAAAAAAAAAGTTTCCAAACATCATTTACCCTTTAAACAAAAACCTGTACCCTAGGCGACCCACGGCTACCATATGGTAACGCTAGTTTTTCACATTTTCCGGAAAAGTGCGACAAGGTACTGGAAAACGGACTTCAATTTCATGCTCAGGAGGTCGAAATTTATTGGTGTACATACTTTTGTGAAAATCTGAAACAAAAAAAGTTCTGGGAAAATCCGGGTTAAGATGGACTCTAAGATAATGGTTAGCAATACGGTAATCAAAGACTTTTCTTTAGGCTTCATAGGAATAAATTTTAGCAGAACAACGTCTGCCGGGTCAGCTAGTACATATATATAGTACCTATGCTTAATTTTACTGAGTGGCATCGGAACTTTCATGGCGTGCACTGCGCTGATACCTGCACATTTTCCATTCCTTTTCAATTCCCTTGCATATTCCCATTACCCTTTTCTTTCTCTCTCTCTATCTTTCTCTTTCTCTCTATCTTTCTCTTTCTCTTTCCCTTTCTTTTTCTTTATCTCTTTCTCTTTCTATTTGTCGTTCTCTCTCTTTCTCTTTCTCCTGCTTCTTCTCTTTATCTTCCTGTTTCTCTTACCATTCCCTTTCGCTTTCCTTTTCCCTTTCCCATCTTTCATTTCGTTTTCCCTTTTAGTTTTCTCTTTCCTTTTCCTTTGCCCTTCCCTTTCCCTAGGGAACCGGGTTGAGCATAACATCGAAGAGTAATCTATATGGAAGCCCTGTCTTCCGCTTTTCATTTGATGTCAATATTGCAATATTTTTGGATGATATTGGCATCAAATGAATGTTATTGAGCAGTAATTTTACATAGAGCCGCACTCATTGTGATTCTTAGATCCGGTCCCCAGACATGGCTAAAAATGTGGACACGAATGAGCCCAAAATATGTGTTTCCGATTTCGATATTGGTATCAAATGAAAAGTGGAAATCAGGGTTTCGATATATGTACATAGAGCGCATTATTAAATACAAATCACTATAATTTTAATTGCTTTCATTATAAACTTAGAACTCTTATCTTATTTAATTAAAATTCCAAAGAGTAAAACTGTTTATATAACCACATACACAGTTTAACGTGTGCTTACAAAGTTGTGTTCTAGCTATAAAAATGGATAACGTCATTATTTGTAAATATGTTCACTACCGCCAATAATTAAAAACCAAAGAATGTTAATTAGTTAACTTTTCCACCTTCTCTATAATTAACATTCTATGTAAAACCACTTTAAAAACGTCACGACCTGATAAGTAAGTAATAAAGAGCTGTTGTGAATATGTTTATGACTTTATTTAATTTAAGAAACTTTTAAAGACATCACGACCGATCAGGGACCCATAATAATCATTATTCGTTATATTTTCAGTGAAAAAATCAAATACTTGCAAACATCGTAGAAGAGTACTGAGTTTGTGTATGTGCATGTCTGAAAGAGCACTATACGAATCCACTATGATCGAAAAATTTTAAGCGATATTCATAAAAATCAAAAATAATCATTATTATTTGAGTTTTATTTTTTTGCTTAGGTCGAAAAACTCAAATCGTCTCTAAAGTGCTCTGGAACATAATTACTAAAAAATTCCCATCGATATAACCTCGTGAATGAGTGATATTTTTGATCGAAAAAAATAATACTCACACAATAATGATTATTTCTGAACGATAAATATATCACTCAAGGAATAAGTGTTATTTCTGATAAAAAAAAAAAAATAAAACTCAAAAAATAATGATTATTTTTGATGAAATATAAAAAAACTCAACATATAATGATTAAATGGCGATTTTTATTATAAAACTCATAATGATTATGGTCCCTGCGACCGATTACTATAAAATCCGTGTTCGACTTCCATTTTTATTCATAACATTTTATTTTTCAACATGAAACTGTTTAGCATTTTCAGTTTGCTTCTAGTTTATCTGGCTTTAAGCAATGGTAAGGATGTTGCAAAATCATTTGAAGGAATATGAAGCATATTTAAAGTATTAGTTAAAACAAAAAAAAAATGTATATTTCAATTTTCTTGCAGCGGTGCGTCGCCCCCCACCCAAAAAGGGTGATATTAGTACTGGTGGTTCTGGTAAAACTAATACTTTTTCGGACAGGTAAAGACACAAAATGAGAATATATTATATATATTATATATATAAATTTTGTATGTATGTAGGGACATGTGTTTGATGACCAATAAATCTTGAAATAAATAACACTGGTCTGCAAAAAAAATTGTGTCCTTTAGGTTTTATGATTGATTTGAATGGATTTTTCAGGCGCTGATTACGAAAATAATTTTGAAAAAGTCTCAACACGGCAGGTTTTAAAATGATTTAGCAATGTTTTTTAGTAAAAATTCCCCTGGGTCTAGTTTTTAAATTTTGCTTTCATTTCCTTTCCCTTCCTTTCCTTTGCTTTGCTTTCCTTTCCTTTCCTTTACTCTCCTTTCCTTTCCTTTGCTTTCATTTCTTTTGCTTTCCTTTAATTTCCCATAGTGAAAAAATTTCAAGTAATTTTTTTAAATAAGTGGCAACTCTTTTTATAAAATAAAATCTTATTATCCAAGCAAGTCTTTTCATATGTCATTTCAAATTTAAAAGTCAAAGATACTATATCGCAAAATTAATATTTGAACAGTTGGCAACCATTTTAGATACTAATTTTCAGGTCAAGCCTTTGCATGTTTTCAGGTAGAGTCCTTTCATATGACACCTCAAATTTAAAAATCAAACAAGAATTGAATTTTTGAACATGTGGCAACCCTTTTTGTGAAACTTATAATAAATTATAGTCAGAATGAATACTTTTCCGTCAATCCAGCAATCCGTTTAACTGACAGCAGAGTGGATTTACATGTATTTGAATGACGATCGACACATTCAGTACTTCAACTTTGCCGTAAAAAATATATGAAATTGAAGTATGTGTCAGTTAAACGGAGCTGGATTGCCGGAAAAGTATTAATTCTGACGGGCCCATTACTCATTTTCAGGCCCCTTTCACATGGCACCAGAAATTTAAAAATTAAACAACCTATAACGGAAAAATTAATTTTTAAACATGTGGCAACCCTTTTTCTAAAACTTATAATAAATTACTCATTTTCAGGTCCCTTTCATTTGACACTTTAATTTTAAAAATCAAACAAACTGTAGAGTAGAATTGAATTTTTGAACAGGTGCCAACACTTTTTGTATAAATTATAATAAGTTACTAATTTTCAGGGTCAAATTAACCCAAATCATAAAATGTGTGATTTATTATGTGTTGCCGGGGCAACGGACCCCCGTCTCTCCTCCCTGATGCTTGCGCCAGGGCTGACTGCGCGGGGCAGACCGCGAATAGCTAGCAAATGCTGTTGTCCGGTCGAGTAGATCCCCGCGATCTGTGAGCCAGGGGGGGAGGGAGAGGTACCGAGACGCCCTCAGCCATGGTTCGAGGTGCCTGGCGGAAGGCATAAAACGCATTTATTTTGTTGTGATGGAGGATAAACAGAAGTAAAAATTACAAAAAACAACAATATATTGCAAAGGCCCTTCACTACAGGGAGTGCGATAGGTGTATTTCTTGATATTTCGGGTGCCTTTAGCATCGTCTCTGCTGCGGCGCTGTTGGAGGGGTTCGAATATATCTGAATACCCCCAATAATTCGGCGCTGGGTCGAGGACCTTTGGATTTGTCGGACGGTTACGGTTGGGTGCGGCCTTTCGACGATGTCAAGGAGGACACATACGGGCACCCCACAAGGGAGAGTACTCTTACCACTGTTGTCAAATCTAGTGGTCAACAAATACTCTTCGGAAACTACACAAAATACTCTTCGGAAAACACACAAAATACTCTTCGGAAAACACACAAAATACTCTTCGGAAAATACACAAACTACTAAAACTTACGAAGTTTTGAATTCCAAGTTTAGTATAACGCCTCCAATACGATATTGGTAACACTAAGGACCATATGTGGTCTATGTGAAGGATCACTGCAACCGGCCAACTTAACTTAACCTAACCTAACCTACAACTTCACTAATGTCTACATTTTTTCATAGCAATTATGTATTTATTTGAAGATTTATTGACCATCAAACACACGTAATACATATGTACATACAAAGCTTTTTCCAAATTGGATGCTAGCTAGAAAATTTTCATGTTGTATTTTAACCAGGACCGCCATGATCCCAGCCACCACCACCAGAAGAAATAGCACTAGCCTTAAGACCTACACCGACATTTCCTTTGGCATTTAGATTGAACTTGACTTTTCCACCCACCACTGCAAGAAAATGGAAATATCAGTTTTTTTAATTTTTTTGTTTTAAGTAATATTTTAAATATCCTTTAAATGATTTTGCAACATCCTTACCATTGCTTAAAGCCAGATAAACTAGAAGCAAACTGAAAATGCTAAACAGTTTCATCTTGAAAAAGAAAATGTTTTGAATGAAAATGGAAGCCGGGGTTTTATAGTAAACGATCGAGATGTATTGAACATTTTTTTAAATTAAGTAAAGTCATGAAAATATTCACAACTTTCTTATCATTTTAACACGTTTTTAAGCGTTTGTAATTATTGAATGCAATGAAAATACTTACAAATAATCACGAAATCCGTTTAAATAACTAGAAGAAAACTTTGTAAGCAAACGTCACGCTGTGTGGCTCAGAGATAAAGATATCTATTAACAATGTCATGGGTTTTGACAATAACAAAAAATCTTAGACAAAAACGCTTTGAAAAATCAAAATCCAACGACGAAAAAATAATTATTTTTGTCTGAAAAATGATGTTATTTTTAAATTTAGGGTGGTCCCCAAATGTATGGAGTCCAATTGTATATAATATTCCCTCAATCTCACCCTCAGATCGACGCTAATATAGCCGAGGATAATAATAATAATATATGTACATAATACACTGGCGCTATTGTAACTCTGACGAGTTTTATGGCCGCGCTTCTCTTCCAATTCGAGGTGCGCTCCTTTTTGTTTTTCCTCCTAATTGGGTGGACCTACAGTTTTATGCCGAACGGCGAACGCATTTTTTGTCAGAACGGCGAACGCATTTTTTTTCATGACAGAAATACACTCGGAGGGCAGTGCCGCCCTCTGCCGAGATGTGACAGGTATTTCTAAAAACCCAATAATTGGGTTTTAATTAATTAGAAAAAAAATTTTTTTTTGGGGTTTGTGCGGACTTGGGTTTGAACCCGAGACCTCTGGCACAGCAGGCGAGCACTCTACCCACTACACCACAGCGGCGACACCCAGGATACCACATATAAATTTTGGTCCCGATCGGAGATGATTAAGGAGTGTGGCACAAGGGTAAAAGTTCAGAAAACTCTATGGAGACTCAAAAAATTAAATTTAATTTTTTCTATATCTAATTCCCAAAACCGATAGTCATCTACTCGAGCATAACACATATAAAATCACCTGAGAGACCGCCTACTCGGTCTACACCCTACGTATTTATAGGCCCACAGAAGGTAGGGGCACGAACAACGGGAACAGCTAACAGGACTCGTACCAAAAGAGGGATGAAATAACGTGTCCTGTCAGCTGACTAATCATTCGCCTTGATTTGTCAAACATGACTGCTAACAGCGACATCTCGAAGTGAGAGTTGGCGTAAACAGAAATTGTTTGTTGATTTTATACAAATCTTTTAGCAAAGATAACATTGCATGTAAAACTGTCGCACCCGTTACGAAGGAATAAACCACTTGGAGATTGATTTTTGAGTTCAAATTGCTAACAAACAGTTTCTCAAGTGGAGAACTAAGATTACACAGTCCAACAAATTTACAAAAATTTTACTCAACACGAACAAACGCTATTAATTATGAAAGAGGATGTCTCCCAGACCAATTTTGCCGAACAGAGTACTAGTCCAGAGGGTCTGAGTTTTTTTTTTTTAGAAGGGGTTAAAGATTTATGGTTTTAGCTGGAGGTGCAATTACTTTATCGAAAATATCTTATAAAAAATGACCTCAAATGAAGTTTTTGAGCTCGGACTTCTTCTACAGAATTTAATAAGGAATTTCTTTGTGGTAGACTTTAACCCTCTAACGCCCACGCAAATGGCTGTTTTTAACCCTTGTTTGGAAGCACATGTAGAAAATGTCAATTAACAATGCAGATAGAGGGTTAAAATGTTCTAGAAAATTATTCGCCATAAAATTTCACTAGGGGTCCCCTCAGACAAAATCTTTGTAAGAATAACGCAAAAGACCACAGGATATAATAATCACAAATTACGCCATGAAATATGCAACAACTTTTATATGTATATACATTAGATGCACTTTGGATCCTCCCTCCGGCACCGGAATATGAAAATAGGGTGTCGTAGAGGAACTTAATTAAAAAAAAAAGTTCACTTTTAAAAAAACTGAATGGGCTACTCCAAAAACCGCGCGATTTTCAGGAATTTCAAGGCAAGTTTAGATTTATGTCTGAAAAAAGTTATGATTTTGCACAAGAAAAAAAATTTACATCTACCTATACGTAGAGTTAACCGCTAAAGCGAATGTCGTATTCAGTTTTTTGGTACACTCCCCAGTGAAGGTAATATTCAAACCCTAGTTTGATGCCAATATTGCCCAAAAATATTTGGGGCCATCCGGGTCCACATTTTTTCCGCTATGCACGGTCTCGACCTTTCTACCTTTTTTTACATTTGTGGAGTTGTCCACCATCATAAAACCGCCTTCAAGGGCAAAAATTGTTAAAATTTTTTAGAAATTTTAAGCTATGTCAGCCCTCTTAGGGTATATTTTACTGCACTTAAACTTGATGAGCTCATCCAAATATTAATAGATTTTTAACCAGAATGAGTTTTTGAAAACCGCATTAAATTAAGCAGCATCCTGTGTGATTCAGATAAAAAAATGTCCGCTGTCAGAAAGAATATAGGGCATGAAGTTGTATGTTCGTGAAAAAAAAAATAACACAATGTTCTATTTAGGCCGCGATATTACCTTCCCAGGGAAGTGCACTAAAAACTGAATACGCTATTCTCTTTAGTGGTTATCTCTACGTATAGGTAGATACCAATTTTTTATTCTTGTACAAAATCATAACTTTTTTCATACATAAATCTAAACTTGCCTTGAAATTCCTGAAAATCGGGCGGCTTATGGAGTAGCCCCACTAATTTTTTGTAAAATTGATTTTTTTTAATTAACTTACTCTACGACACCTTATTTTCATATTCCGGTGCCGGAGGGAGGATCCAAAGAACAAAAAATGCATCTAATGTGTATACATATAAAATTTTTTGCATATTTCATGGCGTAATTTGTGATTATTATATCCTGTGGTCTTTTGCGTTATTTGTACAAAGATTTTGTCTAAGGAGACCCCTAGTGAAATTTTATGGCGAATAATTTTCTAGAACATTTTAACCCTCTATCTGCATTGTTAATTGATATTTTCTACATATGTTCACAAACAGGGGTTAAAAAAGCCATTTGCGTGGGCGTTAGAGGTTTAAGGTCTACCGCAAAGAAATTCCTTATTAAATTCTATAGAAGTCCGAGCTCAAAAACTTCATTTGAGGTCATTTTTTATAAGATATTTTCGATAAAGTAATTGCACCTCCAGCTAAAACCATAAAACTTTAACCCCCTCTAAAAAAAAAACTCAGACCCTCTGGACTAGTACTCTGGTCGGCAAAGTTGGTCCGAGAGACATCCTCTTTCATAATTAATAGCGTTTGTTCGTGTTGAGAAATCACTATTGGACAGTGTTATTTACATAATATTATATAAAAAATGTGTCGTTTTCCTTGAGAATCGGTTGGTTCTCCAATGGAGGTACAATTGCAAATATATGTACATTGGAGATTGGAAAACGAGTTGGATATACACTTAGTACTTTTTTGACTTCTTTTGACCATCTAGGCATGGAGCATTAAATTTCCTAGCTACGCCACTGAATAAACTGCTACAACAATAATAACCTAACCCGCTAATGCTTTCTGTTTTTTTTTTTTTGTTTTTTTTTTTACAAGGAAGAAGCATCGAAAGCCTTTACCCCGCCAGTGTGGAACTCTAACCCGAACTAAACATCCTACTGTCATCGTACCGAACCCCCCGGTACCCGGTACTACCGTCAGGCTACCGTCGGGAGGTGGGTTGAGCACCAGGCTCGAAGTGTCCGTAATGGTCGCGTTTTTGCCCTCAGTCTGCCTTAAAAGGCTTCACCCATTTCTTTATTTATAAACGTACTGCGTCCTGAACTCCTGTACGTATCCGTTGTACTGGAAGTGGTCATTGTAAGGTGGTCTGCGGAGGCCAAAGCTTCACACCACGTGCGATGACGAATGCAGAAGGCCGAGCTGCTGTACGTATCCGTTCTGCTCGAATGCCTTCTGGTACATATGTATGTACTTTTTTCTGCTTTTTTGCTGTTTTCTATAATTTTTAGCAAACCTTATAAACTTTTTTTGTGCTAATATGCATTTCAATATTAATATTATATTATTTTGCTTGCAGGTGAAATCATCTCACTTAAGTCCAGCCGTTATAAAATCGATTGTCATTGCCTGTCAAATTGCGATGATTCAAATTTCTTTGTGCAATCCTATGTAAGTGGATTTACTTTTTACGTGCAAAGCTACATATACATATATGTATGTAAATACATATACTTATGTAAATACATATGTACAAATGCATTTCAATATATCGACATATCATATCGTATCATATCCTTGCACCCAAAAGCTTTGGCATGTCATCGTGCCTTCGGAGTCGAAGTAAAAAGCACACAAACACCGCCCAAAGTTACTAAATATGATATCATCGTCTGTGCATTGCACTGTGTCATTTTTCAGTTGAGCGCAACAATTGCTTATAAAGCGATTTTGCAAGAAGCAACAGCAACAATAACAATTGCAATAACAACAATAACAATTGCAGCATTAACAACAGCAAAAACAACCAACATTCGTACTGCAATCGCATGTAATGCTGCCGAAAATCAATGCACATGTGTTGCCTCAATAACTTTTGTTGCTTTTGCTGCTGCAAGGATTAGTCTTACCGTTGTTGTTGTTGTTGTTTTTGTTGTTGTTGCTTTAATTTTTTTTGTTGTTGCTTTGGTTATTTTTGCTGTTGCTTGCAGCTCGCTGACAATGCTGACTTTTGTCGCAAATTGTTCATGTAACACGAATGCAAGCAAACATACAAACATACATACATAAATATGTAGGAACATTTGTACATTTCGACAACTGGAGCAGCGGCAGCAAGACATTTTTGGTTACAATAGTTTTGCCAAGCGCCTGCAGCAACACCAACAGCAGCAGAAGCTGGCGCAGACGGTGCAAAAATGCACTGAGCCATCCCATATTCCTTTTACAGCTACAATTTGTAAGCCGAATTATTGGCGATGAAATGTACATACATACATACATATGTATGTAACAATTTTATAATTTGATTTCTTTGCATTTTTTCTTAACCTATTTTGTCGAATTTTTAACAATTTTATTTTTTTTTTACCTTCTCTTTTTAACAACTTCGCATATTTTACTGACAAAGTGCCAATGTGTTGCAATGGATGATAAGCTTTGTGTGTGTGTTTGTGTGTGGCATCTGTGTGCGAATGCTTTTGGAATGCAACAGCGCATTTTGTCAGTATTAATGTTAACTATTTACTTTGTCGATTTTATTATTATTATTATTTTTATTTTTTATTTTTTTGCTTTTTTTTGTAGTCAAATCAAACTGCGAATATGCGTACATACATATGTATGTACATAAAAAGCTCAATAAAATGAAAATATTTTTCTACGATATCGATAGTCGCATAAGTGCATGGCTTTAGTTGCTGTTATATTTGTTTCTTTTATCCTTGTTGTTGTTGTTATTTTAGTGAATTTTGCTACTTTTTTTTGGTAAAAATAAAATGGCAATTGCATAATTTGCTGGCGAAGTAAGCATTTCTGTGAAAATTCTGCTATTGAGGAGGAAACAATCAGACAAGCAGTAGGGTTACATGTGTGCAGTATGTATGTATATCCTCAGTGACTGAGCTTCAGATTATAGCGTTAAAGCACTAACTCCAAAATGAACGAAAAATATTAAAAAAAAAAAGCACCCAAGCATTTACATTAAGGTGGAGAGCCTGCCCCCAGCCCCACAAAGTTGAAAAAAAATGGGAGCGTAACATTTGCCTGTTTTAGAAAATTCTACCTCGCAAAATCCTGCAAAATGTTAAAAAATCCTGCATAGGTAAAATCCTGGTTTTCTAAAATTTTGCTTTTCCAAAATCCTGGTTTTCCAAAATTCTGCTTTTGCTAAATCCGGCTTGACAAATTCTGCTTTTAGATACTACCCTTTAGATAAATTTTCTGAACAACGAAATGAACCGACATACGCAGCGAAAATTATTCAAACTCATACTTACACAGCGATTTTAGAAATCAGATAAACTTTATTCGTAATATGTTTTTATTTTACAGTCGTTTGTTTGTTTATTACCCGAATGTTTGTACGGGCATTTGAACAATTCGGGTATTTTGATACACATTTTTTTTTTTTGTTTGTAAGCTCGAATGTTTGTACGCGCATTTGAACAACAAACGGGCTTCAAACAAAAACGATCAGATCGAATTGCTCGATACCCGGGTATCTAGAGCCCTAATACATACATATCGTCGCTATAGAAGAAAAAAGACGCAAAGTGTTTTGTTGAGGAAGAAAGACGCAAACTTTTTTTTTTCAAAGAAAGACGCATTAAAAATATTTTTCGAAAGAAAGACTTCATTTTTTTTTTTTGATAACGAAGAAAGACGCTTAATTTTTTTTTTACTTTGAAGAAAGACGCATTCAAATATTTTTTAGGAAAGAAAGACGTATTCGATTTTTGTTTTTTCTTCGTCAATATTAATGCTAATGCGTCTTTCTTCGTCGAAATATTTTATAATGCGTCTCTTTTCGTCGAAATATTTTTTAATGTGTCTATCTTCGTCGACATGTTTTGTAAAGCGTCTTTTTCCCCCGACATATTTTTAATGCGCCTTTTTTCGTCGACAAATTACTGGCATGCGTCTTTCTTCTTCCGGAGCGACGATATGTACATATGTTCATATGGGTGGAATAATAAAATAAAAAATAATGTGTACACAGTGTTGTATTTAAATGTAATATAAACAATGTTAAAGTGGACATGTCATTACTTTGAAAAGTGCGCACTTTTCAAAGTAATGACATGTCCACTTTAACATTGTTTATATTACATTTAAATACAGAATTTTCTAATTCGGGATTCTGAGAAGCAGAAGTTTAAAAAATCAGGATTTTAAAAAAGCAGGATTTTAAAAAAAGAGGATTTTAAAAAAGCAGGATTTTAAAAAGCAGGATTTGGCTTTCGGGATTTTGCGAAAACAGGATTTCGTTACCAACCCAAAAAAAATAGCACGATCTGGTACAAATGTGAAATTTCTAAAATTATATAATCAAAAAACGAAGTATGAGGATTGATAAACATGGCTAAGCTGAGTATTAAAGTGATTTTTTTTCTTGGAAACAACAACAACAAAAGTTATTAAAGGTCAAAGTTTATATTATGCATTTTATTATACTCAGCTGTACTAGTACACAGAGTATTATAATTTTGATTTCATAACGGTGGATTGTAACATAATGAAATAATCGAGATAGATATGGACTTATATATATCAAAATGATCAGGGTGAAAAGAGAAATCGATTGAGCCATGTCCGTCCGTCCGTCCGTCCGTCCGTACGCACGATAACTCGCGTAAAAATTGAGATATTTTGATGAAATTTGAAATGCAAGTTGGTATCGAGACTGGGACGGTTGGTATTGAAAATGGGCGAAATCGGACCATGACCACGCCCACTTTTCCTATATAGAAAAAATCGGAAATTTGGTATCTCAGCCACTAATATAGCTAGAGTGATAAAATTTTACCCACGTATTGAGCTCAGGCCGTTATGAAGAAATTTGATTAAGTTTTGGAAAATGGGCGGTGCCACGCCCACTTATTAAGGGTCAAACATTGAAAGTTTTATATGTCATAACTCAGAAACCGTTGAAGATATATCGATGAAATTTGGTATGCGTAATTTGCTTACCTAGACAAATGTTTTGGCGAAAAATTATCAAAATCGGTTGACGGCCACGCCCACTTTGATATATGGGAACTATAAAGGGGCCTAATAAAAACATTTTAAGCGATATCTCTGTCAAATATAAAGATCTATCACTGAATTTTTGTGGCAGGAGTCCAACTACGGACATAAAACAAAAAGTACAAAAATTTTGGAAAATGGGCGGTGCCACGCCCACTTATTAAGGGGCAAACATTGAAAGTTTTATATGTCATAACTCAGAAACCGTTGAAGATATATCGATGAAATTTGTTTTGCGTAATTTGCTTACTTAGACAAATGTTTTGGCGAAAAATTATCAAAATCGGTTGACGGCCACGCCCACTTTTATATATGGGAACTATAAAGGGGCCTAATAAAAACATTTTAAGCGATATCTCTGTCAAATATAAAGATCTATCACTGAAATTTTGTGGCAGGAGACCAACTAGGGACATAAAACAAAAAATATAAAAATTTTGGAAAATGGGCGGTGCCACGCCCACTTATTAAGGGGCAAATATTGAAAGTTTTATAAGCCATAACTCATAAACCGTTAAAGATATATCGATGAAATTTGGTACGCGTGATATATTTACTTAGCCAAATGTGTGGACGAAAGATTTCCAAAATCGGTTGACGACCACGCCCACTTTTATATATGGGTTTTATAAAGTGACCTAATAAAAACATTTTAAGCGATCTCTCTGTCAAATATAAAGATCTATCACTGAAATTTTGTGACATGAGTTCTACAATAGACCGGAAACAAAATATAAAAAAGTTTGGAAAATGGGCGTGGCACCGCCTCTTTTTATACAAAGGAATCTACGTGCCTATTACTCGACAAATAACTGAGATATTATGACGAAACTTGGTTTATACACTTTTATAACATGTGTTAATAGACACGCAAAAATGTATTGAAATCGGTTTATGACCACGCCTACTTTTTAACAAAGATATTTCTGGAACACCCTTTTGGAATTTGTAACGTGAAGTTTTTGTAACTAAAAGTCATAGAGGGATGCAATTTTGCACTAACAATAATATTTATATGCTTATTTGGATGATTGATACAAATTTTGAAAATGGGCGTGGCTGCGCCCTGTTTATGCAGCACTTGTGTCATATAAAATACACCCTATATCGAACAAACGCAAACAAACAATGAAAGCATACAGCTGAGTATCTAATGTTCGATTCCACTCGAACTTAGGCTTCCTTACTTGTTTTTAAATTGCAATTACTTAAAAACTACTGAACCTATTTCGAATATTGTTATACTATTCGATAGGTATTTTGATTCCCTTTAATTTGATATACATTTCCCAGTGGGTTCCATAGCACCCCTGCGGGGGTCAACCCGCATAATCATTAATTAAACATAATCATATATGTACATACATACGTAAAAAGAAATAATCGCATAATTGAAAATAATCAAGTAATTAAAACAATCAAACAATTAATAACAATTATACAATTAGAAATAATAAAGCAATTAAAAATAATTATTTGATTATATGATCTTTTTTTTACTTTTTAATGGCTATTAATCATGATTATTTTTCATAGTTTTTTATTTAATTTGTTATTAATTGCCAGGTTAATGTAAGACAATAATAAATAAGCATTAACTAAAAAATTTAAAAAAATTAATCATTATTAATTAAGAAATTAAAAATAATCATGCAATTAAAAATAGTTATTTTATTATATGATTATTATTTTTTTAATAGCTATTAATCATGATTATTTTTCAGGTTTTTTTTATTTAACCGATTATTGATTGCCGTGCCAATTTAAGACAATCAAAATCACTAAAATTTAAAAATCGACAATATTAATAATTATTAATTAAGCAATTAAAAATAATCACACAATTAAAAAAAATATTTGATTATATCTAATTATTTTTTAATGGCTATTAATCATGATTATTTTTTATAATTTTATTATTTAATTGATTATTAATTGCCAGCTTAATGTAAGAAAAATATTAAAAGTAATCATTAAAAAATCCAAAAAATTAATCATTATTACTTAAACAATCAAAAACAATCATACAATTAAAAAATTATTTGATTATATCTAATTATTTTTAATGGCTATTAATCATGATTATTTCTTATAATTTTTTTTTATTTAATTGATTATTAATTGCCAGCTTAATGTAAGAAAAATATCTAAAGTAATCATTAAAATAAAAAAAACATCAAAAAAAATTATTCATTATTATTCAAAAAATAAAAATTAATCATGTAATTAAAAAAATTATTTGATTATATGATTATTTCTGATTATTTTTTAATGGATATTAATTGTGATTTTTTTTTCATTTTTTTAATTGATTATTAATTGGCAGGTTAATGTACGACAATTAAATTAATCATTAAAATTGAAAAATCCAAACATCAATCATTATTATTTCAGCAATTAAAAACATTGATGAAATTAATTTCTGATTATTTCTAACTATTTTTTCAACGGCATTTAATCATGACAATTTTTTTATAATTTTTATTTAATACATTATTTATTTCCAGATTAATGTAAGCTAATTAATATAATCATTAAAACTACAAAAAATTAATCATTATTAATTTTAGTGGGAATTTAACACGTCTGGTCTTAGAATATCCGTAGTGAAATTTTCCGGCGAGCAACTTTCTAGAACAAATTTCTTAGCACCTACTCATATTTTGACTATCCAAAAAAAGATTAAAAATCATTTCTTCGTGGCATTCTTATTGATTAAAATATTCCTTACTATTCTGAAAGTTAGACTTAGGGTCAGAATTTTTCAAATCAGCATAAAAAATTTTTTTCTTTGATTTTTATGATTCGTGTCTTAATCGATAGCTCTCCGTGTCAAGAATTAGTTCCCGAAATATTTTTGCAAAATGAAAATTTTTGCAATAGTTATTCGCCAAGAAAGTTTTACAACGACTTCTTTAAAAAAAAATTATTGTTAATCGACGGTGCAATTAAATTTAACGCGAACTACGTCAAATGGTAGGTAATTATGTATATTTTAAAATAGTTTTTGAAAAAAATTAAAAAAAAAAATTTATGTATCCTTTTTAAGGATAATTGTTGTTATCAATGTTCTCCGCCTAGGAAAAATTCGGAAAAAATATTGTAGATGTAATGATGCATCGTAAGCTGAATTCCGAAGAAAAAAAGATGGGGACTCTTACCGTTTAAATGCAAAATGCGATTGAACGATTCCCCTCTTCAGCTTAGTAACATTACACTACTCTAAAATTATTAATTTGAAATAATTCAAAGAGATTCAGGTATAGGGGAGTTGGTCCGGTCTTCCTGATCTCAAAAATTGTTTTCTTTATATTTTGTATGGTTAGTTTTCGAGATAACGGTAAATTTTTGCAGTTTTGGGTATCACTACATTCAAACCTATTTTTCGCTAAGGTTGCAAGTGCGATAACCGCAAGCAGTACCTTGTTAGAAACATAATTAAAATACGCTTCTAACGATATGCAACTTGCAGTGATTGAACAAACCCTTGCTCGTCAAAATCAGAATTTTGTTGGATTTTCTGATTCATTTTTTTATTCAAATATTTATCGTTTTTATAAAAAGGATTATGCACAGTATACACAGTAGATTCTCTACATTACAAAGTTTTGGCAACGGTTGTTATGAACGAGTGGTACGATCGAATTCCAACTAAGGTCATGGTTTACTAGAAACGAGTGCTTAAAGCATTCTTTTCGATTTATGCTCCTCTAGTGAACATTTAATTACCTACCACTTTTTTACATTTTCTGGCTCACTTTTTTCATTTATCCTTTTACGATCTACTTACTATCAACTGTGACCATAGTTGGAACGCGATCGTACCACTCGTTCATACCAACCGTTGCCAAAACTTGTATACTGTGCATAATCCTTTTTATAAAAAAGATAAATATTTGAATAAAAAAATTTATCAGAAAATCCAACAAAATTCTGATTTTGACGAGGAAGGGTTTGTTCAATCACTGCAAGTTGCATGTCGTTAGAAGCGTATTTTAATTATGTTTCTAACAAGGTACTGCTTGCGGTTATCGCACTTGCAACCTTAGCGAAAAATAGGTTTGAATGTAGTGATACCCAAAACTGCAAAAATTTACCGTTATCTCGAAAACTAACCATACAAAATATAAAGAAAACAATTTTTGAGATCAGGAAGACCGGACCAACTCCCCTATACCTGAATCTCTTGGAATTATTTCAAATTAATAATTTTAGAGTAGTGTAATGTTACTAAGCTGAAGAGGGGAATCGTTCAATCGCATTTTGCATTTAAACGGTAAGAGTCCCCATCTTTTTTTCTTCGGAATCAGCTTACGATGCATCATTACATCTACAATATTTTTTCCGAATTTTTCCTAGGCGGAGAACATTGATAACAACAATTATCCTTAAAAAGGATACAGAAAATTTTTTTTTTAATTTTTTTCAAAAACTATTTTAAAATATACATAATTACCTAAAATTTGGCGTAGTTCGCGTTAAATTTAATCGTACCGTCGATTAACAGTAATTTTTTTTAAAGAAGTTGATGTAAAACTTTCTTGGCGAATAACTATTGCAAAAATGTTCATTTTGCAAAAATATTTCGGGAACTAATTCTTGACACGGAGACCTATCGATTAAGACACGAATCATAAAAATCAAAGAAAAAAAAATTTTTTGTGCTGATTTGAAAAATTCTGACACCTTATGTAGATCCAATTTCACCAGCCATACCTTTAGTCTTCAGTACCAAAGAGCTATGAAATTTACGGAAATGATTATTTGAGGTCCAAGCTTAGAATTATTTTCTACAATAAGTCACTTTCATTTCTTCATAAGCCACGAAGCTTGAAGGCATTTACATATTCCTCTAATGCTTATTTTCATATCCTTGCAGCGTTCCAGAGTTTGGTTTTTGGGCGCAAATCTGCAATGGGGTATAATAGACTATCCGAAAATGCAGCTAAGACGCGTAGTGCTTTTCTCATTTGCTGATGTGTTGGGTAAGTAAGCCTTACCTTAAAGAGTTGGATCAATAAGAAATAAAAAAATTTATTGGAAGAACTCGAAAAAGTGGAAGTAATGCAAGCTGATGAAATGGATCGTTTGTTATTTCTCAGCGAATTTAGTTACTCAAGTGAAGAGGTTTTCCAAAATTTTTACAAAAAGTGAATCGCTATGCGCCTAAATTATGCATATTTTTTCATAAATAATTTTTTTTTTATTTTCAGTTTATATTGGCGGCCTCATTGGCTTCTTTCTTGGCTGCAGTGCTTTAAGCTTCACGGAGGTCATCTATTACTTCACAGCGCGTTTAATCAAAAGAATGTTATGCAATTAAAAGAGGAACTAGCTACATTTTTCAAAATGCTAAATGTTGTTATTGAAAAGAAGAAACGGTCATAAAAAGTAATTGCAACTGATAAAATAATATTGACTCAAAAAGCTTAAGCGATGCTTTCACAGGAAATTGGCGTCTTTTAGTCTAACCAAACAGCACAAAACAATTTATTTAAACGCACCAAAAAAAATTTATACACACATGAATTGCTTTAAAATTATTGTATGTACGAGTACAATGCATAAATCAATAAATACGAGCATTATTTACAACCAAAAGCATCATTTTACTTCAACTCACTCCATCAACTGCCAAATGAGGCGCTTAATTCTGTTTACTATCCCACTTAACCACTGACATTCATCCATATAAAAATTAACAAACCACTTCCTCGAATGCGTATCATTTGTTTTGTGGATTTTTGTTGTTGTTGTTGTTGTTGTTGGTTGTTGTTGTTGGTTGTTGTTGTTCAATACAGAAAAACTAGGCAATAAGGAAGGATATTGGTTAATAAATGAAAGTTATTTATGCCGGAAAAGTCGCCAGCATGTTTGTCTTCATAGTACCAACAACAACGACGGCAACCAACAACAACCACAATAACACCAAAAGCAAAAATTTATAATTTTGTGTTGAGATAAATGTACGTTTGTGAGCTTATATAAATATGTATGAATAAGTTAGTAGGTACATATATGGCTCTATAAATAAATAGCCAATATGTATTCGGAAAAATTATTAAGCAAATAAACCAAAAATAAATAGAAATCAACATTCGAAAATATAATTTGTAGCTTAACGGTATTGGCATGAATTTTCATATCAATATGTGTATGGATGTAGTAGGTATTTTCGTAAACATGCTTTCACCACATTCACCATACTAGAAAAAAGGTTATGTTTCATACAGTGTTGCCACTTTAGCTATTTTGTAGCTAGATTTAGCTATTACTTTCGACGTTTATCTATAGAAATTTGCGTTTAGCCATTAGCTATTTTCTTTAGCTTATTTTTTAGTCAGTTTAGCTATTTTAGCTATAATACTTTTTTTGTAATTTCCTCACTTTTGCACAAAATATTATGATTTTTTGTTTATCAAGACTTTATAGAATGTACTGTTCCTTTTACTCGAAGTATATACGGGCAAGATTAGAAGCAATTTACAAAGCAATATAGAGTCAATTTACAAGGCAATATTTCTATATCGGGCATTGCAAAATGTGTCAATTTCATTTTAAAAATTTCACACGCATGATTAATTAAAAAAATTTTTGAATTTATGCAATGCCACTGTGAGCGTTACAATATAATGCAAAATAGCCGTCAAACAGCCGAAATGGAATCTTATTGCATGGCTACAATGAAGCCATGTGTTCTCTGATCGGGTTAAGATTACCAAACAAAAACTTGTAGTCCGGCATGTCTACTAATGTATTTATTTTAACGCTTATTGGTACATACCCTGTAGTCAAAAACCAGATGCCAGTTAACTAGAATATTTAAGCAAATTCATTGACCATATTTTTCTTCACTAAATCGAAAAGAGTGGTAGTGGAAATTTTATCCACAAAATCATTAAAAAGCATTTGCACTACAAACAATAAAATGAGTGGTTTTAAATATTTTTTCATAAATAGAATTTAGTGGTAGTGGAAAGTAAGTTTACGAAAAAAATTACTACACTAGATGAAAAATTTTTTAAACTTTTAATAAAACTTTCACGTTATTCATGCTAGTGGAACGTATGTATATTTTTATGTATGTATGATCCGCTCTTGTAGAGTGCCTATCAGCGTTCCCGTTGAAAAATTTTCGTGGTGGCTAGATTTGATTTAATTTGTGGCTAAAAATGGCTAAAAAATTTGGTTCGTGGCTAAAAATGGTGGCTAAAAAATTTTGTTGCAAATTAACATGTTTTAAATTTATTTTTCAAGTTCAGGCACAAAATTATTGCATACAATATAAGGAAAAAATCATAAATTTTTGTAAAAAATAAAATATTCATACATACATAGTATGTACTTAACTATATCTAAAAAAAAATAGATATCACATTCAATATCTAACATTATGTCGTCTTCTCTTCATAAATTAATTCTTTCTTCACCAATTTAATGAGATCTTATGTTATTTCAAATTCATTGCAACATTGTTTTACATTCTTTAAGCCATATCTTATAGTTAAAAATGCATTCGACATTGTATGATTCATTTTGTTTCGATTTTTGGTTTTGACAATATTCATTACGGAAAAGGTTCTTTTCACTTCGGCGTTGCTAAGTGGTAGAAGTAGCAAACAATATACCATGGAGCAACAATAAAGGAGAATGCATAAGATGAGCTGACTTCTTCTTCAATCTTCATAAACACACGAACACAAGCATTTTTTTTGTTGACATATGCCACACACACACGCACCCTAGCATTTCCATAGGGGCCGAATCTGTCAAATTCTTCTACATTCCTCTTTGCATGACACTTCTGGCCCCACTATGTATGAAGGAATGTCGTCATGCGAAAACCTTTATTGTTGAATCCTGCAATATACAAAGTCTGTTAGATCCTTATACGGACTTCCAGCGACAGCCTACTAATCCACTAATGAGTATCAACAGGCATTTATCGATAGTTGCGTTACTTGTTTTGTTTTTTAACACTTAAATCGATTTGTGATAATCGCTGAATTGAATTAGCGTTACCACATCCTTCCTATGTGCAAAATTATGGTTCATTACAAGCGGTGGCTAAAAACGTGGCTAGTGGCAAAACCGAAATTTTGGTGGCTAAAAAAACACGGCGATGGCTAAATCTAGCCACTAAATGGCTAAAACGGCAACGCTGGTGCCTATTTTACTTTTATGTCAAATCTGATATTTTTATTTAGTGGAATAAAATGTTGATCCATTAAATTTTCACTACCAGTATTTTGATTTAGTGGAAAAAATTTCGACTACCACTATGTGAATTAATGGTAGTGGAATTTTTAAAAGATCCACTCATCCAAAATTTATTGGAGCTAGAAAATTAGTATCATTTTAAGTATGTAAATAATTATTTAGCTATTTTTGAAGAAAAATATTTTTGGCTATTAATTTTAGCTCTGAAAAAAATTGTTTAGCTATTTTTAGCTAATTTTTCTTTTCATCTAGCTATAATTTCCAAAATATTCTGGCAACACTGGTTTCATATGAAAAAGCAGTGCCCGAAGATATGTTATGTTGCTGCCCTTTTAATGCTGTTTATTTTCGTCCATTTGTCAGCTAATTACGTACATACGTAACATTAACCATAGTAAACTCCATCAAAAGATTATTCAATTCCATTGATCTTAACTATCTGAAAATAACCATTTGAGCTGTCACAATCCTCCTTTTCGATGTAAAGCTCTATTCTGGTGTGGTTAAATTGAATACACCTTTACCAGAGAATGTCCAGGAACTTTGCATGGATTTACATGTTTCAATTTTTGTTTTCAATTCTGCCCGAGACATAGAGAGGCGGAGGTGAGGAGTAGGCGGCAGAATTGAAAGAAATAGTTGAACAATATAAATCAACGCTTTAAAGAGTGGTAAACAGCGTTGCCACTTTTGGTACTTTCGTACCAAAACTGGTACTTTGGAAATGATTTGGTACGTTGGTATGTTGCTTTTGATTTTGGTACTTTTTCCTTAAAAGCAACGGTTTGGCAAAACAGTGTATATTTATTTCAATCTATTTTTTTATTTTTCTATATATTATTTTTGTTCGACCACTAAAAGAACAGTAATTATGTTGATTAATTACATCGCCAACACACGATCGGTATCCCAAAGCCGTAGATGTTATGAAATCGATACAATTCTTGATCACTAGCATGACCCAACTATACCGGTGCATTATGCTACCAACAATTACCGTGTATTTTGTTAGAGCTTTTTTGGCAATTAGTTGTCAAAATTAGCAAACAAATTGTATAGAGGGAATAAAGTAACTCAGTTTGACCTTTGTGTGCTGTGGCACTTGCTCCTAACGAAGAAAAAACTCATCTGATGGGATGCTACAGCCGCTGTTAGTGAGCCCTGATCACTACTCAATAAATGTACTTGTATCAAGAAAGTTTTAAATGGAAATATAGTGATGGAGATGTAAAAAGTTAAATTACTTAATTTAAAGCGCGATAATTTTATTAATTTTTGGTTTGTTTTCTTTAATTTTTAAATACTCCTCTTTCTTTTTGTTAAAGTTAATATCGCACCCTAAATCATTAAGTGGCACAACTCAAAATTTTTTGAAATCAGTTTTTTATCATAAACCGGTACATAGAACATATCTCTAGCAGTTGCCAAAAAAAAAACTTTTAAATCGATGTTTCTTTTGACTGAAAAATAGCAATTATACTTAGCCTTTTCAACATCATTGCTTGTAAAGAAAAAAATTTTTTTGACTCCTGAAAATTTTTGAATTTGGAGCTGTGTCAATTTATAATTCAGGGTGCGATATATTGAAATTAGTTTTCCATTAAAGCTGATTCCACATAAAACTTTTTTCGCTTTGCGTTACGCCGCTTTCTATGTCAAACAACGCAAAACTGAAAAACTATGCCACAATGAACGCTGCAACATCACTCAAAAAATATTTGTTTTCTGAAAAATCTTTCATTCTCCGTTTTATTTACAAAAAAGTAAATAGGAAAATAAAAATCTATTAAATTATTTTTCAATTGTGTGAAATTTAAATTTGTTTACTTACATTTGAATTAAAGTGAAACTGAAAAAAATTTCAACGCCCCCAAAAGTTGAAATTTGGGCAACTTTGTGCTTTACGTAACTTCGGCGTTGCGTTACTTTTTGTTATGTGAGAAACCTCATATAGATACATGTATTTTAATCTCAGCTGTCACGCAGAAAGTGTCACGTAGCGCAACACAAAGTTCTATGTGGAATCAGCTTAAAAGCTTAGTATCGACCTCTCAAGAAACGCAAAAGTTTCATATAAAATGACGTACAGAAATGCTCAAGAAATTTTTCTTGTAAAACTTTCTTGAGCGAGTATCGACCTCTCAAGAAATTTAGCACACTTTTTATACTCAGCTGTACTAGTACACAGAGTATTATAGTTTTAATCACATAACGGTGGATTGTAACAGAGTGAAATAATCGAGATAGATATAGACTTATATATATCAAAATGATCAGGGTGAAAAGAGAAATCGATTTAGCCATGTCCTTCCGTCCGTCCGTCCGTCCGTCTGTAAACACTCTAACTCGCGCAAAAATTGAGATATTTTGATGAAATTTGAAATGCAAGTTGGTATCGAGACTGGGACGGTTGGTATTGAAAATGGGCGAAATCGGACCATGACCACGCCCACTTTTCCTATATAGAAATAATCGGAAATTTGGTATCTCAGTCACTAATATAGCTGGAGCGATGAAATTTTACCCACGTGTTGAGCTCAGGCCCGTAGGAAGAAATTTGATGAAATTTTGGAAAATGGGCGGTGCCACGCCCACTTATTAAGGGTCAAACCTTGAAAGTTTTATATGTTATAACTCAGAAACCATTGAAGATATATCGACAAAATTTGGTACGCGTGATTTACTTACTTAGGCATACGTTTGGACGGAAAATAGTTAATTGTTGGGGTAAGTGGAAAAAAATTCAACAACTATTTACAGCGAAGGTTGAGTGTATAGCTATTTCACGAAAAACCATTTTCGATCATCAGCACTCTTTTCGGAAGTGGATGCACCGGGGATTGAACCCGAGTCCATTCCAACTTCAGCCGCAATGACCCAACGGATAAACACACTCGGCCATTGAGACTCTGTGCAAGCTGTTGGATTTTCCCCACTTTTGCCTTTTTCATTTTCAACATTAACGTTAGTGTGTATATGCTTTTTGCATATATTCTCCACAAACGTGCTGAATTTTTGTTGTAGGCAGTTCGCAATGAACATTGTTGTTGGTATTTATTTTATGTATATACCAAACAACGTTAACAATTTTACTTGAAAGAGTTTTTAGTGCTTAGCACGAAAAATTTTTATTTTTAATTCAATTTTTTAATTGTTGGGGTAAGTGGAAAAAAAAATTCAACAACTATTTACAGCGAAGGTTGAGTGTATAGCTATTTCACGAAAAACCATTTTCGATCATCAGCACTCTTTTCGGAAGTGGATGCACCGGGGATTGAACCCGAGTCCATTCCAACTTCAGCCGCAATGACCCAACGGATAAACACACTCGGCCATTGAGACTCTGTGCAAGCTGTTGGATTTTCCCCACTTTTGCCTTTTTCATTTTCAACATTAACGTTAGTGTGTATATGCTTTTTGCATATATTCTCCACAAACGTGCTGAATTTTTGTTGTAGGCAGTTCGCAATGAACATTGTTGTTGGTATTTATTTTATGTATATACCAAACAACGTTAACAATTTTACTTGAAAGAGTTTTTAGTGCTTAGCACGAAAAATTTTTATTTTTAATTCAATTTTTTAATTGTTGGGGTAAGTGGAAAAAAATTCAACAACTATTTACAGCGAAGGTTGAGTGTATAGCTATTTCACGAAAAACCATTTTCGATCATCAGCACTCTTTTCGGAAGTGGATGCACCGGGGATTGAACCCGAGTCCATTCCAACTTCAGCCGCAATGACCCAACGGATAAACACACTCGGCCATTGAGACTCTGTGCAAGCTGTTGGATTTTCCCCACTTTTTGGTATATACATAAAATAAATACCAACAACAATGTTCATTGCGAACTGCCTACAACAAAAATTCAGCACGTTTGTGGAGAATATATGCAAAAAGCATATACACACTAACGTTAATGTTGAAAATGAAAAAGGCAAAAGTGGGGAAAATCCAACAGCTTGCACAGAGTCTCAATGGCCGAGTGTGTTTATCCGTTGGGTCATTGCGGCTGAAGTTGGAATGGACTCGGGTTCAATCCCCGGTGCATCCACTTCCGAAAAGAGTGCTGATGATCGAAAATGGTTTTTCGTGAAATAGCTATACACTCAACCTTCGCTGTAAATAGTTGTTGAATTTTTTTCCACTTACCCCAACAATTAAAAAATTGAATTAAAAATAAAAATTTTTCGTGCTAAGCACTAAAAACTCTTTCAAGTAAAATTGTTAACGTTGTTTGGTATATACATAAAATAAATACCAACAACAATGTTCATTGCGAACTGCCTACAACAAAAATTCAGCACGTTTGTGGAGAATATATGCAAAAAGCATATACACACTAACGTTAATGTTGAAAATGAAAAAGGCAAAAGTGGGGAAAATCCAACAGCTTGCACAGAGTCTCAATGGCCGAGTGTGTTTATCCGTTGGGTCATTGCGGCTGAAGTTGGAATGGACTCGGGTTCAATCCCCGGTGCATCCACTTCCGAAAAGAGTGCTGATGATCGAAAATGGTTTTTCGTGAAATAGCTATACACTCAACCTTCGCTGTAAATAGTTGTTGAATTTTTTTCCACTTACCCCAACAATTAAAAAATTGAATTAAAAATAAAAATTTTTCGTGCTAAGCACTAAAAACTCTTTCAAGTAAAATTGTTAACGTTGTTTGGTATATACATAAAATAAATACCAACAACAATGTTCATTGCGAACTGCCTACAACAAAAATTCAGCACGTTTGTGGAGAATATATGCAAAAAGCATATACACACTAACGTTAATGTTGAAAATGAAAAAGGCAAAAGTGGGGAAAATCCAACAGCTTGCACAGAGTCTCAATGGCCGAGTGTGTTTATCCGTTGGGTCATTGCGGCTGAAGTTGGAATGGACTCGGGTTCAATCCCCGGTGCATCCACTTCCGAAAAGAGTGCTGATGATCGAAAATGGTTTTTCGTGAAATAGCTATACACTCAACCTTCGCTGTAAATAGTTGTTGAATTTTTTTTTCCACTTACCCCAACAATTAAAAAATTGAATTAAAAATAAAAATTTTTCGTGCTAAGCACTAAAAACTCTTTCAAGTAAAATTGTTAACGTTGTTTGGTATATACATAAAATAAATACCAACAACAATGTTCATTGCGAACTGCCTACAACAAAAATTCAGCACGTTTGTGGAGAATATATGCAAAAAGCATATACACACTAACGTTAATGTTGAAAATGAAAAAGGCAAAAGTGGGGAAAATCCAACAGCTTGCACAGAGTCTCAATGGCCGAGTGTGTTTATCCGTTGGGTCATTGCGGCTGAAGTTGGAATGGACTCGGGTTCAATCCCCGGTGCATCCACTTCCGAAAAGAGTGCTGATGATCGAAAATGGTTTTTCGTGAAATAGCTATACACTCAACCTTCGCTGTAAATAGTTGTTGAATTTTTTTCCACTTACCCCAACAATTAAAAAATTGAATTAAAAATAAAAATTTTTCGTGCTAAGCACTAAAAACTCTTTCAAGTAAAATTGTTAACGTTGTTTGGTATATACATAAAATAAATACCAACAACAATGTTCATTGCGAACTGCCTACAACAAAAATTCAGCACGTTTGTGGAGAATATATGCAAAAAGCATATACACACTAACGTTAATGTTGAAAATGAAAAAGGCAAAAGTGGGGAAAATCCAACAGCTTGCACAGAGTCTCAATGGCCGAGTGTGTTTATCCGTTGGGTCATTGCGGCTGAAGTTGGAATGGACTCGGGTTCAATCCCCGGTGCATCCACTTCCGAAAAGAGTGCTGATGATCGAAAATGGTTTTTCGTGAAATAGCTATACACTCAACCTTCGCTGTAAATAGTTGTTGAATTTTTTTCCACTTACCCCAACAATTAAAAAATTGAATTAAAAATAAAAATTTTTCGTGCTAAGCACTAAAAACTCTTTCAAGTAAAATTGTTAACGTTGTTTGGTATATACATAAAATAAATACCAACAACAATGTTCATTGCGAACTGCCTACAACAAAAATTCAGCACGTTTGTGGAGAATATATGCAAAAAGCATATACACACTAACGTTAATGTTGAAAATGAAAAAGGCAAAAGTGGGGAAAATCCAACAGCTTGCACAGAGTCTCAATGGCCGAGTGTGTTTATCCGTTGGGTCATTGCGGCTGAAGTTGGAATGGACTCGGGTTCAATTCCCGGTGCATCCACTTCCGAAAAGAGTGCTGATGATCGAAAATGGTTTTTCGTGAAATAGCTATACACTCAACCTTCGCTGTAAATAGTTGTTGAATTTTTTTCCACTTACCCCAACAATTAAAAAATTGAATTAAAAATAAAAATTTTTCGTGCTAAGCACTAAAAACTCTTTCAAGAAAATAGTTAAAATCGGTTGACGGCCACGCCCACTTTTATATATGTATATTACAAAGTGACCTAATAAAAACATTTTAAGCGATATCTCTGTCAAATATAAAGATCTATCATTGAAATTTTGTCGCGTAAGTCCAACTGCGGACATAAAACGAAAACAAAAATTTTGGAAAATGGGCGGTGCCACGCCCACTTATTAAGGGGCAAACATTGAAAGTTTTATGAGTCATAAATCAGAAACCGTTGAAGATATATCGATGAAATTTGGTACGCGTGATATACTTACTTAGTCAAATATTTGGGCGAAAAATTTCCGAAATCGGTTTAGGGCCACGCCCACTTTTATATATGGGTCTTATAAAGTGACCTAATAAAAGCATTTTAAGCGATATCTCTGTCAAATATAAAGATATATCATTGAAATTTTATAGCAGGAGTCCAACTGCGGATATAAAACGAAAAACACAAAAATTTTGGAAAATGGGCGTGGCACCGCCTCTTTTTATAAACAGGAATATACGAGATTTCTGAGCCCATAACTCGACAAATAATTTATATATAGTGACGAAACTTGGTGTGTACACTTTCATTACTTGTGGTAATACACGCTCAAAATTTTAGCGAAATCGGTTGACGACCACGCCCACTTTTATATATGAGAACTATAAAGGGGCCTAATAAAAACATTTTAAGCGATATCTCTGTCAAATATAAAGATCTGTCATTGAAATTTTGTGGCATGACTTCCACAATAGACCGGAAACAACAAATAGAAAAATTTTGGAAAATGGGCGTGGCACCGCCTCTTTTTACACAAAGGGATATACGAGATTTCTTAGCCTATAACTCGACAAATAATTGAGATATTATGACGAAACTTGGTTTATACACTTTTATAACTTGTGTTAATAGACACGCAAAAATTTATTGAAATCGGTTTATGACCACGCCTACTTTTTAAGAAAGATATTTCTGGAACACCCTTTGGGAATTTGTAACATGACATCTTTGTAACTAGAAGTCATAAAGGAATGAAATTTTGCACAAAGTATAATATTGATATGCTTAGTTGGATGACTGATAAAAATTTAGAAAATGGGCGTGACTACGCCCACTTTATGCAGCACTCGCTTTATATTAAGTGCACCGTGTTTCCATCAAACGCAAACAAACAATGAAAGCATACAGCTGAGTATCTAATGTTCGATTCCACTCGAACTTAGGCTTCCTTACTTGTTTAATACTATTTTTCAACGTTATACGAACACAGCAACACAGGTTTTGCCAAGAAATATATCATCGAGCATTTATTTCTTAAAGAAATTTTACGTTTGTTGCGTGTTGAAAAAAAATCGTTGAAATCGTTAGTGAAAATGGCAAAAAAATAGAATGCACAATTTTTCTAATGATGCAAGGGCATAGTTGGCATCGATTTCTCATATTTTATTCCATTCCGGCCATCAATATACCACAGTTTAGCAGTAATATAAGGCCATCCTCGTCGCTTTCGATGATTTCCTAAAATAACAACAAAATAAAACTATTGAAAACATATATTTAAAGCTTTTATTTAATATTTTTAAGAACTTACCAATTGCTTATGCTTACAAAAAGGCTTATTTTGTTTGTGTTTTTGATGCTCTTCTTCGTTTCACTTGGTATTCACGGTGGATTACTAAACGTCACAATTTCTTGCCTACTACTATTTTTTAATCAAGAAATAAAGCTAAAAATTTCTTGAGCTGTTTCTTGAGAGGTCGATACCAGCCTACAAAATAATAAATAAAAAAAAAATTATTTGTCTACTACGACTGTTACCACGAAAGAATCTGTTTGGTACTCTCAAAAGCAATTTGGTACGTTCTTTGGTAAGAGAAAAAATATGTTAGTGGCATCACTGGTGGTAAACCGTGATTTTACGAGCCCGTGCACAATTGGCTTTGTCTGCTCCAACTTTGATAGAAAAAACCTTAAAGCAAAGCGAAATTTCAGATGCTTGCTACAATTAACACTTTGACAATTTCCACCTCACTTCTTTGCTTTAATTTATAAACCTGATTTTTGGTAAAATATTTGGGGAATTAGCTTTTTTCTGCTTATTCGAATGTTATTTTTTACTTTTCTCTGTTCACTTCTCACGAAATTGCGCGAAATCGGTAAATTAAGTGTAGCTATACAAACATACACACACACACACAAGGGGAGATGTTGGCAAAGTGTAAAAAAGTTGAAAGATGGCTAACTTTATACCTTGCTTTACTCGCTTCACCTCAATTGTGAACATGTCCCTTTGAAAAGCACATGCTGAACGAAACTCTCAAAGCAAAACTCTGAAGCAAAGCGAGGTAGAAGTCAATTGTGCACGGGCTCTACTACTTTCAAACTCACCATAAATGCCGCCAAGGTGAATGGTGTTTTTTTCTTGTGGTAGATATACCGTGTGTTTCTGCAACTGACAACGCACTTGCTTCCGTTTTTATAATCTCACATAAAGTTCTTATTTTCTTTTGCCATTTTCAAAAATCAAAAAAAAAAGAATATCACTTCCATAAATAGCCTAACTTTATTACTAAACGCTTCAAATTTGTGCCAAATGAAAACATTTTTTATTCCACTCGTTTTATAGCCACCTCACACATCAATTACACACAGCTTATCGCACGCTGAACTCATAAAAAATTATGAAACATCAGCAGTTATTGTACAAACAACAACAAACAGCATGATAAAAATAGTAAAGCACTTTTCCGGTTATAAAAAAAGGTTAAAGAATTATTAAAAAAACACAAAAAAATACAAAGCAGTTAAGCAATTATTCGACAACCGATGACAACGGATAAACGTCAAATGATCAAACTATTATTAGCAATAAGTCTGTTCGGTGAGTGTTTGCTTTTTTATGTCAAACTGAAGATGGGAGCGAAATTTACTCTCCTTGTAGGCAAAAGCTCAAGGAACGTATTTTTGCGAAATGCTATTTAGTGTCAAAAATTACAATCAGTAAAATGGCAAAATAAAGAAATGTCGAGGAAAAAGCATATACATATATATGTAGGTGTGTATGTGGGTGTTCTTTCCATAATTGTATCAGTTCTTGTCACTTCGATAATATCAAAAAATGTTCAATGGAATTCACTGGGAATATTTTGGGAAAGGGTAGGAGATTGCTGATTAATAAATGTGTATAAAATTTTTCAATCGGAAATTAGTACTTTTCGAGATATTTGTAGTTGAAAACCACCCACTACTTCTGTATTAATATATGGGCACCTTCCAAAAACTATATGTAGGTCACATTTATTTTTATTCATTACATATTTATCTAATTATTGGAATTTTCCTTTAATAAATATAAATGAGCTAACAAATTAAGGAATCTCTCACTGCGTCATCTATGGGCCGCTCCAGAATAGCTACTTTTAAGTAGAGCGCCCTTTTGCGTTGGCGGCATTTGGTTGCGCTTGAATAAGATAATAACCATCTGTCGAAAGAATTCGTTTTCGGGAGCTACATATGTATATGGAGCAATCCATTGTATTTTTGTGTAGTCGGAAAAGTTAAAATTAATAGGATTAAGATCACAGAACACAGAACATTTCAGAATAATTCTTGAAGGTTTCATTGAAAATTTTTTATTGGTTTGAAAATAAATAAGGAGGGCGCTTTATACCGAAACTGACCCTTGCTACTGGGTGCACCACCATTAATTCGCCACTTAATAATAATAATACAATGGCGCTGTTATAACTCTGGCGTGTTTTATGGCCGAGCTTATCTCCCAATTCGAGGTGTGCTCATATATGTACATAATTACTTATAAACATAAATTTGTACATATTAGGTCCGTTCGGCGGCTGCAAATTGCAGCAATTTGCAAGCAGGGAAAAATATGTTTTGCTCTCCCGAAGAGAGAAACTTATGCAAATTTACTGGCATTTCAACGAACAGAAATTTGTCAAAATTTGCAGAAAATCAGCTGTTTGTCTTCACTCACAAGTGCATAACAAAATAAAAATTTGACGAAATGCAATCGAAGGGGAAACTAGATGTGCATTGTTCTCCGGGGACATTCCCAAAAATTTCAAAACGGTAAGCAATGGTGGTATACATATACATACATATGTGTGTATAATTTTACATATGTACAACAACATATGACAAGTTAAAACGGTCGGACATATCCCGGAAGCTGCATGCTTCGTGACCAGCGAACCATAAAAATAATAATAAATAAGTTTTTTCGGGTAGTATTTTGAAAGGGTCGAGATTACAATAGGGCTCGCTTCGGATGATTTTGTCACTTAATTCTTTGAAAAGTCTTTTTGAAATACGAAAATGAGTTCGGAACTCTCTTTCCGTATAAGTCGGACTTGTTTGCTCGACGTATTGCTTTATGGAATTTCTTGAATTATTTTCACATAAAACCAAAGCAAATTCTAGGAGTTCCTTGTTTTTATTTCTAAGTCTAACCAAAGTTTCATTTTCAATCTCGTCGTCGCTTTCAGTTTCTGAAGAATCCATTATGCACATTATTATAGTGGCAACAACCTTCTTGCGCAATGCTTCACTCGAACTTTGCTCGGTAATGTCGTCTGATTGAATAAAGGAGTATAAATTGTCTTTTATTACTCAAAACTATTTATTTAAGTGGACCGGCTTTCCATTAAGGAACCATACCCCCAGAAAAATCACTTCCTCACAGGGGTAGAGGGACTCCTACAGATCTCAAAATCAAAAGTTGCCGGAGGCTTATAGTTTACGAGATATTTGTAGTTAAAGTTGGATGGGTTCATAGATATTACCCCAGAAAGATAACTCTGCCGGCTGATTGTTATTTTTTTAAAGCGCGACCCAAGGCCGCCACGCAAAAAGATGTTCTACACAAAATCACTGTGGATCACTGTATACATATACATATATAGCTCCAGAAAGGGATTTCTGCCTGCTGAGGGTTATATTTTTAAAGCACGGCCGAATGCCGCCAACGCAAAAAGGTTTTTCCTCGGTAATAGTGCGCAGTTTTGGTGTTTTGTTTGGTGGATTTTACAACTTTACCAACAAATATCTCATAAACTATAAGTCTCCGGCAAGTTTTTATTTCTGTTCTGACATCTGTGAAAGTCATTTTTTTTGGGGCGTGCATCATTAATGGACAATTTTTCCATTTAAGTAATATAGGTACCTCCTATTTGCGATTCAACAACGCAGAATCCCGAGAGTGCAGACGATGATCCCACTGCGCTGTCATTAACACGTTTCCTTTTAGCTGGTACCTTATTAACAAATTAAATCATTTAAATAAACTTTATAAATTAAAATAATATAATTTTCTCACTTCATTTTCTATTGAATCACACATATTCCCGATTTTCTTAGTTTTTTGACTTGAAATCACTTTCGTATTTTTTTTATAAATTGCAACCATATGATCGCAAATCATATGTTTTTTCAGTCTACTGAACTTTGCAACGACAAATTTCGTCAGTAAAACTTTGCAGCTTTCTCCGTCAATGAACTGTCAAAATTGCGCTCTCTTCTGCAAATTTTGACTGAGTTTTTGCCTCAAAAAACGCGATTTTGCAGTTTTTTCTGCAATTTGCTGCCGCCGAACGGTCCTATTGATATCGAGATGACGATTCTTGACAAACGAACGCAGTAGAGGAATTTAGCACCCAGTCGACTTACCCCTTATCAACTGAACTGTGTTGACTGTTGTTGGATTGAGTTGGGCTGTGGTTGTGGTGGAATGGGTGGAATTGAGTTCAGTTGGGGTGAACGGTTTGGCGCTGTGTGACTTGAAGTGGTTAGTTGTTGGCGCTGCTGGCTGTTGACCAAAGGAATTTGATGCTGGTTGAAATGGTGAGGTTGCTACGGGTGATGGAGGTTTTATCAACTTGTGTACTTGGGTGGTAGGTACAGGGGTAAGTTAACGCTCACAATATTATTTACGCATACTTTTGCTATGCTTATGCTCATTCAATATTTATTTATTGTTTAAATGTACATATTTTTATTCCTTCTGTTTATTTTGTTATTATTGCCTTTTTGCTATTTCATTCTAAATAATAAATGTATGCGCAAATATACATATATACATACCTATGTACTTACATACATACATATATGGTTATTTTATTCATGCTACAAACAATAACAATCCTAATCGCCCAATCCGATACGCCAATAATTGCTGACCAAGCGAAAAATTGCAAACGTTAACTATTCTTTTAGTTCCACTTCTTTTTTTTTGTTTTTGCTTGGATGACAACATCAAGAAAAGGTTAAGGATAGGATAAGGATTCATAAGGGGCATTTCAGTTATTACATCTGGGTCTGGGTTAAGATAAATTTTTACTGAAACGATCCGGCTCATAATGAAAATTGGCTGCACTTGAAAAGAACTAAAAAGAAGAAGAAACATATACAACATATACCCAGCAGTAAAAATCTGAAATTAATCCTTTATGAATCACTGATGAAATTCATCATGAGGAGGCATCAGTGAATGCTTTCATATAAAGGCTGCTGAATTTTTTCAAATAAATGGTTTGCTTTCCTCATGCCTATATGACTCCGTTGGGAGCCGGCATAAAACTGTCCAATGGTAGGAAAAACAAAGGGAGCACACCTCGAATTGGGAGATAAGCTCGGCCATAAAACTCGTCAGAGTTATAATAGCGCAAAAACAATTCTTCTGTACGTTGAAAAGAGACAAATACTCCCTCAAAAACAATTTGATTGACTTTAAACTTCAAACTAACTGAAAATAACTATTTCAAAAATTATTTTTTTGGAAATTTGAATTTAAATTACTGAAATAAATTATGAAACTCAAATGGCGGGATAGCTATGTATTCCATGTTATGAGGAGAAGCCAGTGCGCAGTATAATTTTTCTTCCGGACTTATTCTTTCCCCTTACGGCCAAAGTAGAAGCTTACAAGAGGCAAATTTGAAATTTGTATTTCCATATATTTTTTTATTTTAAATATAATTTGTTTTATAGTTGTCAAATTGAAAAATTTGTCAGAAAATCTGCCGAATGTCAAAAAACCTACCGAAATACAAGCTGGCTCGTGGGTTTATAACCGCCTAGATGGTATTTCGTTTGTTTTTTTCAATATAGCTTGCACGCTTGCATCAACGCAAAACGATAGTGATGAATATTCAACAAAGAATGATCAATGATCATTTAGCAGTGAAACAAATTTACTGCAGGGTATATGTATATATATGTATACATACACAAATGTCACTTTTCAGTTCTGCCAAATTAAAAAAGCACTGTGCTGCCAAATCAGCACGAAAAAAACAAATCGAACAGGGCGGATCAGAAATTGAACCAGCAATTTATCTGGTTTAATCGAGCTGAAATCTTTTTTGTTGCATTTACATGCTAAAATTTTTATCTGGGTTAGGATCACCGTATGTGAAACACGGCTATAGATACAATTTTCTAAAAATTTTGTTTTAGTTTTTTGTAGGTCATTTACAACAAATATGTAAGTAAACATCTAGGGTTGATCAAGTAAAATTCTTCTTCATCATCTTTTTCGCTTTACGAAGCCATCAGTAGATGATTTCAATTTCTAACGACATCCAGCGTTTCAAAGTTTTCTTTAACTATTTGTGGGGACAATGAAACGAATTTCTTACGGATATCCACACTGCGTCAATGGGAAATACGCAAAGAGGTTAGAAGTGCCTAAATCGATGCAGAAACCCTTCATTGGAGAACTTCAAACGGGCTAGAACTACAAAGAGCTACTAATCTAATTGAATTTATTGATAATTTTGGTGGCATTTTTTAGCTGAATCGATGATGAGCTGAACTAAATTATGCGTGCAATATGTTGTTGTAATACTTTATTCAGGGCTTCTGCTTTTTCCTTAAAATGAATAACGAGGAACAAATTCTACATTCCTTTAAGAAAAAAGTTTCTAATGTCCTTCAAGTAAAAAAAAGAAAAAGCATTTTTCGCACTAAACGAATATTTTTCTATGAACTATTAAATTTAACTTTTGATTAACTATTAAATTTAGTTTGTGGCAAAACAATTTAAGAGCAAAAAACGCTGTCGCGAACATGCTTTAACACGAAAAATTAATCTATATTATTAATACGCTAACATAAATTTTGTTCCATCTTCTCCGTCGAAACTACTGAACCGATTTTAAAACTAAGCACACCGTTAGAAAGGTATTGCTCTCAAATAGAACTGCGCCAATTTTCATGAAAATTGGTTGGAAAATGCATCCACAATCGTCGTTGGAAAATTGCCGTGTGGTTGTTGTTGCATGCTTTTGCACACAACATAGCTGTCTCAATGCGCAAGCATATGTAGCTGACTTTGTGCGTTTTCACCAAACTTACCATGCAATTCTGAACATGTTTGGCTGGTTGTGGTGTGTAGTTTCAAAGAAGTAGAAACGTAAAAAGGTAGCAAAAGCACTACAACAAAAACATAAAGGCAGGAAATAAGAAGGATAAGAAAGAATAAGTAGGAAAGAAATTGAGGGAAGAAAAGAGCATAAATAGAAAGAAAGAAGTAGGTAGGAGAATTTGTAAGACGAGTAACGACAATAACGCCAACAACAACAACAAAATAGTAGCAGTGACAGTAGCAACAAAAGGAGCAGCATCAACAGGGACAACAACGGAATAGTAACAGTGGCAAAAACAACAAACAATTATACAAAAACTATAGTTGCACCTATGTTATAAGAAAACATCTAGAAAAACTGTCGAGTTTCGGCAGTAGGCAGCACTCTAGTCTATATTATTAATACGCTAACATAAATTTTGTTCCATCTTCTCCGTCGAAACTACTGAACCGATGAACTAAGCACACCATTAGAAAGGTATTGCTCTCAAATAGAACTGCGCCAGTTTTCATGAAAATTGGTTGGAAAATGCGTCCACAATCGTCGTTGGAAAATTGCCGTGTGGTTGTTGTTGCATGCTTTTGCACACAACAGAGCTGTCTCAATGCGCAAGCATACCTGACTTTGTGTGTTTTCACCAAACTTATCATGCAACTCTGAACATGTTTGGCTGGATGTGGTGTGTAGTTTCAAAGAAGTAGAAACGTAAAAAGGTAGCAAAAGCACTACAACAAAAACATAAAGTCAAGGAATAAGTAGGATAAGAAAGAATAAGTAGGAAAGAAATTGAGGAAGAAAAGAGAAGAAATAGAAATAAAGAAGTTGGTAGGAGAATTGTGAAAACGAGTAACGACAACAACATCAAAAACAACTCCAACAACAACAACAAAATAGTAACAGTGAAAATAACAACAAATAATTATACAAAAACTATAGTTGCACCTTAGCCATAAAAAAAAACATCTAGAAAAACTGTCGAATTTCGACAGTAGGCAGCACTCTAGTTTAATATTAAAAGGCAAAAGTTTCCTCATGCGTGTTGTTGGTATGCATTTCTTTCAGTACGCATGGTTACATATAAACTTCTTCCATGTATTTGTTTTCGGTACTAAATATGTGAAATATCCGCACAATTATAACGCCAGCCTTAAATTAAATTTCGCCAAATATTTCCTCACCCCCTAAAAATGCAGTGTAACGAAAGCATGGAGAGTAAATAATACTATATCAGCTTCATATGAGCTTACACTCCCACCAGAGTCCGTTGTCCACTGTCCAGCGCAGAAAAACTTTTGCGAAACAGTCGAATAAAACTTTTTCATTCCCTTGCTTAATTTTTTTCACCCGAAAAATAAAATAAAATCTAATAAAACAAAAAACAATGTGACAAACCACACGCTCACACCTCGTATTAGTGCTGGAAGCGATATCGATATAATATCGATTCATCGATGTTTTTGAACTTTTTCGATATATCGATATTTTTTTTCCGATATTCGATATTTTAATCCATGACCATCACTGATAAACGCGGCAAGAAGCTGGTAAAAGGTAGCATTGCCGTTTTGTGGGTAATTCCCCAAATTTGGAGATTTGTTTTAAATTTGTCATTTTCATTTTTAATTTAAACATTTTCTTTTTAAACCCAAATACATTTTAATTTCAAAAATTTCATTTTTAATTTAAAAATTTTCATTTTTAAAATAAAAATGACTTGGGTGAAAACGTGCATTATAAAAATAAAAATTTTATTTTTGATTTATTTTCTCTGAGTGTAAAAGGTATTTAGAATGCATTATTAATTTGTCTATTTCAAACCTTTTAGTCTTTAAC
The DNA here is from genome assembly GCA_960531455.1 of Urophora cardui. Lineage (NCBI taxonomy): Eukaryota > Metazoa > Arthropoda > Insecta > Diptera > Tephritidae > Urophora > Urophora cardui. Next base: position 17,699,436 of record OY482670.1, on the reverse strand, counting down.
ATGGCTTTTTAAATAACTTAAATGCGAAATATTTCTGTGAACCACTGTAATTGATACCTACTCCTTCTGGCTGGAACAGAACTTACCTTTTTTGTTGTTTTTGATTATTGAATTTCCTTTTCAAAAAAGATTTATGTTGATAATAAATTTAAATATTTAGTTTAAATGTTTATTTAGTTAATTTTTAGAGTAATATAAATGACTGTCACTCTCGTTCAGTTCAGGGCACAATAATGAATGCAGACATTTCGAAAAATAAAGCTGTTATATATAGATACATATATTAAATTATTTGAACAATTCGGGCATTTGAAGTTTGTATTTTTCGTTTGTTTATTTTTTGTTTTGTTGTCTTCATATGTATTTTTTTTTTATTTTTGTTTTCCTGATACAATTTTTTTTGTCTGTAAGCTCGAATGCTCGAATATTTGTACGGGCATTTGAACAACAAACGAGCCTCAGACAAATACGATATTTTCGAATTGTTCGATACCCGGGTATCTAGAGCTCTAATATAAAGGTCGATATATCGATAATATCGATGTTTTTTCTCAAAAATATCGAAAATATCGATACTCGTAAACATCGATGTTTTTCCAGCACTACCTCTTAACCTCCACCCACTTGAATCATGTTTCTTTTCCATTACAGCCATGGTATTCCATTTTATTTCTCGGCCAAGCCGTGGTTTGACAGTCTCACTTTGTTGCATGTTTTCTGTTTTGTACTTACATACATACATACATATGTTGGTACGTGTGTGTGGTTATGGGAATTTGTCTGTGCGTACTTTTGCTGGCTTGAGTAAGTTTTGAAACAATTAAAACAATCCTTTTGCACAACTGCATTCCGTACGAATGGGTCACTGGGCAAATATTTATGATATGTTTGGCACCAACAACTACACTAAACCCTGCCCTTTGGCTTTTTACTCACCACCCACCACAACCGCTATACGACATTTTCAACTCTCACCCACGTGTGTATGTATCGTGTAGCAAATATGCTTTACAAATTGTGCATGTCAGCTTTTTCTTGGTCACAATGTCTTTTATGTGCTAAAATCGGGTTAAAGGTTCAAATAGAAAGTGTTACAAAATGTCGGAAGGTCAGTCGATTGGTTGTATAGACGGTCAGTTAGTCGTTCGGTTAGTCATTGTATATTACTTAATTTGGCTATGTAATTTCGGGCGTTAATTCGCCGCCACTTCCGGATGGGGATGTTAGGTTGGCTGTGATGCAGAAAGTGTCAAGAATTTTCATGTTCATTCCGAAAATTTGTTTGCACATTCAATTGTGTGATAAATGTATGTGTTAATGCTTTACCCAATAAACACAAAAGCGAGGATGGTATCGTGGCAAATTCGAGATGAATTCGTGGAGGTGGATGTTATTTTTCGGATTCGTATCGAGTTCGAGATGGACTCGAAAAAAATCAATTATCGCAATAGCATTTATTAATTTTGTTGGATCTTGCTTTACACGAAGAAATTCCCTGTTGGGCTTTAATTTACTCTTTAAAACTCCACTTGAGAAATTTAAAAGTTCGGATGATATCGTGGGGAATTCGAGGCGGATTCGCAGAAGAAGATTTTCTAGAATGTATTCGCCAATGATCCAAAATCTCGAATTGCCAACGATCCGAGAACATAAAAATGCGCGAATCGCTAATGAGAGGTGACTCACCTGGGAATTCGGATTCGCCGATCTATCGTCGCGAACTATCGCCGCGATAATATAATCAGAGAAGCGAACTCGTCTCGAATTCGAGGCAAATCCGTTGTGTTTATTGGGTAGTTTTCAAACTAAATATGTATGTGCATATGTATGTATGTACCTAATATATTTGAATATTTACTGAAAGTTTGTGTGCATGTGTGATACAATTAATATACTTTCAGTTATGCAGAGTGTTATAAATTAAGTAGCACTTTTAGGCATCCACAAGTCAAATATTTGACAAAATTAATGTTTTGTGCAGAAATTATGTCTTTCAACTTTGTTTGTCTATCATATATACATATATGTATACATATGTACAAACATGAATATGAGCCCAGTATATGTATCAATTTGCACTAAAAATGGTGGTGAATTCGCACGAAAGATCAAACAGTTATTCGAAGCTCAAATGTACTCGCCAACTTTTATATATGTAAGTAACTCAAAGGTCGCCTTTTTATAGGATTTAAAATCGACATAATATGTATGATTAATACGCATAAAAATAGAAAATAATTCCTATTCAAATACACCTCAAACATATTCATCACCGCAAACGGTGTTTGTGATGATTTGTAATAGGTACCATACAATGCCGCTCAATTACAGGTGTTGGGGGTCAAACTTCAACAAACGAGGGAATTAAATATTTTTTAATACCTATTTCTTTTGCATTTTAGAGGGTTGATAACCGCAAGCATTGTTAAAAATAGCTTCCTTTATGTTTGTATGCAAATTCGCACAACCAAATTAGGTGTTATAGCACAATGAACTTAAGCTGATTGAATACTTCAAAGAACAATTTGCAATTGAACAATTTGAAGTGAAGTATTCCCTAGAGATGTACCCAACCATTCGGAATATAAAATACTTTCTTGTTTTGCACAAAAACATTATTATTTGCAGTTTGTAACGGCTTTTACGGTAAAGCGAGATATTTATTACGATACAATCGCCCTGTAAAATAGTAAATAATTATGTGGTTTGTGTGTTGGCTAAATTGAATACGACAACAGGGTGTGCTAGGTTGTTGTGTGAAAAATAAACTGCAAATGTTGCCAGAATTTGAAATCGGTAAAACGCCATCACTGAGATAACATATTAGGTAATGTGCACCGACTCATATTCAAGAAATGCTGGATTCGAATCTTATATCATGTTCAGACATAAAAATGAATTAAGTTAATTGGGCTTGATTTAACATCTCTAGATTTGGTGTTCAGACATATTTAATTTACTTGGCCCATTTAACAGGTCGGCTCAAGATACATACACACATACACGCCGTGAGCTGAATATCAAACTCTCGTGACCTAAATGTCAAAACTGCAAGGACGACGAAATAATTTGACATTCAGCTCACAACTTTTACCAATTTTAAACACAAATGCATGTGAAGAATAAGCAGAAATAAAAACAAATTTGATAGGTGATGAAGAAGAACTAGAATTCAGCTGATCTGACGAACCAACCTGTTTAGTGGACCCTGACGCTAATGACATTTTTCTGATCATGACATTTCATTTTGCTTATGAAACAAGCTTTTAAACAGGGTTGCATGCAGAATTGTTCTTCATTAAGAACTCATTAATTTCTAATGAAGGATTAACTTAGTCAATTTTTGTATGGTAAATTGAGAATCATTACGGTTGAAAATTGAATGAAGGCTCTTAATGTTAAATTAAGGTTGTGTCTGAACATAACATTACTATGAAGGAAACTATGGTATGTTTAGAATAGCGCTCGTCACATAATCCCGTGCGTTTCTGCAGTTTCTTGATGTAAAGTTCGGTATTCGGTGGGGGGAGTTTGTGAAAAATAGGGCACCGAGGCCAACTATGTTGTATATAGTACATTCTAACCTCAAATCGTGCAGAAGTGAGTTTACGTGCCACACTTTGTCACCACTTAAAAAGCAAAGACAGGAAGTGGGAATGTATAGATTGGCGTCAATTTGACGTCACTCAGTCGAAGATTAATAAATTTCAGCCACAGAAACGAAGTACAAGTCTACGGTGTTGAAAACAAACGTTTCCCGTTCAGATAGCATGAATTGCTGAATGTAAACTCGGCATAACATTTTCATTTTGCTTATGAAACAAGCGTGGAAGTCTGGCAACCACATAAGCGCAGGTTTTGACAACGTCGAAAAAATATTTGCTTTGAGGTGATTTGTGTGCAAATGCGAATTTTTAAACAATTTTCGCGAGTTAAATTAATTATTTTAGCATTTGCTTGAAATGAAACGAAAGCGGAGCTATTTCACCATTTGAGCAGCACAAAAAACTCAAGAGGATTCAAGTAAAACAACAGGAACCAAACTTTGTGCAACACAACTAACTACACCCAAAGCAAAAAAATTGCGAAAACAACTTTTTTTTTCCCAACTAGAAAATGTGTTGAAGCTGCAAAACAAACAAAAAAGCATCAAAAAAGAAAAAATACATAAACTATTGCAAACAACGCACAATAAATGCCAACGCAAATGTAGCTAAATAAAAGAAAACCGCAACAATTGGATAACGACACACACAACAACAAATAATTGCACACAATAGCAAATATGTTGCGGCAACCGCCGCCTTCGTGGTCGCCACCCACTTCTCTCAACCTACATCACAAACTAATCAGCTACTTTTATGCCGTGCTGGCGCTGTTCCATTGCACTGAAGCTATACATTTGCAAGGCACCTTTCACACGGGCGACTTTTTCAAAGTCATTACCAAATTTGGTTTCCAAAAAGCCGATGCGCCGGGACATGGTAGTGGCTCATATGGTTATATTTATGGCAATATTACAACAACGGCTAACATTAGCGAACCAATAACGTTGGTGGTGCTGGATAAAGCCGCCTTTGTCGATTTCTATAGTAATCGTACGTTTGCGGATCATGATGTGGCATGTAAACATATGTTTGCTCATCTCAAACCGCTGATCTTTGATGCCGGGTGCAATAAGGAGGGTAAGCGTGACTTTGTGAGACGTGTGCCATGTACGTTGGGGAAACTATGTGAAGATGAAGATGCACCGGAGAATGTGATAGCGCAGCATCAATTCACTTATAAAATTAGTCAGGTGACGGAGCCAAGGTGGGTGAATACTTAAGTATTAATACAATTGCTTATTTGTATAATGAAGTACCTAAGATTATTATTGACATTAAAGCAACAACAACCAATGTCCTCAATCAAAAGGGAGCAAGAGGGTAAATTTTGAGCAGCTGAAAAGATTAATTAATGCAGTTTTTTTGTCTTTTTTTGCAGACTTGCTGTTTAATACAACTTTCCTGTTTGTTTTTGTTGTAATCATTAATTCTGCTTGTGTTTTCTTTTGTTTACTTTGCACAATATCAATACCAGTCTTGCAAGTTTTTGCTTGCTTGTCTATTGTGCTACATATTTGACACGAGCCACATAATAGTGCAACTCTAATGAACCGTATGCAGATGCGTATGCGTGTGCGTGTCACTGACAGCCGTGTTGCATACCTGTGTTTAAATGAGGCAAACTCCAGTGGCACGGATGTAAATGCACCACACGCATAGAAAATTCGAAGATGATTTCGAACACGCATTCGAATGCAGCTAAGTTGAAAACTTTCTACTTCTATGCGTTTTCTATGCGTTTCGCAGCCAATATTAATTTGGTTGCTACATCGGTATACATATTTAATCGTAAAAACTTCGTTAAATTGATTTAAAGTGAAGTAGTGAAAATTTGTTTGCCAGCAGAAATGTGAATTAAAAGGTGTTTTAAATATATCTAGAAATGGTTAATATTAATTATATGTTAATTACTATCTGCATATCCATGTACATAGTACATGAATTTAAATTACATATACATATCGTCGCTGCGCCAACAAAAAGAGCTATACATTTTTCAGCAACTTTTCAGGAGAGCAAAAAAACCGTTTTCTGGTGATCCTAGAGAATATTTTTTCTAGTTTGAATTGTTAACTAATGATACTACACATATGTAATAGACTTGTGCAATTTTTTTTTTACTTTTTTTGACCAACCACTTCGCATGAAGCATTTGCGCCGTTTTACAGCACATAGCTCTTTTTACAAATTGTTTAAATTTGCTAGTGGGGGTATGAAATCGTGAAAGATGTGTATACAATTCTTTGCTAGGGTCCGATGCAATCAGCGATAGCTTGGAAATGCATTATTTAATTGACCAGTGCCCCTCCTATTTTGAAAATTTGTCACATACGCTTTTTTAAATAATTTTTTTACACAAAAATAACCTGAAATCAAAAAACAATTATACGAAAATAGATGTATAACTGATTTTGCAGAGCATTTCTACTACTGAGAGCATATAGCTATGTTTGATAACTTCTAACCAAAGAAGGATATCAGAAAACGGGAAATGCAGAAATGTGGCTAGCGGATAGCGCTAAATAAATATGTAATAAAAAAAAATCGAAAAAAAACATATAACTGAATTTGTTGGCGCAGCGACGATATGTAGTTACCCGTGTAAAAATACATAATGGAAACTTAAATAAGTTTAACTGTGAAAAAATATTTAAGTGAAATGAGTACTCTTTTGAATAGGCAGTTTTCGCCTTGGTATAACAGAACACCAGATTTCAGAGGTTGTGCATATATGCACATACATATTTGTATTAACCAAAATTTATAGTCTGATATTTTAAGGCAAAGCAACTGTAATTCTTACAATACATAAAAATCAATGGATAGCAATTTGGCAATGTGGCCGCTGTGGCGCAATGGGTAGAGCACTCGCCTGCTATACCAGAGGCCTCGGGTTCTAACCCCAGTCCGGACAAACACCAAAAAAATTTGTCTAATTAATTAAAAACCAATTATTGGGTTTTTAGAAATACCGGTAACCTTTCGGCAGTGGGCGGCTTACCCTCCGAGTGTATTTCTTCCATGAAAAAGCTTCTCACAAAAAATGCATTCGCCGTTCGGGGCCGGCATAAAACTGTAGGTCCACCCAATTAGCAAAAACAAAAGGAGCACTTCTCGAATTGGGAGAGAAGCTCGGTCATTAAACTCGTCAGAGTTATAATAGCGCCAGTGTATTATATTATTATTAATTTGGAACTGATCCACTTCACGGGTTTTCATCAAATTAAAGAAACACTAACTTCCCTTTCAAAAAACAAATCACGTACTCGAATGTTACTTTTTTTTTTTTAATAATTTTAAAGTATTCCTTATATACGGCAATAACACTTCCTATCATAATTAATATCAATTCTAAATCGTCATCCACTATACATTTTATTAAATCTTTCGCGAATTGGTAAAATATGTATTTTCAAAAATAACAATGGCGGGAATTGTATATATGTATGTAGTGTAATTGATAGACGCAACCATGCGCATACACTGGAGCAGCCAGGGCCGCACGCAAGAAAACGTTTAGATGCGCATACGCACACGCATTCGCATACGGTGCATTAGAGTTGGACTATAATTCAGCTCAGCAAATACTCGCTTTAGCAAATAATTTTGACTTTAAAAAACTATGTTGTGCGAAAAGTATGTCATATACCACGTAGTGAGTTTTATAAAGCAACAGTCATCAGCATATACCCTGTAGTGAGTTTTCTTTAGCAGTAATGATCAGCTGCTTCGCATTTTCTTCAAGTTGCAACAACACAGAATTGCCTAAGCCTTTACTTTCTGATTTTCTCTGCTTCAATAGCTTTCAAAACTTATTTGAAAAGCATTATAAGTACAAAAAACACTAATGGGTATATGTATATACATAGTACATACATAAATGAAATCTCAGCATATCGTAAAGCACTTCACTGCAAAGATTAGATAAGCTTGGTGAGATTTTCTTTCTCATTTTTTTATGACCATTAATAAATTTTAACATTCACTTTTGCAGACTCGTATCAGCTGCTTTGTTGGCTTTTGGCGAAGTAAAAGTGAAACGAAAAAACCCAAAACAGAGCAAAAGAAACAATTGAAACGCTTTATTACTTGAACTTTCAAAATGCCGCATACATAAGCAGAAAAACCTAAAGCAAACCGCTGAATTTATTGAATTCAAGCTTAGTGTCATTGTCTTTATTGCTATTGTTGCTTTAATTGTCTGCAGTGCTTTCTGCTTTATCATTGTTTGCACATGTACATATTATTAATTTCCGCTTCAATTGTGTGGAAGAAATAAAACTCACACTTGAATTGCTGTTAAATCTGAAAAAAATATTTTGCGCTATAAAAAAGAGGCGGTTCGGCTTCAGTATAATGCGTCCATCGTATTTATTTTCAATCAAAAAGCTTTTCTGTGCATGTTTATGTTACTCAGTTTAACACACTCGACTAAGCAAAAATACTGTGGGTCGCTCCACAGATATACGTACGTAACTCCACTAAGTGAATTGTGCCGGCTGAGGGTTATTTATAAGGGTATTCTACGCAAATATATTGTATTAACTATTAACAAAACAATAAGTTTACACAAGATGTACATACATATAGATATATGTATATGCATTTTTTTGTAAATTTCCCTGTTGGCATTTTTTGTCATACGCATTATTTTCAAGTAAATTGATCAACCAAGAATTTGAGAATGATTAGAGATTAAATAGCTATTAATTTTAAAAATTTTCCTTAAAGGTATATGAAATTGAAAAATTCCCCTTTTTGGGATTTTTTGGCACACGCATTATTTTCAAGTAAATTGATCAAAAACCAATTTGAGAATGGTTAGAGTTTAATTCGCTATTAATTTAAAAAATTCCCCTTATAGAGATATGAAATTTAAAAATTTCCCTTTTTTTGATTTTTTTCATTAAATTTAAAAATTTCCCTTTTTGGATTTTTTTTTCATACGCATTTTTTCAAGTAAATTGGTCAAAAACCAATTTGAGAATGATTAGAGGTTAAATAGCCCTTAATTTTAAAAATTTTCCTTATAGAGATCTCAAATTTAAATATTTCCCCTTTTGGGATTTTTTAGCACACGCATTATTTTCAAGTAAATTGATCAAAAACCAATTTTTGAATGGCTACAGCTTAATTCGCTATTAATTTAAAAAATTTCCCTTATAGAGATATGAAATTTAAAAATTTCCCCTTTTGGGATTTTTTGGCACACGCATTATTTTCAAGTAAATTGATCAAAAACCAATTTTAGAATGATTAGAGTTTAATAGCCCTTAATTTTAAAAATTTCCCTTATAGAGATATGAAATTTAAAAATTTCCTTTTTTGGGATTTTTTGGCACACGCATTATTTTCAAGTAAATTGATCAAAAACCAATTTTTGAATGGTTAGAGCTTAATTCGTTATTAATTTAAAAAAATTTTCCTTATAGAGATGAAATTTAAAAATTTCCCTTTTTGGGATTTTTTTCATGCGCACTATTTTCAAATAAAAAGGTCAAAAATCATATTTAAAGTGGTCATAGCTTCAATTTTATTTACATCCAATTTCACGAAAAAATTTAAGCGAAAATTTTATTTTTTCCCTGTAAGATTTCATATAAAATTCAAGTAAAAAAAATTAAATTAAACTTAAATTCTTTCGTGAAACTGGCTGTTAGTTTATAAAATTTTCTCTTAAATAATTTTTAGATACATTAAGGGCCGTTTACTCAACATCTGATTAATTTAACCGCTGGTTAGTTTGACGTAAATTGTATGGTGAGCTGTCAAATAAATTGCTTAACCGGACAAAAATCTGTGGTTAAGTGCTTAACCGGAGCTTGAGTAAACGGCCCTAAGTATCTATTAGATACATAAAATCATATATATGTACATATGTATGTATGTTATATCCCTTTCCTTTCCAGATTTTGGTATGTGGCACTCACTGCCTGTGTACGTGATCGCTCGACATGCGAATGGCGTGCCTACGATCGTCCGCAAAGCCAACAACAACAGAATGCCGAAAATGTTAAAAATGTCGTTGAAGAATTCCTAACCTCACCTTATGGTCCACATACGTTGCCAACACCGGCGCTCCACTATGACATCACCGTCGTAAATGGTCATCCCAATAATTCGGCGGCACATCCTCTCACATTTCAATTTTCATTCGATCAACAAAATCTATTGGAAATGTATATGATATTTTTCCTCATCTATTTCATACTACTGCCAGTGCAAATTTATGCAGTGCGTTTGCAAAAACACCCCGTAACGCGTCTATTCACACTGAGCTTGGCCAGTGAGTTTGTTAGTTTGGCTTTGATAACAACGCACTTGATAAAGTTTGCATTGAATGGTGTGGGTGTGCCGAAAATGCAGATGGCTGGCGATATATTGGATATATTTAGTAGGGTGAGTTGTTGACTGTGTTTTTTAAACACTTTATTGTTGCTAAAAAATCTAGTTTTTTGCTAAACAAATCTGTTTTTTTTTTTTTCTGAACAAATCTGCCTTTTTTTGCTTGCAGACCACCTTCATGTTAATACTGCTGCTGTTGGCCAAAGGTTGGGCTGTCACACGCCAGCAAATCAATCGCACCGGTTGGATTATATTGATGAGTATTTGGGTACCCTATTGCGCTTTTCAAATGTTTCTCTATGTGTGGGATAAGGTGGATTGCATAATTAATAGACATTGTTGTTGTAATTGTTAGTAAAATGTGTAAATTTCTGTTATCCTTAGACGGAGGTTGATATCATATCCGACATCGATGAATATCAAACGTGGCCTGGTTGGATTGTTTTGATATTACGGTATGCAAAGTGCCGAAAAAGCAGAACTTTAACACATTCTCTAAATGCTGCTCTTCTCACTTTTCCACAGCACAACATTCATGACATGGTTCCTTTTCGAGCTACGCAACACCATGAAATATGAGCATTCAACGAAAAAGCTCGATTTCCTTTTACATTTGGGCGCTTCAAGTTTAGTGTGGTTCATCTATTTGCCCATAGTAGCAATTGTGGCGCTACAAGTGAGTCCAATGTGGCGTTATAAACTTTTGCAGGGCATCACAAATTCAGCAGATTGCATGGCATATTGTGTTATGACCGGTTTGTTGTGGCCCAATCGTTCCGGGCAGTATTTGTTGTTGGCGGGCAATAAGTATACGGGTGAGTGTGTGTGTTGTTTATATAAAATAAAATTTTGAAATATTAATATTTTTTTTTGTCTTTCCCGCCAAGGCATGGATGAGCTCGACGAATTCAATGAAGCGCCACATATTGTACGCGAACGTGAGCGTCGTCGCAATTCACCTGATTCGGTGGTAATAATGAATGGTGGCATGGCAACGCATGCAAATACAAATACGACAACTGGTGCTAATAGTTTACATACAAGCGTTGGCGCTGGCGTCAGCGTCGGCGGTGTGGGTAATGTCAGCAACAAAGCAATTGTGGGCGTTGATTTGTTGGAGACGGATGATTTGGATACTGTACTGCTAACCGATTTAGATAAGAATAGTCATGTTGTGGCATAGGCAGGCAGTGCGAAATTAAATTTTTGGTAGACAAAAAAGCTAAAAATTAGAGAATTGCTAAAACGATAAAAACGCTTATATTTTTGTATGCAATTTTGTTGCCCTTTGTAGTAATGAGAGAGCGTAGAGTGCGTCGTTGCCGCGCATGTAGCAATTGTAGCATGTAACAATTGAATGTAAGCTTTGTTTTTGTAATACTTACATGTTCAATAGCGCAAACAAAACGATGTGCATTGTATATGATCATCTACAGACTTTTGTAAAACGCAAAGTTAGGAAGTAGTATTTGATATACACACTTTAATCCAAATTTAGCCGCTAAAATATTTTTATAATTTTTTTTTTTTTTTTTGTTGATTTTAAACAAAATTTAGCCACTAAAATATATTTTATAATTTTTTTTTTTATTATGGTTTTAAACAAACATGTGCATACATTACTATATATTACATATACATATTTTGGGGAAATTTCGATATAATGCGCCAGTCCCCGGATTTTTTCGTTTTTTCTAAGGGTTAGGGGAATCATATAGATTACAAAAATGCAAACGAAATCTTGCGAAAACTTACAGCTTATTAATAATACAGTATTTTTGCATAGAACAACCTTATGCTTTCGGTCGCGCTTTAACAAAATAACCCGCAATCGGCATAATTCCCTTGCTAGAGTTAAATATGGGAAGCGATGCACAGTACTTTTGAGCAGGAAAACCTTTTGCGTTGGTGACCTTAGGCTGCGCTTTAAAAAATTACCGCTCAACCGGCAGTATGCCCTCTTTGGAGTTATGTTTGTGTAGCGATCCACAGCGTTTTTGCGTTGTCGGTAGTGTTAAAATTAGACAAATTAACATGCATAGAACATTTTCTGAAAGTTTCATTGAAATATGCTTAGTGGTTTGAAAATAAATACGGTGGGCGCATTATATTGAAGCTGACCCTATATTTTTAGTTTTTAGTCCATAAAATTTTATGTAACTATTATGTAATATATATTTCTATTGTGTGATGTAGTCAGGTACATTTATAATGCATACATACATACATACATACATACATACATACATATATGCATGTACAATAATTGTTTATAAACAAGGTTAAGTATGATTATATTTAAAGAAAGGAAAAAAATGCAATATTTAACATGCACATAGTTCTAGTACATATACATAAATATATATATATGGATACATACATACATAAATACATTTATACACTCATAAGCAATAACACGGTTTTTTGTAATACAAAACATTATTTAAACCCCTCAAAAACTACTTATACTACCCATTTTATTGAACATGAGTGTATGTAGTGCATATACATACATATAAAAAAAAATTAAACTTAAGTTACGTACATATGTATTTTATATGGTAATTCACGTTTTTAATTACAATTAACACTATGTATGATAAATTAGTAACTTAAGCGCTGTTTAAAGTAAATATTGTAACATTTTTTTTTTTAATAGAACACAAAACAACAAAAAAAGCATATGAAGTTTGTTACTTTTAGATATACAGAAAAACAGAGAATTGTGACAAAAAATAGAAAGAGGGAAAACAGCATTGTAACAAAGAAGAGAGAGAGAGAGAGAAAAACAGAATTGTAACAAAAAAAAAAAAAGAGAAAAACAGAATTGTAACAAACAAAAAAAAAGAGAGAAGAAATTGCAATCAAAACCAAGCAACAAAACATAAAAAAAAAGTAAAAAAAAAACAAATAATATCGAGTAAAGAAATAATACACACCGATTTTTTGCAAAGAACTTGTACGAACACATATCGTCGCTATAGAAGAAAAAAGACGCAAACTGTTTTGTTGAGGAAGAAAGACGCAAACTTTTTTTCTTTCAAAGAAAGACGCATTAAAAATATTTTTCGAAAGAAAGACTCTTTATTTTTTTTGATAACGAAGAAAGACGCTTTATTTTTTTTTACTATAAAGAAAGACGCATTTAAATATTTTTTAGGAAAGAAAGACGTATTCGATTTTTTATTTTTCTTTGTCAATATTAATGCTAATGCGTCTTCCTTCGCAGTTAATAATGCTAATGCGCCTTTATTCGTCGAAATATTTTATAATGCGTCTATTTTCGTCGAAATATTTTTAATGCGCCTTTTTTCGTCGACAAATTACTGACATTCGTCTTTCTTCTTCCGGAGCGACGATATGGACTACATACATATGCATCTATGTATATGTAAAATGAACTTATGATTATTATAAATATATAAAAAAAAATTGCAAGAAAATAAAACACAATAAAAGCAGCAAACTATATTCACTAATCATGTAGCGTAAAAGTCATACTAACGCAAATACGAATCGCATATACCTAAGCAAGTGTCAAATTATATTTGTAAATTTTATAATTTTTTACGTTTGTATTTCACATAAAATAATTTTTATAATTTTTTGTTTTTAATTAAATTTTTTCTTTGTTTTTGTTTTTGCATAAGAAAGTCATGTATGAAGAACCTCTTAAACACCCGCCACTTCAAAAGGAAGAAAAAAATAAAGAAAAAAGCGAATTAAAAAGCAAAAACTGAATAATAAGCTAAAGCTTAAAAACATGTATTGATTTTTGAGGAATGATAATAAATAAAAAGAGTTGAATGGTTTAAGATTGAGAAAAGAAAAAAATAAGAAAATCTTTTAATTTTTAATTAAAAAAAAAGAAAACTAAAAAAGTATTTAAAGTCGACATTGATAGCGTTTTGGTATTTGTATAACTGCTTTTGGTTTTGAGCAGACCTGTTAAATTCCGATTAGGATTACTAATCAATTAAATTGTTTTTTTTTTTAATTGGTAATCATTATTTTAATTCTTTTGCTGAAAAAAAGTAATTTTAATGATTACCATTAAAAAAAATCAAAAAAAAAACAAAAAAAATCAAAAATAATCATAAAAAATCAAAAATAATCAAAAATAATCAAAATAATTTTTTTTGATTGTTTTTGATTATTTTTGATTTTTTATGATTATTTTTGATTTTTTTTGATTTTTTATGATTTTTTTTTTGATTTTTTTTTATTTTGTTTGATTTTTTCAATATTGTTGTAAAGAAATTTGGATACGCATGCACATAAGTATTTAGGTAGGCATGTATGTTTGGTCAGAGAGGCATAAAGTTTGTTTGTACAAATGTATGTGAACGCATATTAAAGTACGTAACCCTGCAGTAAATATGGGGACAGGTGTATCCAAGTCATTGTGTATTCTACAGCGACATCTGCACTAATTAAAATGTCGACAAATTTAGAAGTACAAAATTTGTATAGACCTTGGCCCGTTCGAAGCTTTTCGTACTAGATACGGATACAAACCGTTCCTACACCTGGGGAAGATTCATTTCTAGGTTCAGTATAAGGACAGGGAAGAGCGAATAAAGAATTCTGATTATGACAGAGATTATCTTTACGTAAATGTATTTGCAACATAGCAAATCGTCTACTGCTTTATTATGTAGTAGGCATGCGAAGACGAATACAAATTCCCAAATAATCCTATTTGAGGAACAATGTCGGAACGTAAGTACGTAATATTTCTGCCTTTTAAAAGAATACAATAGGGCAATAACTAGGGCTGAAACGGTATGGCGTATGATGAACAATAAATACAACTTATATGAAATTAAGAATTTTTCCTTTTTTGAAAAAATTGATGAAGTGTGAAACAGACAAAGGAAATACAACTGTGCTAATGGAGGAAGAGGAATACACCGCAAAAACAGGTCAACTAATCAAAGAAATGGGCTGCGGAGTGATGGGAAAAGACCCAACGGAAGAATACCAAATGGCAATAAAGCGTGCAATAAAACAAGCGAAAAATATAAGAGACAGCAAAGTAGCCTACACTCTCACAGCAATGAATCCATCTGCCCCATCACTGATCGCACTACCTAAAATCCACAAAACAGGAACACCTATGCGACCAATAGTAAACCATAAATCGGCACCAGGATATAGACTTTCAAAACATCTAAATATGCTACTAGCCGAGAAACTAGACCTGTCCAATAAACACGCAATCAAAAACACAACGGAACTAGTCAACAATCTGAGAATTCTGAACGTACCCAAGGACCCAAAACAGGTATCACTTTACGTGAAGGATCTATACCCCTCGATACCAAAGACAGAAATACTAAAAGCTCTAACTAAAATACTGACAGAGAAAACGAACAAAGACATTGCAACAGAGATCGTAAATACGCTGAAAATAACCCTGGACCAGAATTATTTCAAATTTGGCAATAAAATATACAGACAAACTCACGGAAAATGCAGAAGGAGGCATGACAGATCCACCAAAATATAACCGCTATGATGAGGATCATGAGCTGAGTCGTTTGTATAAACGCAAATTAATCCCTCATTTTTTTGAGATATCTACTTGAAATTTGGTACTTGGGTGACTTCTTAAGAGAAATTGGACCACTATAACATATAGGTCCCATACAACGGATTGTTCAGATATAGACATTTTGGACTATAACATCTCCATAAATAACACACATAATTCACTGTATAAATTAATGAAAATCAGATTATGTATCGCTTCTTTTCCTCATTCATGAATGTCATAAAGTCTCGATACAGTCGAAGACAGCGCAATATTAGTTGATTTTCATTGTATACCTAACTACGAGAAATTCTGTATTAAAGCCCAATTTATGAGTTAGTACAACAGCGAATGTTACACTAAAATGTTTGATTTGGCCACTTTAAACAATTTTTCATAAAGATAAATAATTAGATATAAACGTGCATCGTACCATGTACGGTCAATGACAAATTAACAATAATTCCAAGCTTGTAAGATATGTATAAATGTGTATGCCTCTCTGCACAAATATACGAGGAGGAAGCATATAGAGCCTTTATCCTGTTAGTGTGGGACTTTAACCGCACTACACCACCTACGCTCATCGTATCGAACCCCCCGGTACTACCATCAAGCTACCGTCGGGAGTCTGCCTTAAAAGGCTATATACATACCTGCATACGTACAAATGTGCATATTTCTTTAAACCATATTGATAAAAATTAAAAAAAAATCAAAAAAAAATAAAAAAAAATCATAAAAAATCAAAAAAAATAAAAAAAAAATCATAAATAATCAAAAATAATCAAAAACAATCAAAATAATTTTTTTTTTGATTATTTTTGATTATTTTTGATTTTTTATGATTATTTTTCTTTTATTTTGATTTTTTATGATTTTTTTTGATTTTTTTTAATGGTAATTGCAAAATAATCATTAAAATTTGAAAACAATGGGTAATCAATCATTAAATGGACAGTTGAAAAAATAATCAATCAAGCCGGTAATCATTACGATTAATAATCATTATTTAACAGGTTTGGTTTTGAGGTAGTTTGTGTGAGCATATTTTTTTTTAAGCACTGTTATCTGCATAACAATTAACCAACAACTTTTTCTATATTGAGTGATATTATTCGTCTGATCCAAAGCTCCACTTGTCACCTTTGTGTTGATGATTTTATTTGTTTCAAAATTAGCTATAATCATAGCCGAGCATATATTAATGTTAGTGGATTAAGTTTGTGTAAAGAATTTCGACTTCGAGTGCTTTTACATATTGTTTCTACTTGGATTAAGTTTGTGTAAAGAATTTCGACTTCGAGTGCTTTTACATATTGTTTCTACTTTGTATATCGAATTGCACCAATACAGTTACTTTTATTAAGATCAGCAGAAAGAATTGTAGCGCCGACTTTTTGTTGAGCTCGAAGAGTCCGCAAATTTTGTAAGTTAGCTTGTGGCAACTCAAGTGTGCGGAAAAAGAGTCCAGCTGGAAAGTAAAAATATAATTGTAACAGATTAATAGGATAACATTATAATGATATACACAAATGTAGGTATAACAGGCAACAGGTCAAAGATAATAGTCAAAATTGCGTAGGCCAATGGTTATTGGCGTATGGGTCAATACCAATACCAATACGAATACCGAAAATCAATACCGAATACCCACCGAAAATTTAATACCGAATATCTAATGTTAATTGATTCACTACAACAAATAACAACAGCAACCAAATCAATAAAACCGGTGAATTATTACAATTGGTGGATTGCCCATAATTGGTGGAATCGGTGAATTTAAAAAAAAAATATATGAAAACGGTGAATTATCGAAATTGGTGGAAGTGTTCATTACTGGTGGAAACGGTGAATGCAACAGAAACTATGAAACCGGTGAATTATTGCAGTCGGTGGAAGTGCTCATTTCTGGTGGAAACGGTGAATGAAGCAAAAACGATGAAACTGGTGAATTATGGCAAAAGGTGAAAGTGCTCATAACTGGTAGAACCGGTGAATGCAACAAAAACTATGAAAACGGTGAATTATCACAATTGGTTGAAGTGCTCATAATTGGTGGAACTGGTGAATGCAACGAAATCAATAAAACCAGTGAATGATCGCTATCGGTGGAAGTGCTCATAACTGATGGAACCGGCGAATTGAACAAATCCGATGAAACAGGTGAATTATCGGAATTGGTGGAAGTGCTTATAACTAGTGGAATGCTACAAAAACGACGAAACCGTTGAATTATTGCAATCGGTGGAAATTCTCATAACTGACGGAACCGGTGAATGCAACAAAAACCGAATTATTGGTATTGGTGGAACCGGTGACTGCAAAAAACTGTGAGGAAACCGTTTAATTATCGCAACTGGTGGATGTATTCTAAAACGGTGGAGCCGGTGAGTATAAAAATGTATTTTAATACACCTTCCTCCCCTTTTCATTAAATTTTTTTTCTATTTCTATTATCCTGTTTTATTTCTATCTTTTCTTCTTTTCCCCTTTCCTTTTTATCGCTTTTCTTTTCTCCATTTTACCTTTTCCTATTTCTTTCTTTTTTTTTCTTTCATTTTCTTCCTTTATTTTTCTCATTTTCTTGTCTTTAATCTTCCCTCTTTTCTTTTGCTTTTTTCTGCTCTATCAACTTTCCTTCATTCTTCCCGATTTTCTCAGCCTTTCTTTTCATCCCATTTCTTCTTTCCGAACCGTTTGCAGCTCGCAAAACCTACGATCAAGAGCGCGATCTCTTAGCCAAGTCAACAACCAAATAATCTTCTTATTTCCACAGCAAACTCTATTTCTTAGAAACACGAAAATATTTCCTACCGCAATTTTTAGCGCAATCGCGTCCGCTTCCTGCCTTTCAGCCATAACCACTCCCGAAAACTCCCTCAACACCTGCCCGGCGCCATTACATGCCTTTAGCACCGCATCCAACAAACCCATTAACATCGCCGTATTGCCAATATGCACCACGCTTAACAGAAGATCATTGGTCAGCCACCAAAAGTCGATGTGAATGTGATTTTGTCCCAATAACAAGCAAACGCGATAAATTATACGAATAATCACGAAAAATAAACGCAACAACAATGCCGCTAAAGACCATTCGGCTAAGGTGAATACGCGTTGCGTTAAGCGATAGAAAGCGAGATGAAGGGTAGCCAAGTGGTTAATACACCATGCAAGCGACGCTGCTGCTTTAGTTATGGCGGTGGTGGTCGCGTTCTCTTGTCGCGCTCCTTCAATCTCATCACGTCAATCTTCATTCTTATCATGCGCTCCTTCCATATCCATCATTCGCTTGCAAAGCGTTTCCAATTCAAAATTGATTTCTGTAAATTGCCGATAAAGTCGTGTAAGCACCACAAAGAAATACCACGAAGTGGTAAGTAAAAATTGATTCAAAAAAGTTACTGAAGTAATGGTGGTCACAAAATAAATGGTGCCCTTTCCCGAATGGTGTGTGATGAAAGTGTTTGCAGTCATGATTTCTATGGAATAGGCTGTGACAAATTGTAAAAGAATCTGGTTGTTAATACTGCGTTGCAGACCGCCTTTGTGCTGCGCGTAAGCTCCGCTGTCCGCCTCAACCTCTTCGGGGTCATTCACACGCACTCTTACAGCTCGTCTTTCATCATCCCCCAGTGCAATCAGTTGCGTATATTGACTTGCATTGCGTAACGCCTTTAGTCCCTCATCTAGCGCACAATAATCTTGAAAAGCTTTCACAATGTTTTCCCTTTTACACCACACATCTCTAACCAGCACCGCTATGAAGAGCACCTTTGCTAAATTCGTTATAGTGTAGGTAAATCTTAAAATTAAATTGCTCGTCATATATCCGACGTGAAGGTAGTAAACGCTAGCGAAAACGTTAACGCCAATGCAAAGGAAATGTACGATGACGCTGTGCGTGAGATAAAGCCGTGAGGTGCGGAACTCTTGCTTGCTTAAATCTTGAGTTGGCGCTGGTAGTAAGCCAATTAGCAAGGCACTGTAATAGGAAAACTTAAGCGCGTAGCTGCACAAACGTTCGCGTAGCATTTTGCAAATTGTACTGGTTTCTTTTTTTTTTTTAGCAAGATTAGACAAATATTATGTATGTATGACACTTTTCGATTTAGATCTTATTTGCTCATGATGGAAGATATCCAAAAGTTGGCGTTAAACATTTGCTAAATGGGCGGTAGGGGTTAGAGAATCCCAAAAATTTAGTTCTTGGGAATTTTTCGAATGGATAATGAGTTACATATGTACATATTTGACCTTGCGACTAAAAGTTTAACTGAAAATATCTACGGCGTCAAGGCTCAGATTAACAGCACAATTTAGACAACGGCCTTTTAGACACAGCAATATACGGGACAAACGGCAGTTCAGACCAGACTGCGTTTTACTCCATAAAACGACCAGAAAACAAGTAAGGAAGCCTAAGTTCGAGTGGAATCGAACATTAGATACTCAGCTGTATGCTTTCATTGTTTGTTTGCGTTTGATGGAAACACGGCGTATTTTATATAAAGCAAGTGCCGCATAAAGTGGGCGTAGCCACGCCCATTTTCAACATTTTTATCAGTCATCCAACTAAGCATATGAATATTATTCTTTGTGCAAAATTTCATTCCTTTATGACTTCTAGTTACAAAGATGTCAGGTTACAAATTCCAAAAGGGTGTTCCAGAAATATCTTTGCTAAAAAGTAGGCGTGGTCATAAACCGATTTGAATAAATTTTTGCGTGTCTATTGACACAAGTTATAAAAGTTTATAAACCAAGTTTCGTCATAATATTTCAATTATTTGTCGAGATATGGGCTCCGAAATCTCGTAGATTCCTTTATCTAAAAAGGGGCGGTGCCACGCCCATTTTCCAAAATTTTTCTATTTTTTGTTTCTGGTCTATTGTAGAACTCATGCCACAAAATTTCAATGAATTATCTTTATATTTGACAAAGATATCGCTTAAAATGGTTTTATTAGGCCCCTTTATAGTTCCCATATATAAAAGTGGGCGTGGTCGTCAACCGATTTCGCTAAAATTTTGAACGTGTATTACTACAAGTAATGAAAGTATATACACCAAGTCTCGTCATAATATATCAATTATTTGTCGAGATATAGGCTAAGAAATCTCGTATATTCCTGCTTCTAAAAGGAGGCGGTGCCACGCCCATTTTCCAAAATTTTTGTGTTTTTTGTTTTATGTTCATAGTTGGACTCCTGCCATAAAATTTCAATGATGTATCTTTATATTTGACAGAGATATCGCTTAAAATGTTTTTATTAGGTCACTTTATAATACCCATATATAAAAGTGGGCGTGGTCGTCAACCGATTTCGACAATTTTTCGTCCAAGCATTTGCCTGAGTAAGTAAATCAAGCGTGCCAAATTTCATCGATATATCTGCTACGGTTTCTGAGTTATGGCTTGTACAACTTTCAATGTTTGGCCCTTAATAAGTGGGCGTGGCATCGCCCATTTTCCAAAATTTCATCAAATTTCTTCCTAGGGGCCTGAGCTCTACACGTGGGTGAAATTTTGTCATCCCAGCTCCATTAGTGACTGAGATACCAAATTTCCGATTTTTACTATATAGGGGAGGTGGTCCGATTTCGCCCATTTTCAATACCGTCCGTTCCTGTCTTGATACCAACTTGCATTCCAAATTTCATCAAAATATTTCAATTTTTGCGCGAGCTATCGTGCCTACAGACGGACAGACGGACGGACATGGCTCAATCGATTTCTCTTTTCATCCTGATCATTTTGATATATATAAGTCTATATCTATCTCGATTATTTCGTTCTGTTACAATCTACCGTTAGGAAATCAAAACTATAATACTCTGTGTACTAGTACAGCTGAGTATAAAAAGGACCACGGTTAATGATGGAGCAGGACGTATGTAAGAAAGGACTACAAATCAATCACCATACGTTCAACTTATTTACAGAGGGATCGAAGATGGTTGGAAGGGTAGGAGCTGTAGTGTTTTGTTCGGAGCTTTGGAAACAACAAACCTTTAGACTCCAGGTCTATTGCAGTCCTTTCAGACAGCTTTATTAACGTTGTCAAACTTTCATGGAAATATTTCCATCGGCAGCCAGGCGGCATTCAAAGCGACCAAAGTAGCGACGACTACCTCTAGGAATGGCGGTGAATCAGTGCAGAACCAAGTTATATGAACTCTATGCGAATAGATGCGCTATGATCTACAGTGTACCCGGACACCAGGTAATCGAGGAAAATGAAAAGCAAACGAGTTAGCAAAGCCCAGGACATCACTAGCGCAAGTGAATGTGGAAAACATCTTCAACCTTTCTAAATTAACACAAAGCTCAAATAGCTCCCTCACTGATGCGATTAATTAAAGCGATTCCCAGTGGAAGACCCTGTCATCCTGCAAGTTCGTCAAAATCATGCTTCGGTCATATAATGCAAAAATCGCAAACTTCCCAGAGCAGACTGCAGACTAGCGGTCAGTTTTTTTAGAGCAGCGATCACCTCTCGGCAGTGGGCGGCATACCCTCCGAGTGTATTACTGCCGTGAAAAAGCTTCTCACCAAAAAATGCATTCGCCGTTCGGAGCCGGCATAAAACTGTAGGTTCCCCAATTAGCAGGAAAAACAAAAAGGAGCACACCTCGAATTGGGAGAGAAGCTCGGCCATAAAACCCGTCAGAGTCTCCCACCAGCTCATGCATTCAAAATGGGACTAGTACAGAGGCAGATGTGTGCAGCATGCAATGAACCCGATGCTGTTGGCACTCTGGAACATCTTCTCTGCCAATGGTTAGCATTTGGCAGACTCCGCCTTAATTGCCTCGGTTCTGCACACTTCTCATCCCTAGAAGGTATTGCAGATCAGGAAATACGCCAAATACTAAAACCTGGGAAGTCCTGCATTCCAAGTTTAATATAACCCTCTCGAATGAAATGTAATATCCGCACGTGTATTTATCGTTTATTTATGCATCAATAAATTAATAGCTTCACATCAAGATACTGAATTTGCGAATATAAGTAGTTAATTAGTTAGTTAGTTCTTACGAGGGCTGCTCGATATATTTTTAGCCTAACAATGAAAAAGTGTTGCCAGGTGAAATCTGACATTTCCATTGGAACGTCTGACATTTTTTAGCATAATCGTACTCAGAACGTTTTGACGTACGACCATCATTTGTGTTGTTTACAGTGACTTGAAAAATTTAATTTGGCAAAAAAATTGAATTAACACGTGAACATTTTCGTGCGATCATTTTTCACAAATTTCGACGTGGATTATCACGACAAAAGTGCATTGATGAATTTAAATCTTTATATGGCGATGAAGCACCATCCTCTGGAACTGTGAAAAATTGGTATAATGAATTGAATGGTGGCCGACGCTCGCTGAAATACCAATTCCGTGAAGGTCGACCAAAAACGGCCGTTGAGCCAGAGAACATTGATGCAAGATCGTCATGTGACACACCGTGAGATAGAGACATCCTTGGGAATTTCTCCCACAAGCATACATTCGATATTGCATAAACACGTGGCCGTAAAAAAGGTTTGTTCTCGTTGGATCCCGCACAATTTGACTGTCGCTCAAAAAAAGGCTCGTGTCGATTTGTGCAAAGAAATGTTGCAAAAATACGATCGTGGTGCTTCAAAAGACGTGTATAAGATCGTCACAGGTGACAAATCATGGATCTATACGCATGAACCCGAAACACAACAACAATCGACCGTGTGGGTCTTCGGGGATAAGCCAAATCCAACGAAAGTTGTTCGTGGAAGAAGCACTTCGAAGCAAATGGTCGCCTGTTTCTTCGGCAAATCTGGTCATGTGGCGACTGTTCTGCTTGAGCAACGGAAGACGGTCAATTCTGACTGGTACACCACAATTTGTTTGCTTGAAGTCTTCGGAGAAATTCGAAAAACGAACAAGAGAAGACGAATCATTGTTCACCATGATAATGCGAGCTCTCACACATTGGCTCAAACCAACGCCTTTTTGGCGGGAAAAAACGTCGAATTGATGGGTTATCCACCGTACAGCCCTGACTTGACACCCAATCTTTATCTTTATATTATACATATATTACGCTAAGCGATTTTTTGTAAACACCATAACTTTTACACCGTTATACCGATTTTCGAAAATGTGGTGTCAGATGAAAGGGCTTGACCTGTAGATGTGCAGGAAGGTTTAATTTTTTTGAAAAGGGTTGCCAGATGTTTGAAAATTTAATTTTACTGTATAGTTTGTTTGATTTTAAAATTTTTGGTACCATATGAGAGGGCTTGACCTGATATTAAGTAATTTAATAAAAAATTTACAAAAAGGGTTGCCACCTGTTCAAGAATTCAGTTTTAGGCTATAGTTTGTTTGATTTTTAAATTTGAAGTGTCATATGAAAGGGCTTGACCTGATAGTGAGTAATTTAATAAAATTTTTGCAAAAAGGGTTGCCACCTGTTCAAAAATTCAGTTTTACGTTATAGTTTGTTTGATTTTTAAATTCGATGTGTCATACGAAAGGGCTTGACATGGAAATGAGTAATTTATTAAAATTTTTAGAAAAAGGGTTGCCACCTGTTCAAAAATTCTGTTTTACGTTGTAGTTGTTCGATTTTTAAATTTGAGGTGTCATATGAAAGGGTTTGGCATGGAAATGAGTATTTTATTAAAATTTTTACAAAAAGGGTGCCACCTGTTCAAGAATCCATTTCAATCGGAGTGGAAAAAGTGCTTCGACAATTGGATTGAGCGCATGCAAAAGTGTATAACTCATGCTGGAGAATACTTTAAAAAACAATAAAACAAATTTTGATGATTAATATTCGCATTTTCATTATTAGACTAAAACAAGTAAGGAAGCCTAAGTTCGAGTGGAATCGAACATTAGATACTCAGCTGTATGCTTTCATTGTTTGTTTGCGTTTGATGGAAACACGGTGCATTTTATATAAAGCGAGTGCTGCATAAAGTGGGCGTAGCCACGCCCATTTTCAAAATCTTTATCAGTCATCCAACTAAGCATATGAATATTATTCTTTGTGCAAAATTTCATTCCTTTATGACTTCTAGTTACAAAGATGTCACGTTACAAATTTCCAAAGGGTGTTCCAGAAATATCTTTGTTAAAAAGTAGGCGTGGTCATAAACCGATTTGAATAAATTTTTGCGTGTCTATTAGCACAAGTTATAAAAAGTGTATAAACCAAGTTTCGTCTTAATGTCTCAATTATTTGTCGAGTTATGGGCTCCGAAATTTCGTATATTCCTTTGTCTAAGAAGAGGCGGTGCCACGCCCATTTTCCAAAATTTTCTATTTTTTGTTTCCGGTCTATTGTGGAACTTATGCCACAAAATTTGAATGAATTATCTTTATATTTGACAAAGATATCGCTTAAAATATTTTTATTAGGCCCCTTTATAGTTCCCATATATAAAAGTGGGCGTGGTCGCCAACCGATTTCGCTAAAATTTTGAACATATATTACCACAACTAATAAAAGTGTACACACCAAGTTTCGCCATTATATTTAAATTATTTGTCGAGTTATGGGCTCAGAAATCTCGTATATTCCTGCTTCTAAAAAGAGGCGGAGCCACGCCCATTTTCCAAATTTTTTATGCTTTTCGTTTTATATCCGCAGTTGGACTCCTGCCATAAAATTTCAATGATATACCTTTATATTTGACAGAGATATCGCTTAAAATGTTTTTATTAGGTCACTTTATAATACCCATATATAAAAGTGGGCGTGGTCGTTAACCGATTTAGGCAATTTTTCGTCCAAACATTTGCCTAAGTAAGTATATCACGCCTACCAAATGTCATCGATATATCTTCAACGGCTTCTGAGTTATGACATATAAAACTTTCAATGTTTGGCCCTTAATAAGTGGGCGTGGCACCGCCCATTTTTCAAAATCTCACCAAATTTCTTCATAAGGGCCTGAGCTCCACACGTGGGTGAAATCTTATCACTCTAGCTCTATTAGTGACTGAGATACAAAATTTCCGATTTTTACTATATAGGGGAAGTGGGCGTGGTCATGGTCCGATTTCGCCCATTTTCAATACCATCCTTTCCAGTCTTGATACCAACTTGCATTCCAAATTTCATCAAAATATTTAAATTTTTGCGCGAGTTATCGTGCGTACAGACAGACAGACGGACGGACATGGCTCAATCGATTTCTTTTTTCACCCTGATCAATTTGATATATATAAGTCAATATCTATCTCGATTATTTTATGGTGTTACAATCCACCGTTATGTGATTAAAACTATAATACTCTGTGTACTAGTACAGCTGAGTATAAATATATCGAGCAACCCTCGTATGTTAAGTGTACATCGGCTGTTAGTTTGCCAGTTGGTTGGTTGGTGGCCGTGCCGCTCGTTTCAACTATTCCGGGCGCAATAACCCTCGTATCAGTATGGTTGTGGGTTGTTTGCTAGAGATCGCCGGAGAATTCAAGCCATTTCGAGTTATCGATGAACCTAATTAGGCTAGCTACTGTGCAGTCGGCTACTGTCCTTAACTTGGGAAGCAGAAAATTGTCGAAGATGTTATGTCGGATGTGATCAAGAGCCAGGCATTCGCATAGAAAGTGTTGGATTGATTTCTCACTGACCTCTTGATTGCAACGGCATCTCTAGTCTTTGAGCGTGTTTACTGAACGGGCACTTTTGTTGTAATGGTGGTTGTGATCTGGAAGATGCCCTTTCTGGACCTTCTGATTGAGGTCACTGGTTCTTGTGGCATCATAAGCCAGCCAATTTTGCCTCGTGGCCTTACACAAGTACCCGCGGAGTTCCATCGATGAGGAGGCCTGCTGTCGGTCGGGATTTTAGATGGATGTCTCGTTTTATAAATCAGAGTGGGCTGCTTAGATTGGCTGCCCTGTTAACGTTCATGGCTGCACACGATTGCGCCAATTCGTCAGCAGCCTTCTCATTACCATCGATGTTCATGTGACCAATAAACCATACATATGTTTTTTTCAGCTGGGTGTGGTGTTGGATGTCGTGATAGGTGAGTGAAGCGCCATGAGCGCAGCTTGGCTGTCTGAATATATATATATGCACCTTGCCTACTGTTACCATCTGTTTCAGTAGGAGCTCAGAAATGCCAAAAACTTTCGCTTTAGAGAAAACCCCAGCTCCAACACCACAGTCCACTTTGGATAATTCGGTGTAGATTGAGATTGCTTTCTTCTTGCGTATGCTGTCTCTCTTCCACTCCCTTCTTGATTGAAACACGAAGCAACCGTTTGACTGGGTGGTGCCTAGACTGTAGATATGGCTTCTGTATGTAAACATGTAATGTCCTGAAGATTGACGCTCAAAATTTACAGCTTGTTCTTTTAAAGGTACAGAAACACTTTAACGCGATCCTTACTATTTTTCCATTAGTTGCTTTCTCTTGCATAAACCAGTGACATGGAACCAATACCTACTACCCCTACCTTTCGTTCAGTTTTCTAATTTAGAACTAAGGCCGAATATTTCCAATGCCGCTGGCGTTTGCGTCAGTGTACTATAACAGGTTATGAGCTTGGTGAATATCTGTATTTGTAGAGTTTTATTGAGCAAATGTGGAACTTCCGTTGTACATACTACCCTATAAAGCTTTTTCTATTATTACCAGAGCTTTTAACCATAACAAGTTGAGTTCATAATCCTGTAAAAGCTCAGCACTCGAGAGTTTTGTAGAGTTTCCTTGAGTAGCAAAGCTGTGGAGCTTTTATTATGCATACAACCCTATAAAGTTTTTTTAATACCTCCAGAGCTTTTAACCATAACAAGGACTGAAAAAAATTCCCGTTATAAATTTAAGTCAGTGCTATTAGAATTGTCTTACACAAAAAGTGTAATTTCCAGTGTTTTCAAAACAGTAATAGAATTAAAACTTGTATACGAGTATAAGCTAAGCACGTTGGGTTGAAATGAAAATCAAAGTGTCTTTGAGTTTTGTGGAAATTTAAAGTACTAAAGAATTGTAAATAAATGTTTCAGTGGCCTTTACTTTCAATTATCGGGATACGAGGAATGCCAAATATGCTTCTGCTTGACACTTACCGGATATCAGTTGTACAAAGAACAACCTCAGAGAACAAATGTAAAAGGCTCAGAGAACTCTATAGTCACCAAAGAATGATACTAAATTAGACACTGGCAAAAGTGGCACATACGGGCAAATGAGAAGCATCATGGACTAGATTTAGAAGACTTTCTACTTTAAAAATTACATCCATGGTTTATGGATTAGACAGGATTATCCATAAATATGGATGTGACATCAATATAGTTTTTTCCATGTGCTGTAACTTAAACGCTTTATGAGCTTCATGGCCGGCGCAGTTAAAATTGAAAAAAGTTTTCTTCTATCCTCCTACACGTTTCAGCGTATATTTGCGCCTTCTTCAGTGGAATCTAATTTAGTATTTATAAAAAGCTAAGTAACTTACTAAGTTACTTAACAAAGTTAAACTGTTAAGTAACGCAATTCGATACTAATCAAGTGTAAACCAATTTATATCTCTCATACTAACTTATGTATGCCTATTTGTGTATAAATAAAAAAGCAATCAGAGCTACTTACCAAACCTAATAGCCTTCGGCGTCACTCCACAAAGTAACAGCATCGACAACATCAGCATCAGCTTCCAACTCCTCTCCAAACACGCAAATCATAACTAATTAATCTCTATGGATTCACGCAGATATCCAACTCAAAAACAACCTACATAAGAATTTCATCCATCTTATTTGACTTACACGGAATTCAATGTCCTCCCACAAGCTCAAGTGTCAACAGTTGTCGTCGACGAATGAGACGAGCTCTCATAAATACTTGGTTGAATAAATATGTAAGTACTTGAATAATTTTGTTAGTGGCAGAGTTGTCAAGGCTAACTAAGTAAAAGTTTTCTCTAACTTTGATTTCTTATTTGTTTTGGAAATGAAAGAGTGTGCAGAGAGAGAGAGAGAGTGAGAGAGGGAGAATTAGTGAATAGAATAAAACTTATTAGGAATATTATGCGAATAGTTAGTGATAGGCAGTTTAGCATCAGTCAAAGTTCAAGGTAACGGCGCACAGTGCCGCGACTCCATACAAATGATGGACAAAAATAGAAGGAATGGTCAGAATTGGCTGGAACTTCACACCTAAAAGTATTATGCCATGCTAATTTCAAAAAAGAAATCGGTTTTTCGGTACCGGTTACTCATTTCGAGAAAACCGAGTTTTTCTTGCATTTTTATATGAAAATAGTCATTGTGAACATGTGCTGATATAAGTGGAAGTAGTCATCAGAATGGGCTGAAACTTTACACCTCAAAGGACTATATTACGCCAATTTCAGAAAAGAAATTCATTTTTCAGCACCTGTTACCAGTTAATTAAAAACAATTTTTTTTACAATTTTTTAAAAAGGTAAAATAACTCATAAACATCGTAGACATATGTTTATAGAAACCGAAATAATAGTCAGAACTTGTTGAAACTTTACACCTAAAAGGACTAAGCCATGCTAATTTCAAAAATGAAATTGATTTTTCTGTACCGGGTACTCATTAAAAAAAAAACGATTTTTTTTTACATTACTATATGGAAGACAAATAAGGCATAATCATTGCTGATTGTGGTGTTTACGAAAACATGAAGTTGTCAGAATTTATTGAAACTTTACACCTGAAGTGTCTATATTACTCTAATTTTAAAAAAGTAATCGGTTTTCTTGTAACGGGTACCCATTAAAAAACACCGAGTTTTTTCACATCATTATTTAAAAATGAAATATGGCATATCATTGCTGCTAAGTGTTCAGAAAAATAGAGTTAATAATCAAAATTTGTCGACACTTTATTCCCTAAGTGAATAAAGTGAATACATTATGGTAATTTGAAAAATTAAGTTTTTTTTCCTTACATGTTAACCTTTAAAATTTTTGTTGGCACTTTTAGCTTTAATTCAACGCCTTATTTTTGAAAAGCGAACCAAAAATTTTGATCTAAGGGCATTCACAAAAAGTATTATAAATATAGATCAGCTAATATAATACACCGGCCGCTGTGGTGCAGTGGGTAGA
The DNA here is from genome assembly GCA_960531455.1 of Urophora cardui. Lineage (NCBI taxonomy): Eukaryota > Metazoa > Arthropoda > Insecta > Diptera > Tephritidae > Urophora > Urophora cardui. The sequence goes on along the minus strand of OY482670.1, from coordinate 17,669,854 downwards.
GTGCTCGCCTGCTGTGTCAGAGGTCTCGGGTTCAAACCACGGTCCGAGCCAAACACCAAAACAATTTTTCAATTAGTAAAAATCCAATTATTGGGTTTTTTAAGAGCAGCGGTCACCTCTCGGCAGTGGGCGGCATACCCTCCGAGAGTATTTCTGCCATGAAAAAGCTTCTCACAAAAAATGCATTCGCCGTTCGGAGCCGGCATAAAACTGTAGGTCCACCCAATTAGTAGGAAAAACAAAAAAAAAGGAGCACACCTCGAATTGGGAGAGAAGCTCGGCCATAAAACTCGTCAGAGTTATAATAGCGCCATTGTATTATTATTATTAATATAATACAAAAAAAGGGCATTTAGTTACTTTTTCAAAATTGAAAATTTTCAAATATTGGAAAGGTGGAAGAGATTTGGATTGTTTCTGTTAGTAGAAGGTCCAAATTACCATAAACAAAAAAAAATTTTCACGGAATTTTATGATGTTTTTTTTTTGCCTCCAAAGTTTACCAATTTTCGGATTTTGGTATGTTTAATCATATATTTATTTATTATTAAAAAAAAAATATTTGTATATTGTGAATTTAAATGAGCTATTGGCCATTTGTATATTTGTTTTTTTCATGAACCATATATTTTTTGGTTTGTCGCATATATCTTTATCAAATTGCAAAAGTTGATTTTGCCTGGGAATAAAAATGTATTTTTAACAAATTTTTAACTGCGACCACTTTTATGTGCGAAGCGCTGAAATGAAATGGTATGTAGAAAATAGGTGCACTTTGAGGGAGTGTGTGAGGCTGAAAGTTGTTTTTATTACAAAATAACTTATGAACTTCTCTTAGTTTCTAAGTTTCAAGACAGTCGATTTTTGTATTTTTGTCCACCTTCGCGGCACTGTGCGGCGTAGTCAAAATTTGTTTGGTGTGGTGAGTTTTGCTCTGATTGAGAAATTGAAGTTTCTAATTAGTTTTATGGAAATAATTATTATCAGTTAGCATAAAAATTTCTTCAATGTTGGTACATACTTAATGCTGCGCAATATGCTTCCAGTGGCCGCTGTGGTGCAGTGGGTAGAGTGCTCTCCTGCTATGCCAGAGGTCTCGGGTTCAAACCACGGTCCGAGCAAAACACCAAAAAATTTTTCTAGTTAGTAAAAATCCAATTATTAGATTTTTTAAGAGCAGCGGTCACCTCCCGGTAGTGGGCGGCATACCCTCCGAGTGTATTTCTGCCATGAAAAAGCTTCTCACAAAAAATACATTCGCCGTTCGGAGCCGGCATAAAACTGTAGGTCCACCCAATTAGTAGGAAAATCAAAAAGGAGCACACCTCGAATTGGGAGAGAAGCTCGGCCATAAAACTCGTCAGAGTTATAATAGCTCCATTGTATTATATTAGCCGTATTCGATTGGGCAAGAGTTAGAGACTTGCGAAAAAAACAACCACTGGTATAAAAACAAGTGAAAATTAAATGACCGTTCGTTAAAGTAAAGGAATTGGAAAAAAGTTGTGTTTATTTGATGAAATTTCTTCAACTTTTTATCGATAGATGTCTCCCCTATCTTCGAACACCGTTCGTTAAAGTACGGACAAAGAACGTATGTTGTACAATATACGTTCTTTAGTACGGAATTCGAAAACATTTTCTAATGAACGGTATTGCGTTGAATTCGAAGATAGGGGAGACATCTATTGACAAAAATTTGAAACCATTTCACTTATACACAATAGAAAAAATTGGCATAATCAGTAAAGATCAGTTTAATGAGTAGCTGGCATACTCTCTAAAGGTCTCTTAAAGTCTCTAACATTTTGTATGGAAACTGTCAGCCAAGAGAGCAGAATCGAGTATAAGCGAGCAGAGAAGTGCCCAATAAAACACTCCTATTATTATAATATACTTCCAGTAGTAGCGCATGGCGTATGAGTAACCTTGAGTTTTTTGCCGTTGAATAAAGTAAAAAACTAATTCCTAACAGCACACGTCTATGTTTTGGGTTATAACTCTTCAATTTTTGCAGCTAAAATTCTGGAATTTGGTATTTCGAACATTTATTGTACACAAAGCGGTGTCAGCGAAAATCATCGATATCGGTTGACTGTAACATAGACATACCATACCATAATTTTGGGCTAAAGAAATAAGAGTTTATTCTAGTTCTTCCATACCGGAAGCTAAATTATAATTTTAAAATATTTTTATTATATTCAGCTTATTTATTTTTTTTTTTTTAAATAAAATTTTAGATATATTATATACTAATAATATAATACAATGGCGCTATTATAACTCTGGCGTGCTTCTCTCTCAATTCGAGGTGTGCTCCTTTTTGCTTTTCCTACTAATTGGGTGGACCTACAGTTTTATGCCGGTTCCGAACGGCGAAATGTATTTTTTGTGAGAAGCTTTTTCATGGCAGAAATACACTCGGAGGGTATGCCGCCCACTACCGGGAGGTGACCGCTGCTCTTAAAAAATCCAATAATTGGATTTTTACTAACTAGAAAAATTTTTTGGTGTTTGATCGGACTAGGGTTTGGGATATATTATATACAGCTAGGGATAATTGAAAAAAAAAAACACGCGATTTTTAGCATTCAGTCTCCAAACCCGGTAATCAGTCTATATCTCAAAAACCACTCATTGGATTTTAATTATGTTTTCACATTTGGATTCAGCACAAAACTCTGGTTGAACTTGATGTGCACATTGCCATGGTTAATTTTTTTTGCGATTTTTGTACATTTTTGATTTTGAAAAATCCATCTGGGCCCATAAAAAACCAAACTCAGGCACATAAAAAATAATTTTAAACAACATGGAAAAGTTCTCTACTTAGAAAAGTGAGCGGAATTCCAATGTCGATCGCACAATATCGATTAATTTTCCTACATACAAAACGCCTCGGCCTAATACACATATATGTAGATCTTTTTGATAGTACAAACTTTTAAAAATACCTTGACTTCATGTGGGAGACCGATTGAATTCGTACTCGGCTACTAAGTAATCGAGATCAGTACTTGATTCGAAGAATCCGTACACCATATTTTGCTTACTCGAGTAATTCTAAAGTATTCTAGTAAGTACTCGAATTGCGGCTGGTAGTCGAGCGTATCTTTCAAACTTGATCTTAACCTTTGCGAAACCTTTTACTTCCCAATATATATAATGGGTTATGGATTCGCCTCGAATTTGAGAAGACTTCGCTCCTCTGATTTATTATCGCGGCGATACTTTGCGACGATAGATCGAAAAATCCGAATTCTCAGGCGAGTCACTTATCTTTAGCGATTCGTGCATTTGTATATTCTTGAATCGTTGGCGATGCAAGATTTAGGCCCAATACCGTATACATTCAGGAAAATTTTCTGTGGTATTATTCTAGCTCTTAAGTTTCTTGAATAGAGTTTTAAATGGTAAATTTAAGCGCAAAAGGGAATTTTTTCGTGTAGAGCGAGGTTTCAGTTGGAGTAGCCAGTGTGGAGACCCATTGTGATAAACCAAGGTTTAACAGAAATAAAATGCTATTGCGAGAATTGATTTTTCTCGAGTCCATCTCGAACTCGACACGAGTCCAAAAAATTACATTTAGCTTCGCGAATGTATCTCGAACTCACCATCAGCGGATGGGGGCGCTTTAACGTAAACCACAATAAAGCAAATTTGTGTTGCTGCACTGCCAATTTAGAAATAACACCAATTTGCTTTATCGCATATAGCCTTGAGAAATAATACCAAATTTTTAAGATGACGATTGTGCAATAAAGCAAAATTCAAAATTTTCCTATTATTCCAAGCTGGAAAAAAATTAAATAAGACCAATGTCGCGTTACTGCTGGAAATAAGAAAAAATCAAAAAGTTGTTCTTATTTCCCATTCGGAAGTGAACTAAAGCAAAGCTTGCTTTATTGCCATTTGCTTTAAAGCACCGCCACTCAGCTGATGTTGTTAAATTTGTGTTGACAGATTAGGAGCGCTTTTCTTATTACAAGCCAGCGTGTCTTTCAGACTTGATCCCAGCCTTAACGAAACCTTTTACTTTCCATAAAGACCAGAAAATTGTTTATGTTCGCATTAACTTCAATCAAATACACATTCTAGACGTCACAAATGCTTAGCTATCGTCGTTTAAACTTCATAACCGCCTAAGGGAAACTTTAATAACCTCTATGCCAAAATTTAGATTTGCCAAACTTTAACTCCTGGCGCCCAGCTCTATCGATCGATGCCATAAATTTGGTCTTTGCGAAGCTTGGAAAGCGCTATATTTGCTTCTAAGGACCTTTTCAGCCCTGAAGTTGTAGAGTTGGCCGTCAGCAATTCAATTTCAATTTCAGGCACAAATCGCACGTTTTATGCAATAGGGATTTAACTCAAAAAAAATGTTTTTTGGGAAAACGCAAATAAACTTTTATAATTTCAAATAGTTTCCTTCTACGGCTAACTACAAAATCACTTTTATTTCCGCCCTTTTTATCCTTTTGAGTATTTTATAAGGCAAGACTCAAAGGCACGACCCAGTTATTGAATAATATGGCAAAATCCCAGAAATCGAAAATTTCGAGTTAAATCCCTATTGCATAAAACGGGCGAAATATCGGTTAGGCGGCCGGCCATGAAAGTCTCACTTAGGCGCTTATGAAGTTTAAATGGCGATATATATCTTTTTCCGTCATTATTTGGCTTTTGCATGCGCATATCTGCACCAATGCAAAATGAATAAGGGTAATTATATTGATGTGCTCCCATATGTATTAAAAGGGGGCATAACGAGCATATTGTAATGCGATTACTTCCCCCCAAAAGATGCGCCGCCAATAGCACAGATATTGGTTGATTGTAGGTTATTGCATTTTCATGTTGTTAACAGCGACCACAAGCGAATGCCAAGCCTAACTAATTACCAAATGAATACGAATGCGAACGCGAACGCGTACGCAGTAAGCCAATTAGTATTTTGGAGCAGTAGGGGGTTGGCGAAGTGAAGGTTCGGGGCGGTGATGCCTCGCAGAAGGGTGAAGAGCAATACAGTAGCCAGCACAAAGGACAATGCTGCTGCGCTGCGTAGGTACATATATCCGACTTTGGAATGGCAGTCAGATAAAGTAAAAGTACTAACCAGCAGCCCGGGCAGCAAATAATCTGCACTTCAAAACGAAAACGGCACATTTCGATGAATTTACTTGATGCTTTTGAGTGACATGTAAAATGTGAAGACACCAACGCCAACTGCAGCTAAGTTCGCTTTGGCGTTTATGGCGCTCGTTGCCCGCATGATGTTGGCTGTAGTTGGGCTGTAGGTATTTGATTTGGCAGAATGTACAAGTATGTATGTAGTTGGCAGTTCGTAGTTTGTAGCTGACGTGACGGTGGCAGTGGCAGTGGCATCAAAGCATCCCCGCGGCTGCCAAAAAGGGCTCATCAAACAGCAAAGGCAGCTCCTCTCTTTGATTGACTGACGATGCGAAGTGCTGTCAGCATTTGTGAGAGTGTATGTGAGTGTGTTTGCGCGATGCCTTTAAGGCATTCATGCCACCACTAACCAGCGGGATAAAAGTAAATGACCTAAATCCTTGTGCTATGTAGTACTACATAAGTGTGGATGCATATACTATGCAGTGGCGGATCTAGCATAAATTTGCTGGGTAAGCCTATGTAAGAAGCATAGCCATTATAAGGCCGTCAGAACGAATACTTTTCCGGCAATCCAGCAATCTGTTTAACTGACAATAGAGTGCCAAATTTAATTGACGATCGACACATTCAGTACTTCACCTTTGCCGGGTTGAAGGAAAGAATATCCATTATGACGGGTCCATTATCCATTTATGTAATTTCCTGTGCTGTGTTATCCGAAAGTCTGATTCTGTTCTGTCGTTGACTTTGATTTAATTTGCATATTTGGTTTGTTTCTTTAATCCATACCGTATGAAACTGAATGTGTTGGAATAATTCGAGTAAATGAAGTTGATGAATAATAATTAAGTTTTGATATACAATGGATAATATGAATATACTAGCTGACCCGGCAAACTTCGTTCTGCCCAAAATAGATTTTTTTTTATTAATTTCATTTCAAAAATTGTTATTACACCGGTATTATTTTTAATAGGAAATTAACGATTTTTCTTTACTTCATTGTGTATACAACTTCAAAAATACATAATTTTAGTATTCAGTTTAAGGCTGCACGATACACAACATTTTTAGTTTTCTGTTCCAGATATTTATTTTCACTGAGTATTGGCTATTTTCACTAAGTAAGTAAGAGGATTGATATAGTATACCTCCATAATGGTTTTCAAGCCCCTCCTCCAACCCTTTTAGATATATTCAGCCTCAAAAGTTTAGTACGTATGGGAGGTGCAATGCCCCATTTTTCGATAAATCTTTTTTTTTTTTGGGTGAACATGGTATTGATATCGTATATCTGCATAGTGATTTCTATGTACATGCCATGAACGCTTTTAAGGATATTTAGCCTTAAAAATTAAGAACGCATGGGAGGTGCCACGCCCCCTTTTCCCAAAACTACTGTTTTTTTCATAAGCACGCTATTGATATCGTCAATCTCCTGACCAATTTTCAGGTCCCAACCTTAAACGCTTTTATAGATATTCAGCTTGAAAAATTAAGTTTGTATGGGAGGTGCCACGCCCCCTATTCCGATAACCTACACTTTTATGCGCAAAAATTGTTTTGATATCATATAGCTCTGTACCAATTTACAGGTCCCTGACTTAAATCCTTTTAAAGATATTCAGCTTAAAAAATTAAGTGTTTTTGGGAAGTGCCACGCCCCCTTTTCGTATAACTCCTATTATTTTGCGTTAATATGGAATTGTTATCGTTTATCTCCACACCAATTTCCAAGCCCCTAGCGTAAACAATTTTAGAGATATTCAGCATGAAAAATTAAGTTTGTATGGGAGGTGCCACGCTCCTTTTTCCGATAACCCCCACTTTTATGCGTGGGAATGGCTTTGATATCATTTAGCTCTATACCAATTTTCAGCTCCCTACCTTGAACTTTTTTAGAGATAATCAGCTTTAAAAATTAAGGTTGTATGGCAGGTGCCACGCCACCTTTTCAGATAACCCCCACTTTTCTGAGTGAGAAGGGTTTTGATATCACCTACCTCTATACCAATTTTCAGCTTCCTGCCTTGAGCTGTTTTAGAGATAATTAGCTTTAAAAATTAAGGTTGTATGGGAGGTGCCACGCCCCCCTAACATTTTTTTTAATTTTTTCTTCGACTAAACCTTCGCGGGGTAACAACAAACAAACTCCCCTACGGAAGTATTTGATTTGGTTCAGCCGTTTTCAAGTTTTAGCGTTACAATTAAATACCAAATCATTTTTATATATATAGATGTATGTATGTGCTTTTATTATTTTAGCTGTACTTTTGGCATCTGGCTCGGTCGAAAGCAAATTCAAGCTATTCAACATTAGAACATGAATTATTTACAAAAGCAGAGGAGGAAAGTTACACTGTTATAAATATTGGAATATTTTTTAAACTTTGATTTGGTTTGAAAGAAATTTAAAACTTTTTATGAGTTAAATTTTGAACACTCGAAAGTTTAAAAGTTTCTTATTCCTTTTTGGTTTAAAATTCAAATACAAAAGTTCAAATATTTCAAAGTATTTTTTGGAATAAATTTCATACTTTTTTGGTTTAAATCTTACACTTTTTCTCATTTAAACTTTTAAGGTTTAAATTTAAAACTTTCAGTGGTCGTCAAATTTGGTTTCAACAAAAAAATTTTAATTTTTGATTTGAAATACTAACTTGCTTTTTCGAGAAATGAACAATATAAAAAGCTCATTTATAGTTATTAGACCATTTGAATGAATGAATGGAGAAACAAACAAACACAAAATAATTATGGAAACAGATAAAATGAAGAAGGAAGAAAAGGAGAAGGAGAGGATAGGAAAAAGACACAATATGGAAAAGGAGTAAGATGGTGTTGGGGGGAGAATAATATGGGAGAAAAGGAGAAAAAAGGATAGGAAAGAAGATACAATAGGGAAAAGCATGAAGAGGATTTGGGAGCAGAAATTTTTTTTTATTTAGACCAAAAAAAGTTTTAAATTTTAAACTTTTGAAAGTCTTAAAATAAATTTTAATTTGGAATGAAATCGAAACCCTAAAAGTTTAAAATTTTAAAAATCTTTTAAACTTTTCAAAGTTTAAATTTTAATAATTTTTCGGTCGTGTCCTATATATCGACCAAAAAAGTTAAAAATTTATACCAAAATTTATTTGAGTGTATTATTAGAATCATATGGAAGAGTTCGACTGAACTGATTGATGACGCCAAACTATAGAGAAATCTCTAAATCTCACACGAAAGTGCAGAGGTATTTTTAGTTTCCTTATAACGACGGAAATTTCAGAAGTAAGAAGTGGATTTGCTTATTATCACACTATCTAAAAAAGGGTGCTTTAGCTTAACTTTTAAGTGGTGTTTGAATAACTCAAGTCGAATTAGCAAAAGTCGTGAAATGTTTGACTTTATTTGATTTTGTATTGAATATGAAATCAAGAATGCCAAAGCCAGTTGCTCATTCGCATATAAATTTGATGTGAAAAATAAAACAAAAGTGTTTTGCTATTTTTTTTTTGTTTTAACTTAACCCGGAAAATAAGGAATTGACTTATCCTAAGAGAAAGTGATAAAGCAAGCAATAACCAGATTTTAAAGGAATTCCTATAAGGGAATATCTAAAAAATGTGTGGTTTAGCTTAGCTTGTAAACAATGTTTGAAAAACTGAGATCGAAGTACCAAAGGTCGTGAAATATTTAATTAATGCCGGCTTTTCGGCTTGTATGAAGCGTCCACCACTGGTAATATGTATATGTACATATGCACTTTTGTATATATGTAAATAGTACTTATGTATGTGAGTACGTCGAATTTGGGTCGTGAGTGAAAATCATCAACAGTGCGTATAATTGGATTTAATACCAAAAACAGCGGGAGTAACAAGGCAGCGGGTGTTAAAATGTTTGCCCACCATCTCTTCCCTCTCACAAGTGGGCGGTTTTGGCTAAAGGAAAAATCAAATAGACAAGATAAGCGTCGAAAAATAGTTAATGACCGCTCATATATCGTTAGTTGGGCGCACAATTTATTCACCAAACCCGCCGAATCGCATGCAGGAGGAAGAATGTTGCTCGGCCATCAACGATTCAACTCTTACCTCCTCATTGGACGCACAAAATTACCGTGTGTTGGCGGCGGCGGTTTTGTTCGCATTACGCATTTTCAGCTGTCGCACAGCGAATCTAATAACAACAACAACACATGCCGCCTTTTTTGTGGCCAACAACACATGCCGCGTTATGCTTGTGTGTGAACTGATATAATGATATTGCCTAAATCGGCTAAATTGGCGCTGAAAGCTTGAACAAGCTAGAGGCGTTTTATTGGGAAATGATGGTCAGCAAAGTTTCATAATACTTAGGCTTTGTTCAGAAACTCAGTTTGAAGCGCAACCTGATTTTGTAGTACAAGCAGAGCTTTCATAAACGTAAATTTTGCATGACGCGTCGCTCATCACAATCATCAAAAAAATAATTACTGCCGCTGTTGCGTTTCATGCTGCGTTTCTGAACTTAGCCTTAGTTATAATAATGAAGAAGAGGATGATGATGCTGGTGATGACAATAATGACGATGATGATGCTGTTGTTGATTTTAATGGCGATAATGATGATTATTATTGTTCCGCTGATAGTAATAATGTGCCTTTGTTACTTAAGTGCGTATTGCTAGTAACTAGTTAGGTATCCTCCCGTCTCCCATTGGGCGATTATGTTCGATGACCAACGTTGATGCTTGCGGTGGCATTGACATTGGCAGTGATTGACATGATTTGGGTGCGGACGAAAAATAGTTTACGCATTAAGCGAAACAATGAAACAATGCCTTAGGCATTAGAGTGGTTGTTATGGCGCCGCTTTCGGTGATAAAACGGCTGAGGGCGCAGAATAGAATAAAATAAAAGTTGCTCATTTAAGTACTTAAGCATTAAATGATAAACAAAAGTTGCCTGATTGCTAAACAAAAACGGTGTATAGAGTCATTTTATATTATACGTATTTGGTACTCGTCACTAAGGATTAACGAATGAAACAAGATACTGAAAATGGCACATCAACGAAACCGGTTTCTAACCGACAAAGGATGACGAAAATTCGTTCCTTAATAGATTGAATATCGAAAGGCTGAAAGAAAAATTAGATATAATAAAGGTGTTTTTCGTAGCTCAAATAAATCTTAGAATATACATACCTTTTTACCCTTTGATGCCAACGAAGACACGATGTTCAATGGAACCTGCTGAGGATCGTGTATTGATTTGCGTAAAAGGCACTCTGTATATAATATATTGTATTGTATTGTATTGTATTGTATTGTATTTATTGTATTAAATTCATGAAGTCTTGTTACAATTCAAATTTACAAATGAAACAGATTCCGCGAAGCTTTTGTGCTTATCTGCGGTATTTAGATTACAATGTTAAACTTAATGATAATACATTATATCTTAGTATCTAACTAGTTTCTATTTATTTTTAATGAATCAGTGGAAGGAAGGAAAGAAGATAGGAATAGAAAAGATATTGTGAGAGAAGAGTGGGGAATTTTATGTAGGAATGCAGAGGTTCGAAAACTTAGCGCATTGAACTTTTTATGTAATTTACCAACATTGTTTTCCTGATAGGAGTATTCGGCATATTTGTGATAATAATAATAATAATAATAATAATAATAATAATAATAATAATAATAATAATAATAATAATAATAATAATAATAATAATAATAATAATAATAATAATAATAATAATAATAATAATAATAATAATAATAATAATAATAATAATAATAATAATAATAATAATAATAATAATAATAATAATAATAATAATAATAATAATAATAATAATAATAATAATAATAATAATAATAATAATAATAATAATAATAATAATAATAATAATAATAATAATAATAATAATAATAATAATAATAATAATAATAATAATAATAATAATAATAATAATAATAATAATAATAATAATAATAATAATAATAATAATAATAATAATAATAATAATAATAATAATAATAATAATAATAATAATAATAATAATAATAATAATAATAATAATAATAATAATAATAATAATAATAATAATAATAATAATAATAATAATAATAATAATAATAATAATAATAATAATAATAATAATAATAATAATAATAATAATAATAATAATAATAATAATAATAATAATAATAATAATAATAATAATAATAATAATAATAATAATAATAATAATAATAATAATAATAATAATAATAATAATAATAATAATAATAATAATAATAATAATAATAATAATAATAATAATAATAATAATAATAATAATAATAATAATAATAATAATAATAATAATAATAATAATAATAATAATAATAATAATAATAATAATAATAATAATAATAATAATAATAATAATAATAATAATAATAATAATAATAATAATAATAATAATAATAATAATAATAATAATAATAATAATAATAATAATAATAATAATAATAATAATAATAATAATAATAATAATAATAATAATAATAATAATAATAATAATAATAATAATAATAATAATAATAATAATATAGTTTTATGCCGGCTCCGAACGGCGAATACATTTTTTGTGAGAAGCTTTTTCATGGCAGAAATACACTCGGAGGGTATGCCGCCCACTGCCGAGAGGTGACCGCTGCTCTTAAAAAACGCAATAATTGGATTTTTACTAATTAGAAAAATTTGTTTGGTATTTGATCAGACTGGGGTTTGAACCCGAGACCTCTGGCATAGCATAGCTCTGTATATAGGTTTACGAAAAGATAAGATTCAGAAGATCTGAAGGATTTAAAATAATATAACTGTTGTATAAATACCAAGAAAGGGCACCTGAGTTGGTTAATTCATCAGCAGCTTGGAATGGAATGGAATATAATTGTGGTAGGCCGGAAAAACTATGTGATTTCCAAGCACTCAGACATATTTGCCCATTGTTGCTGAAGTCTTTAGAAGGGATCAGCATGTAGGGAAATAGGTGGTATAGTGGAATCAAAGTTCCTCTGCCCACTTCCCAAATTCTGTCTTATAAATCTGAGATGTTTGTCGAGTGAGGAAAGTATGTGCATCCGGCATGCTCAATACATCTGAACCGATAAAGCGCAATCTTAATTTAGCGAAGGCCGAATAGGTGCAGAGAGAATGCTTTGAGTCATTGTTGTCCTCCTCCAGACAGAATAGGCATAATGAGCTCTCGATGATGTCTATGGTGGCTATGTTCTGTCCACATGGATTGTGCCATGTAATAAACCTCATAAGGCCACAAATCTCCCTCCTTCTCTGCTTGAGTAGGAAGTTTGCTACCTCCCTATTTTTATTTTTTTCAGAAAGCACTTTGTAATTTTACTGGAATCTGTGGAGTTCCCGCGTCTACCCTTAATTTCCTTTATGGAGTCCCTGATCTACTGCACAGTGCCCGTTCTACTTGGTCCTATGATTGGACACTTCGCTGTTCCACTGTTCTGTTTTTGATCCGTCTGTGTAGATGGTTTTCTTTAATCTTCCCAGTAGAGTTGCTGGATCTCTCCATTGATCTTTTGTGGGAAAATCGATATTGTAACGTCTACCAAAGTATACTAGGGGTACCAGCTAGTCATTTTAGGCCAGAAGCATAGTGTGTTGCTCTGACAGCCTGCTAAACAGCTCTCCCTGCCTGAGCTTCAATCGTCTTGGCACAACCGGAAGGAGTGTGGTCGCACATCGTTTTCATAGCCCCCTCTTGGATCACCAAATCCAGAGAGAGCAATTTCGGCAGATCATTAGGGTCGGCACCTGATGTAGTACTCATTGCACCCGTAATGCTGATACACACACTTCTCTGCATTCTGTTCAGCATGTTAACCGTCGAATTAACCATTGTCCTACGCCGCCACACTACAGCGTAGTACTACATGATAATCGGTCTGTCCAAAGCTGTGTAAATCCGCGTCACCATCAGCAGTTTACTACTAGCATCTTCTTCTAAAAAGCTATGTCAGTGCGTATTCTTTCTTTGCTTTCTTGTAATTATATTGAGGCAACACTAGACTCAGGATCTTATTAATGTATCATCAGTTACTTTTTGGAATTGGGAGAATATTTTCATGACCGCGACATGACTAACATTTCGTCTCTCGAACAGTGCTGCCAAACTTTTTCTTTAAATATAGAATAATTCATTGCACAGCTCCTTTCCCCATTAAATGTGGATATTTAATGTGCGTTGAAGCCATATTCCTTACACAGCCGCGAGCTATAAAACTATATCCCAATAAACATAAGGCCAAAAAATCTCAAACCTTAATTTTCAATTTGCTAATAAAGATTTTCCCAAAAATTTCACTAATGTTCGAGAAAAATGTGCCTTTTTGTTTGAGAACGCTATCAAGGGAAATTTAAGGTACATTTGATAACTAACGTTTGAGATTTGAGAATAAGGTTACTTCTCAAATGCATCTCAAATTGAGAATTAAGAAAAATGTTTATGGGTTATTTTCCGCTTTTTTTTTGTTTTTATCTTAAAGAGTTGCCATACGTGGCACTTTGCCCATTTGCCCATTATATAAATGTGGAAAAAGTGAATTCCATTTGCACTCGTTCACATGTAATTTTTGCACATCCATGCAAGCAAGCAATAATCACCTCAAGCAGCAATTGACTTGGATGGTTGCCAGATCGCGTCGGTGAAATGTAAGTATTTATTGGCAATTAAGCGCAACATAACTGCAAATGCACAACCCACACATTTGAGAGCGCATTGCTGGTAAAATAAAATGTGGAGCAACATTTAGCTTGGTTGACTATTTGAAAGCTTCGAAAGCTTGACAGCAACGGCAATCGTAATCAAAAATCTCGTATTTTTCTTTAAATGCTGTGTTGGAAACCGCGAAAGGTATTTTTATATTAGACATTTGGATGCTTATCTAGCTGGCAAGCAATTTCCGCGAGTGCAAAATTGATGGCACAAGAGGAGGAGTGTGTGTGTGTGTGTGTGGGTAATAGAAGATGCTATGGCAATAAAGGAGCAACGTTGCAATGTTGACTTTGGAAGCATGGCAGAATAATGGCAATTCTGTAATTGCTTTGGCCGCTAAGCAATCGCATTTTAGGGAATGTAAACGGAAGGTAATTCGCTGCTTGCTTTACACACCTCACCTCTAAGCTATTAAAGTGCAGTGAGGAGTGAGGTGTAAGCGCAGTGAGGAGTGAGGTGCAGGCGCTTGTCACTCTGCGCTGCTGACGTCGCAGAAGGACGCTATTCAAATGTCGATTGGCGTCGACGACGCGATGTTGGTAGTAGTAAACGACAACGACGCTCAGTTGGCTACTGTCAGCTAACGCTAGCATAATTGCAGCGGGGTGGCAACGCTCTTACCGTAGTTCATGTTAGCCGGTCGCATCTCGATAGCAGCAATAACCGGCAGCCATTTACTATGCCATTTAGTTTTATCTGACAGGTCGCTTGTCGCTTACTATGTCGAACGTGTGCCAATTTAGCATGAGGCGAAGCGGAGCAGCAGACGAATGGACTGCTGGGAATAAAAGGGTTACGCCGCGCCCGCTTCAATTCTCGTATTGAATAACTGACAGAGGACAGAAATGCTATAGTGGCAATGGCAATGCAGACTTCACAAAATGCAATGCAAATGTCAGTAGTAGGTACATATTTGGCTGAATCATACATACATATATACATACACACATACATATACATATAGTCGTGCATACATACCCTGCAGGGAACTCAATAACTAGTGAGCAAAATTTCTAGTTCCGAACTAGCGAAAAGGTGTCAAAAGGGAACTAGATCAATTGTAGTTAGACCCTCACCAGTTCAGAAGGAGTGAATTAAGTGACCATTATAAGACACACTTTGATTTGTATGCAATTTCGAAGTGACAAAAATTCTATGAAAATTTTTCGTTCGTTCGATTGCCGTCGGCTTTGTATATTTCTGCAATTCTCAGATGTTTAGTGAAGCATTTTATATAAAGAGTTTTCTATTTCCATCTTGTATGAAATGAAATGTTCCCCTAATTATGCTTTTCCGATCCCTCAGGCTTATTTTTAATTTTTTTTATTTTATTACTTTTTAAATATTATTGTAAATTTTTATTAAATAAATAAATAAAAAAATATTAGTTAAAAAAAATTAAAAAAAAAAATTATCATTCACCTTGACACCGACAGGATTCGAACCCGCGCACAGTGGGGGCACCTCCATACAAACGCGGCCAAAAATAGTAATAATTGAGCTAGAAACTTTAAACTCGGAACTTAAGCTTTCTTGATTGAAGATAGTAAACTGTGAAAATTTGAACAAAATCGGCCCACAAATACACCCCCCTCCCATATAACGGTATTTTTGAAATTTCAATATTTTGTTAACTATTATAGCTAAAATGCTCAATTTTAATAAGAGCACACATTTTTTAAATATAAATAATATACAGTAATCATTTTGGAAAAAGCGCAAAGTATTCCATGGTTTTCAAATTAAAAATATATGCACTTTTGAGCATTTTATAAGCATTCATCATAAAATTTTCCTTCAAAAAAATCACATTTAAAAAAATTTTTATACCACAAATGAAACTATACTTTTCTAAAGGATTTCAGTGTGCTGAATCTGAATCTGAAGTCAGAATTTTCAAATTGGTTCTAGTTTTTGAGATATTCATGTCCAATTAGGCAAAAAAACACGTTTTTGACTGTATTCCTTGCTTAATATCTAGTATGTAATATTTTTTTATTCAAAATCAAATACACCGTTAGAAAGCATAAACCATCCCCCTGAATATGGCGTTTAAATTTTTCAGATATCTTTATTAGAATTGGAGAAATTGTTGTTTAAGTTTCATTAACTTGGCAAATTTTCCCCATACAAAATTATTAATACTTTTTGAAGCATACTTTTGGGGATTTTGTATGGGAAAAATGTATGAAAACTTAGAAAAACTCACTCCATAAAAAAGTTCATAAAACAAAAAAGCGCAAACGAGTTTTTAAGATTTCTTCACCTGTTTATAAAGCACGTTCACTAGCACCAAATATTAAAAATTTGGAGAGGTCATATTTTGAATATTTTTTTTATTTCATGTTGAAATTTTCCAATTTTTACACAATTTTTTTTTTGTTCGGAAAGAAAAAGGCTGCAAAAAAATAATGATAACGCTGATAAAAAAAATTCTTTCATAATTTGAAAGTGTGAACCATTGCCTACAACACGGTGAACAAACTATTCGATTAGTCGCCTAAGAATAAGATTTTTCATAATGTCAAAAGTAGCCTAATTATTGCGTTTTGAAAAAGGCACTTTTAGTCAAATGGGAAAAAGATTATTTAAGCGAAAAGCGCAGGTGGATTTCAAGACTTAAAATACAGTTTGATTAAAAATATATCATTTCAAAACATATGAAAAAATTGGGGAGGTCATATTTTTTATTTTTTTTATTTTTTTGTTTAAAGTTGAGCAAAATTTTTTTTTTACGACTTTTTTTGTCAATATTTGAAAGTTCATATAAATCTAAGAGTTACCGCTGGTTACAAAAGGCTTATTGTTTCTAAAAGGCCAAATCAATATCTATGTAATGATGTATCACTCGATTACACACGTTAATAATTGAATGAGTTACAGCATTTTGTATAAGGTGTAATTGTTGAGAAATAAAAGGACCTATTTTTTGCTCAGTTTTTAACACCCTATACGGCTAAACAAAACGAGACTCAAAAAATTTTATATAAGCTTTTTTTTTACAAATTGTTATATCTGTCAATCACTTTCAAAAAAATTTGATTTGCTAATACTTTAATTTCGATTTTATTTTTGGCCGCTATCACCCAGTGTGCCGCGTCCCTCAGATTGAAAGGCACATGCGTTAGCCAGTCGGCCATCGCGCCACTTACATGAAGTGTGTCAAAGGCTGCACTCAAGCTGCAGATGTAAAACTGTAGAATTTGTAGGTACTTGTAGCTAGTGCACTATCGAAATGGTGCCAATAAACGAACTAGTGTAAACTGTAGAATTTAGTACTAGTTCGGAACTATCGAAAATGTAGTGCAGAGAGTGACAATTGACACCGCCTAGGACATCGCCGTGTTAAATTCGCCAGTTAATAACATGCAAAAGAGATTTAGCTCGCACTAGTAGTGTCGAAAAATGCACTAGAAGCGACCTAGTTCGGAACTAGAGTTTTTCCCTACAGGGTACAGATTTTGATTATTGTATGTGGTTGCTTTGGGAACGCAGCGAGGCTATGGAGGGGACTCTCCTGCTGATTTCTCACCAATCAAAGCTGTCCGCCCATTTCAGGGTTATAATGGAAATTTCATGTTCAATTTCTCATGCAAATAAGTACGAATGTAAGTTTGTATGTATATGTACATATGTATATATGTATGTTTGTATGCAGGTAATTGTGAGCTGCAAACCCGATAACAACGAAGCTCAGTAGTGGACAAGGAATGGGGAGAGGGCGCAAGTGGGTCAAATGAGTGGTGAGCGGTTAGAAAGGTAGCCAGAACCGGTCGATGAGCGTAGATTTTTGTAGATTTTCGGTTATTTTCAATTCAATTGGATTTATTTAGAATGGCAGTATGGTGAATATTAAATTTCTTATGTGTAGAATAAAATTCAAAATCAAATTCAACGGCAATGTGGTGTGGTGCTGTTTGGTAAGTGTGAGTTGATGTGGCAGTGAATTTGTGGTGTTTGTGAGGGAAGGTAGAAAATGGAGGCATATCTAAAAAAATGGCCGAAAAATAAATGGATAGTAGAAATAGAAACATGAAAGAAAACCAAAATTAAAAGAAGTCGAAAGGTAAAGAGATTAAAGAAAATATGTATAACAAAATAAAAATAAAAATAAGAAAACAAAGCAAATACAATATGCAAGAATAAGGCAGTCAAGAAAAAAACATCACAGCGAATCTGTGCGAAATCATAAGTGTGAATTTTGCAAAAACAAAAAAATACACGAAAAACAAAAAAAAACATGATAGGGGAGAAAAAAAGATTATGCTAAAAAAGCAACAAATAACACTACTCGACAAATTTTGATCAACTTCAGCCACCAAAAATGAAATAATACTTTTCTAAAGTGAAATTTTACGCTGGTTATAATATTGTTATGGCATTATTTTAGTCTTGTGATGCTCTACATTTAACGTGCTTTTGAGCTATAAAGTAGAAAAAAATAAAAATATAAAAAAAAAATTGATTTTAACCCACAACCGACCACGGAGTTACAAAAAAATTTTTCCTTGAAAATGAAGCCTGATGTTAAGCGCATAGACTGCTGATTGGTGTTTTTTCCGAAAGATATGAGAACGTGGAAAAAACGGGAAAAAGCGCGATTATTTAAAAAAAAATGAACTTTTGTGTTATGCTATTTTTGAAATTTCAAAAACTGACCACCACAACTTGTTGCTAAATAAATTTCCTAAGTAATGCAGAAAAATTAATAGAATCGAAGCATTGGTAACCGAGTTATTCAAAAAAATTAAAATCCGTTTTATGGCTCTTCTGAAAATTTTTGAATTTTGAGTTGTGTCACTTTATTTAGGCTCAAAAACTACTAAACGGATTTTGGCTCTTCGGAAAATTTTTGAATTTTGAGTTGTGTCATTTTATTTAGGCTCAAAAACTACTAAACGGATTTTGGCTAAATTTTGACAGTTTATTTTTGAGATAAGGCCCCTCGACATAGGCTATATTTTTCCGGTAGATGGCGCTGGTGTCACTATATTCCAAAATCCGTTTATATCATCCATTTTTATTAAATTAAATCCTGTACATATGTTTGTTATGTAATGAGGAACTCGGTTACAAGAAATGAACCCGCTAGAGAATTTAGACCATATATAATTTCGGTAATCCATGCCAATACATGTATCCAGATGGCGTCGAAATGTTTTTGAGCAATATTGGTATCAAGTTAAAGGTTTAAATCTGATCTTCATTCAATTCCAACTTTCAAGTTCCCACAATATTTTTGAGCAATATATCGACGCCTGAGTAAAAGATCACCCTATTTCAAAAGTTGTTTGAAAAACGCCCTATTTCAGAATTTTCTTCAATAACGTCCTATTTCATATATATGGAATTTGCTCTGAAATAGGACGTTTTTGAAGCAAAGTCTGAAACAGGACGTTATTGAAACAATTTTTGAAATAGGGTGATCTTTTACTCAGCCGTCGATAATTTTGTTTCGTTCTCAATCCTCTTGCCAAACGCGATGATATCGGTGCCTTCTCTAATTTTGTATCGAAATCTCACAAAGAACAAAACAAAAACGTAAAAAATAAGCAAACATACAAACATTTAAGAATAACAAGAAAGAGAAATGTTAAACTGAATAACGATCAGCCACGTAGAGACGGGTTATTTAGCGAGATGTTTCGCTAGATGTTTCGCCGTCTAATCAAGTTATGTAGAGACGGGCTTTTAGTTTCCACCCAAACAAGTGAAACATGTCAGTCTTCCATGCAGAGAACTGAAGCATGCTAGTCTTCCATGCGAACAACGAAGTATGCTAGTCTTCCACGCGAACAAGGAACCGTGCTAGTCTTCGTTGGGAGCGACGATTTGTAGTGAAAAACATTTACTTTCTCTACCAGTGCTCAGAAAAGAATGACATTAACGTTTTTGTATTGATGACAATCTTTGGTTTCAATGCCACTTTTTTTCCAGGAATGAAGTAAATTGCACTGAATATATTTATTGCACGTATTAGAAATCGTTTGCCTATACATGACCTCAAATTGCTCAACTGCTTCGCTGCAGCCAAATCCCATAAACCTCAAGTACAGATGCCAATTAATTTAATTAACTGCTTCATTAATCTGCCATTGTTTATAATAAATAATTTCACAATATTAAAGAAATTTCAAGAAAATTATACATAAAAGAAAAAACAGATATTTATCTCGAACAAAAGAGGCGTATCAGTCGTCAATACAAAATGCAATGCTTTTGATGTACACACATGCATATCTATGTTTTTATCTACCTGTGTATATATTTATCTGTAGAGGTAAATAGTACATGATTTCACATAAATGCAGTCTAAATGCAAGATAAACAATGCTAAATAGAGACATTTCCAAACAATTTATTATAAAGTTATTATTTAACTAATATTAGATAAGAAATTAATTATTCAGGCTCAAATTTAGACAAATTTTGTGTTGATGCTTTGTTGATACATAAATATACATATGTACATACCTACAGGTATGTGTGTAAAAATGTAGCTATTGTAAATATTTGGGATTATAATAAGATACACTATACATACATAAATACACATCAGACCTGTTAAATAATGATTTTTAATCGCAATGATTACCGGTTCGATTGATTACACTGGATCACAAAATGAAATTTTTTGTCTGTACTTTGGACATGACTATCCTATCTATATGTAAAATCGGTCGCTGATTCCGAAAATCGGGTTCATTTTTCATTCTATGGGAAGGTTTTTGAGATATCGGCAATTTACCGTTATTTGGCCAATGGCTCCACTTAATCCAGCATATCTCTTTAACACAGTGAGCTATCTTCCTTACGATGACACCAAACGAAAGAAAATTAAATTTCCTTTTCATGGCTCCTATAACATTTTTGTCTAGCTCTTATAGTTTCTGAAATATTGACGATTCAATTTGAATTTTTTCGCTTTTTAACGATTTTTTGAAGAAAAAATTGACTTTGTCAGGCAATATCTTTAAAACCAATGTTTTCACCTTCGGTTTTACTCCTTTACCTGAAGCTCTATTCTATTGGGAAAAAGATAAGCTATCAGCGATGAAAATCCATGGTAAAATGGAAAAGTTATAGGCGATCAAGTAAATACAGCCAAGTCGCGCAATGCCGCTATACGGTTTTACCTCAAGGAAGATATCTCACTGCGGTAAAGAGATTTACAGGATTAAGTGGAGCCATTGGCCAAATAACGGTAAATTGCCGATATCTCAAAAACCTTCCCATAGAATTAAAAATGAACCCGATTTTCGGAATCAGCGACCGATTTTACATATAGGTAGGATGGTCGCGTTTAGAGTATTTTTTGGCTGTAGAGCAGTGTTATTTTTCAAGTATCCATTTAATGATTGATTACCCATTGTTTTCAAATTTTAATGATTATTTTGCAATTATCATTAAAGAAATCAAACAAAATCAAAAAAATAAAAAAATAATAAAAAAAATTAAAAATACTCATAAAAAATCATAAATAATCAAAAAAAAATTTTAATTATTATTTTGCAATTAGCATTAAAGAAATCAAACAAAATCAAGAAAACCAAAAAAAAAAAAAAATAAAAAAAATTTAAAAAAAAAAATAAAAAAAACAAAAAAAAATTAAAAATACTCATAAAAAATCATAAATAATCAAAAAAAAAAATTTGATTGTTTTTGATTATTTTTGATTATTTATGATTATTTTTAATTTTTTTTTATTTTTTATGATTTTTTATGATTTTTTTTTGTTTTTTTTTTTTAATAATTTATTTAATGATTGATTACCCATTATTTTCAAAATTAATGATTAAAAAAATAAAAACAAAATTTTAAATAATCATAAAAAATCAAAAATAATCATAAATAATAAAAAATATAATATAATCATAAATACTAAAATAATAAAAAAAAATAATAAAAAAATAAAAAAAAACAAAAAAAAAATGAAAATACTCATAAAAATCATAAATAATCAAAAAAAATTTTAATGATTATTTTGCAATTAGCATTAAAGAAATCAAACAAAATCAAAAAAATAAAAAAAAAAATAAAAAAAATAATAAAAAAACAAAAAAAAATTAAAAATACTTATAAAAAATCATAAATAATCAAAAAAAATTGATTGTTTTTGATTATTTTTGATTATTTATGATTACTTTTTTTTAATTTTTTTTATTTTTTATGATTTTTTTTTGTTTTTGTTTAATGATTTATTCAATGATTGATTACCCATTATTTTCAAAATTAATGATTAAAAAAATAAAAACAAAATTTTAAATAATCATAAAAAATCAAAAATAATCATAAATAATAAAAAAAAAATTAAAAAACAAAAAAAAAATCAATATAATTTAAAATTATCATAAAAATGAAAAATAATCAAAAAATTTATTTTGATAGTTTTTGATTATTTTTGATTTTATTTTTATTTTTTATGATTTTTTTAAATTACTTTTTTTCTGCAGAAGAATTAAAATAATGATTACCAATTAAAAACAAAACAATTTAATTGATTAACAGCTCTGGTACATATTTATATGTATACCTAATATATTATTATTTGTTGAAAATACAATATATTTCCAAGAAGAATGTGGGGCAGCAGATAGCCAATTCTTCGAAATCAAAGTATATTTGCGAAAGCTAAAATGTATCTTTGTATCGCAATTAATTTTCTTGGTTTCAAAATATTGCTTTGTTTCGTATTTAGCTTTAAACTTGGTTGGTCGGTGCTTATCTTATAAAACACTTCATCTTCATTTAACCAGCATTCCTTTCTCTCTAATTATTCAAATATCATTTCGAAACACACTTTGCATAATTAATTACTGCACATATTTATACTAAGCTCAAAGGATACTATCTTTGTATAACTAGAGTAAATATTTAATTATATCCATTTTGTGCTAGATATACTGGCCATAACAAGAATTCATATGCAATGTATATACATTAGGCCGGGGCGATTTGTATGAAGGGAAATTAGTCGGTATACTGCCATCGAAATTCGGTTTTTTTTTCTAATTTTTTCGAGTAGAAAACTCTTCCACGACATTTGGCTAAAATTAATTTTAATGTGCTTGAATTTGGTTTTTATGCACCAAGACTGATTTTTGAAAATGGGAAAAAATCCCCAGAAATTAACCAGGCTAATAAGCACATTAAGTTGATCAAATTTTATGTTGAATGCAAGTATGAAATCAGAATTAAAATCGAATGCGTCGTTTTAGAGATATAGCCTGATTTTCGGGATTTAAGCTTAAATGATTTTTGCTAATTAAGTAAGTAAGTATAGTAAGTAAGATTAAATGCTCAAAATCGCATATTTTCGCATTTATCACTTGTTGTGTATAATTGAGTAGTCCATTTTCAAAACTGGCTATGTGACATTTTTACAATATTGAGTTTTTGATGGATTATGTAACAGTATTTAAAGGTGTATAATGTCCATTAAAAATTTACTGCAAAGTCTTCCGAATTCTGAAAAAATAGCATTAAATACGATTACACTTTCCAAAGTCTCTATAGATTTTATATGTACACATTCAAAATATTATTTTTGTTTTTTTCCACTTTGTGAAAATTACACATAGGTGCCTTCGAGAGTAGACTACTACTCAATTTATCTTAAATTTTTTTTGCAAATTACTTAAAGATAAGGAAATTCAATATAGCAAAAATATTTTAAAGTGATGATTTATTTTCCGGTATAGAAGAACTCTATGTAATAGCCAGCCGATATCGATAATTTTCGCTGACAGCACTTTGTGTACAATAAATGCTCCAAATACAAAAATTCAGAATTTTAGCTGCAAAAATTTATGAGTTATAGCCCAAAACGTAGACGTACGCTGTTTACAATTCTTTTAATATAATTTATTCAGCGCTAAGAAAACTCAAGGTTACTCATACGCCATGGGGTACTACTCGAAGCACGATATAGGTTAGTAAATCGACCCGGCCTAATATACATACATATAGCCACAGGTATAATGGTGCTGTGTAGAATAGATATTAATTCCACAAAGTGCAGTTAACCTGATATCTAAAGGAAAAAGAAATAAAACTAAACGTATGAATATTGTTTGTATGTATATGGGTGTACCAGTGGCGGACCTAGCATAAATTGCCTGGGCAAGCCTATGTGTGAAGCATAACCATTAGCCATTTATGTATGTAATTTCCTTTGCTGTATTATTTAAAAGTCTGATTGCGTTCCGTCATTGACTTTGATTTAGAGTTCTCGATTTCTTTTTAACATTTTCGAGTGGCCCGAATAAATGATTTTCAATGCTCGAACGCTCGTTTGTTTGTTTATTACGCGTATGTTTGTACGGGCATTTGAACAACTCGGGTATTTTTAAATTAAAATGTATTTAGAATTTAAAAAGAAACATGTTTAAATTAAAAATTGAAATTAATGGAATAAAAACGAAAGTTTTTCCTTCAAAATCTCATAGTGCTTAAAATAAAAATAAACATTTTTAAATTAAAATTGTTTTTTCTTGATTTTGCAATTTTACTCTGAACATTTTTAAAATAAAAAATTTCGTATTTACATAATTCTTAAATATAAAAACGTGCGCTAGGGAAATCTTACACGAATGCGCAGAGGTATTTTTAGTTTCCTTATACCGACGGAAATT
Source organism: Urophora cardui (assembly GCA_960531455.1). Classification (NCBI taxonomy): domain Eukaryota; kingdom Metazoa; phylum Arthropoda; class Insecta; order Diptera; family Tephritidae; genus Urophora; species Urophora cardui. The sequence continues at coordinate 17,645,316 of OY482670.1, read as the reverse complement.
TCAGCAGTAGCAAGTGTATTTGCTTATTGCCTAAAAAATGGGTGCTTTAGTATTTGAAAAACTGAGGACCAATTTCATTTCCACCGCTTTTTAAAATTATCTTGATATTGTGCCAATAGTCGCCAAAAATCACAATCAACCGTTTTATAATCTGGTATTTGATATTTATGTTTGCATGCACATGCAGATGTAAGAAATTATGTGCATAAGTATGTACCTACATACAAACGAAAATCAAATCAAATATGCATATGGCTGTGAATACTGAACTTTTGAATGCCGAAGCCAGCTTCATACTCGCATACAAATTTGACGTGAAAAATAAGAAAAGTGCTTTGCTAGTTTTTTTTTCAATTTAAGTCTGAAAATAAGCAATTGGTTTCTCCTTAGCGAAAGCGAGAAAGCAAGCTATGTTATTCTGTTTTGAAAGCCACGTAAAAGCTAATGTATGGAAACGTTGAAGCATGCTCACTGTACTGTTATTGGCTGTACAAACAAAATACACATTGTGAGGTGGATTGGTGGTGTATTTGCGCTATTTTCTTAGCAGGCTTTTAGGGGCATGTTACAGTGGGGGCTATATTATTGAGAACATAAATAGTAAACACATTTCAAACGTAAAATAACCAGATTTTAAAGAATTTCGTATGAAATGAACGAAAATGTGTACGCAAGCCGGGCTTCTCGGCTTGTATGAAGCGACCGCCTCTGGGGTGTACGTATATGCGGGGATGTATGTACATACATATGTATGTATGTGCTCGTAAGTATGTTTATCTGGCTGAGTTTAGTTTCCCTATCTCACTTAATGTGTTTAATTGCGTTATTGACAAGAGCAAAGCAACCTTATTTATCTCAGGACAGTACTTGTTTATATAGCTGATTATAATATATACTACATAAATGTACATCTACAGGGTGCCAGCGAATGTACACATGTAAATTAGGTAACGTATCTAAAGCCAAAATAACCTTCCGGGTATGCTATAAAATAATGGGCAGCCTATGGATTTTCTCTCTGACAACCGCAAGACTTTCCTTTGATGGACGCTAAGCAATTCTGCTAGCATGCTGTATGTGAAAAATTAATAAAAAAAAAACTAAGATAAACCAAACATTTTTCTCCTTAGCAACCTTAAGCCTTGCTTCAGCTACTCGTGGCCGCAGTCATCTTCAAAGAACAAACAGATGAGCCACCGACCAACCAAGCAAGCAGAACCTGCTGCAAAACGTACTCTGTTTTTGTGTGTGTGTTTAAAAAACCCTGCAAAAATATACATAAGCAAACGCTCTACATAAGGCATACGCTGGCAGCGCTGCTTGCTGTTATGCGCTCATTCGCTCTGCTCCAAACATTTTCTTACTAAATTTTCGTTTATGCACTCATATCTCTAATAGATTGAGAGAGAATTGAGTTTTATGAGCAAAGATGGGCAAAAGCGGAATACATTTATTATCTATATATTAATAGGCTAACATTTTTCCCATACAAACAATTGCCAGGCTGTTTTGCACATTTAACATACTCATATCCACATAAAATTGATATGGATGTGTTCGTATGAGTGAGGAGCAGTGCATAGGCATATAATTTTTTCTATAAATTATTTAATTTCTTTATAATTAATAAATAAAATGTTTAGCTAAGATAAATACATATCGTAAACGTGTTTACAAATATCGTAAACACAGTTGAAGAGTCGCTTTAATTTAAAAGCGCTCACCACCGGGCCTACCTTCCTAGATCTGCCTTGATTTTGACCATGATTTCGCGTCGGACCGTGATCAAAAGGGCAAATCAGTGTTGCGATACAACTGGAATTTGGAAAGTGTTGCTTATCTCCGCAAAAAGGAATAATTTTTGTACCAATACAAAGTTGAAAAAATAAATTGCATGGTCGAATTTCGACCACCGGCGATACTAGTTATTATATAAACCGTAATATTTAAATTGCGTAAGAAATTAGAATTATGCAGCTAAACAAAAAACGCCTTTTTAATATCACTTATAGAAGGCTTTTTATGAGTTATTTAAACTCCATATAATCCCTTAATATAATAAATGATGCGGGCCTTGTTTCCTATGGAGAGCAAGCCTTATTATAAGGTATTTAAATAGCACATAAGCCCTTATAATAAAGTTATATAAGCCTTACTATCTATAGTGCTTTTGGAATAAGGATTTCTCTCAGAGAGAGAAAGAGAGAGAGCGTAGTCCTTATGCTCTGATGGCCTTATTATAAACCTTTTTGCATACAACATTTAGATATTTCAGGCATTATTTCTTAAGCCTTTTCAACTTCTAGAAAAAACCTTAAATAAGGCTTGGGTTTTTGCAGGGTATGTGAAAACCACTGCAAGATAAAAGCTCACAAGTTCTAATTGAAAATAGGTATGTACATAATTTTATTTAATAGTACATTTCGACTTTCGTGTGGCAAGCAAGTTTATATTAAAGCAAAAAGGAAATGTTGGTAGTAAACATGCAGCAGCACAAAACTGGCACTCGGTGTGATGGCGTTCGTAATGTCTACTAAAATTCTCATTTGCCCGTCAATAATTCAAGTCAAACCTAATACCATGTCTCCACATAACGTGTTTCGCTCTTTTTTTCTGCATTTTCTCTCTCAATCTTGTTTCGACACGGAAACCAGTGCCGAAACTCGACAATTTCCATACAAATTTCTGAGAGCGAGTGAAGATTGAAACACTGTTTCATTCTGAATCATCTTGCCAACCTCGATGATATCGATGTCTTCTCTAATTTTGTATCGAAAAACTATCGAAATCTCACACAGACCAAAACAAAAACGCAAAATATAAGCAAACATACAAACATTTAAGAAAAGCAAGAAAGAGAAATGTTAAACTGAATCGCGATCAGCCACGTGGAGACGGGTTATTTAGCGAAATGTTTTGCTAGATGTTTTGTTGGTGAAACAAGTTATGTGGAGACGGGCTTTAATGTTGTTGTTCTGCGTTTTGTATGTTTTTTTTTTAATTCAGTTGCTTGGCTGTTGGCTTGTGCCAAATGCTAAAATACTAAAATGCCGACGGACTTGGCACCACATACCTATATATGTACATATTTGCATATTTTAGAAAAGCGTAAGAATTTATATTTGCATATAATTTTCTATGCTAAATACTTATTAATGAATTTCAGCTTTGCTTTTGCTTGTGCTTCTTTTGTTTTCGCTTTTATCTGCGGATGTGTGAGAGATTTTCAAATAAGGCGCTTTGTGCTTAGAAGGAATTTTTGTGGAATTTCTTAATTTGGAAAATTATGTGTGCTTCAGAAAATTGCTGTGCTTAAGGTGTGGAATATTAGACATTCTTATGCGCAGGGTGTGCCAACCGAAGTGGTTAGTTTTAGAGCGCGTATTTATGACTAATTTGCCAGTAATTTTATGGAACTATTTATAACTATATATAATTTTTGAGAACTTTTGCACAAAAATAACACTGATGGCGGAAATATTCCCACGCAGAACGAAACACCACTATCAATATAATAAAACGCCCAAATTGTTTTGCTTCCTGAAGTAAAATTTTTTTATTGCTATTAGAAATTTGCGAAATTTCGTCCGAGCGATTTTTAAATAAAGCAAAAAAGCGTTAAAATACGTCTGGTATAGAAATATGTTGTTATGAAGCGAACAGTAAAATTGCACGAGCTTTAATTTCGTAGAGTTTTTTAAACCGCCAACACCTCCAAGAATACGTCATTTTGACCCCTTTTTTAGAAAGTTCGAAAAAATAGTTATTTTGAAGTTAGAATGTTCTAGAAAATTAGTCGGCATAAAATTTCACTGGGGGTCTCCTCAGACAAAATCTTTATCGAATGAACCTAGAACCACGTTCGCCATGCTGGATGGGCCCATATTGATTAGGATGCTCTCCAAATGCATATATTCAAATTTTATAGCATATTTTCTCAACCCAACCCTGCAGATCGATGCTAATATAGTTGAAGTTAACACATGTAGAATTCTTGTCGCGATCGGAAAGGGTTAAGGTGAGTCGCACAGGAGTTCCAAATGTTTATTTGAACTTTAATCCCGCTGCGGCACCCCTTAACCGTCTCCGATTTGGGAACTTTTTTTTGCGATACTTTCTAATTCACGGTCCTCATATCTATTATATAAAAATGAATGTGGGTGTGTGTGTGTGTCCTTTATGGAATCCCAAAGTAATCAACCGGTCTTTATGAAAATTTCACAGTAGATTCATGTGGTATTAGCGCACATAATAGGGTATATAGAAAAGGGGAATCTTCCCGGAATATAGGCCCAAATGTGGACCCAGCAAGTCTTTAGGCAATATGGGACAGGTGCTGAGCAGGCCTTCAACATAGATTTATTTTCATTGCGATGCCTAGGCCGGGTTCCCAAATATGGGTCAAAACATGGACCCAGATGACCCTCGATTGTTTCTAAGCGATATTGGTATCAATGAAATGTGTCGAGCAGGGCTTCAACATACAGATATTTTCATTGTTATTTTTTAAGTCAGTTTCCCAGAGATGGTTCAAGTAGTGGCCCCGGATGGTTTTGGTTGGTCCCGGTAAAGTAAAGATAAAGGTAAATCATAATAATAATAAAGGTAAAGGTAAAGGTAAAGGTAAAGGTAAAGGTAAAGGTAAAGATAAAGGTAAAGGTAAAGGTAAAGGCAAAGGTAAAGGTAAAGGTAAAGGTAAAGGTAAAGGTAAAGGTAAAGGTAAAGGTAAAGGTAAAGGTAAAGGTAAAGGTAAAGGTAAAGGTAAAGGTAAAGGTAAAGGTAAAGGTAAAGGTAAAGGTAAAGGTAAAGGTAAAGGTAAAGGTAAAGGTAAAGGTAAAGGTAAAGGTAAAGGTAAAGGTAAAGGTAAAGGTAAAGGTAAAGGTAAAGGTAAAGGTAAAGGTAAAGGTAAAGGTAAAGGTAAAGGTAAAGGTAAAGGTAAAGGTAAAGGTAAAGGTAAAGGTAAAGGTAAAGGTAAAGGTAAAGGTAAAGGTAAAGGTAAAGGTAAAGGTAAAGGTAAAGGTAAAGGTAAAGGTAAAGGTAAAGGTAAAGGTAAAGGTAAAGGTAAAGGTAAAGGTAAAGGTAAAGGTAAAGGTAAAGGTAAAGGTAAAGGTAAAGGTAAAGGTAAAGGTAAAGGTAAAGGTAAAGGTAAAGGTAAAGGTAAAGGTAAAGGTAAAGGTAAAGGTAAAGGTAAAGGTAAGGGTAAAGGTAAAGGTAAAGGTAAAGGTAAAGGTAAAGGTAAAGGTAAAGGTAAAGGTAAAGGTAAAGGTAAAGGTAAAGGTAAAGGTAAAGGTAAAGGTAAAGGTAAAGGTAAAGGTAAAGGTAAAGGTAAAGGTAAAGGTAAAGGTAAAGGTAAAGGTAAAGGTAAAGGTAAAGGTAAAGGTAAAGGTAAAGGTAAAGGTAAAGGTAAAGGTAAAGGTAAAGGTAAAGGTAAAGGTAAAGGTAAAGGTAAAGGTAAAGGTAAAGGTAAAGGTAAAGGTAAAGGTAAAGGTAAAGGTAAAGGTAAAGGTAAAGGTAAAGGTAAAGGTAAAGGTAAAGGTAAAGGTAAAGGTAAAGGTAAAGGTAAAGGTAAAGGTAAAGGTAAAGGTAAAGGTAAAGGTAAAGGTAAAGGTAAAGGTAAAGGTAAAGGTAAAGGTAAAGGTAAAGGTAAAGGTAAAGGTAAAGGTAAAGGTAAAGGTAAAGGTAAAGGTAAAGGTAAAGGTAAAGGTAAAGGTAAAGGTAAAGGTAAAGGTAAAGGTAAAGGGAAATACCCATTTTAACATAAAAGCTTTTGTTGGTCGTTGCGAAGCGGGACGGGTATTTGCTAGTTTTTATTAAATATTTTTCTTGTTCTCCCTCAACTTGTTCATAATGTCTTCCCATTCTACGTTTCTTTTTTTTTTCTTTAGCAATCTTCTCGTTCAGCATCTCCTCCCATTCTCTGTGTTTTTCCTTCTTTTCTCTCTTTCCTCCGCTTCTTTGTAAAATTAATTATATTGTTTCAACGTCATCCAACACTGCATAGACTAAAACAAGCGCGTGTGCGAACACTTTTCTGCCTACTTCTGCGCTCATTTTCTATAGCAATCAAGTTCATTTGTTTGTTATATGCATGCATAAACAATAAATTAATTTTCTTATACCTACCATTACCACAAGCAGCTCTTCCGGCCCATCAAAAACTTCCCCCTTTCTTCCTTCCTTTCTTAAGTAACCCAAACTATTCACTAGCAATTCCTTCCGCTGCCCGCTTTAGCAAAACATCATCATTGTCCTTTTATGATTTTCATTGCCAGGGGCGAAATGTAAATGTTTTTCTTTACAAAAATATGTATGCTTTTACGTAAATACACAGACACACACACATGTTCACTATGACTACTCCCACCTTTTATCCACCCACCCATCTAACATACATACACACAAACATAATTGGCCAGTACATAAACAAACGCCTTGTTTTCATGTGTTCGTATATTAAGATTTTCCCTTTGAGGTGTTCGTAATCCTAATTAAGTTGATGAATTATAGATTGGCATATTGCCATGCGAACGTAGAGACATATTTACATACATACATACGAGTATAAGCATTTATGTTTGTATTTTTTGCTTGTGCATATTATGCTGTGTTAAGTTCTGTGGAGTGAGTACTCGTAGTTCTGTATGGTCTGCTATAAATGGTGAGCCTTGTGGCGTTGCTTTTGAATCATGTTTTGCTATTTTAGCCTTTCTTTGCTAAATTACATATTTTATGCATGCTCAGCTTTGCTTTCACTACTACTCTTAACCAAAAATCTTTTCACACACTTCCTTGTTCCGTGCTTTATCCTCTATTTTCATTGCTTTATCATCCACTTACCAACTGCCCGTGCATGCAACATGCCAAAAGTCCTGCCCGCACTCATACCCATTTCTTTGTAGTAAAATTCTGTATCATAACTCAATTAACGCCAACAGCTAATGATTGAATTACTGCTGCTCCTATAATACGAGTGGGAGTTGAAAAGATGAAATTGAAATACATGAAAGCATGTGCTTACCTCTTCTGGAATTTGAGTGGGTTATTAAGTGGCCCTTGGATAGCACTTTAATGTATTGAATGCAGATGAAAGTGAAAGAAATTGTTGATGGAAAGAGTAAAGTAGAACTGCTTAAGTATTAGTAAATAAATACATACTTCAATTGAGTTTGGTCATTAATTCCAGTATTGTTGCATACTTTAAGGGTGATTGAATGAAGAAAGCGATTGATTTGGTAGACGATAAACTGTCGATTTTCGGACAAGAGATCAATGTAGAGATACAGAAACGCTACTGGGAAAATGGAAGAAATACAGCTACACAAGCGGTTCAAAAACAGAAAATTTTATTGGATTCGGCTGGCAGCTGGAGGAGGTCGACTTCAGGCGACATTATGCAATACAGCCAATCATATGATCAAGTATAGCGGGCACTGTGAAGTATATCTGGCACTTCATAATGGAAACTCAAGGGAGACACTGGAACTCAACAAATTCCTGTAAAATTACAAAGTGCTTTCTGAAAAAAAAAAAAACAAAAACCTAAAAGGAAGGTAGCAAACTTTCTTCTCAAGCAGAGAAAGAGGGAGCTTCTTGGTTCTTGTGGGATTGACTAGAAGATATAATTCATGGGGACAGCATAGGGTCCCCATAGGCATCACCGAGATTTCATTACGCCTATCCTGTCAGGGGAGGAGCAGGACGATGATGGCGGAGAGTATTTTCTCTGCACCTGTTCGGCTTTCAGAGTCAGATGTAGGTATTGAGAATGGTGGTTGCACATTTTTTAACACTCGAAAAAATTCTCAGATTTATAAGACAAGCTGGGAACTGCGCAGAACAATTCTGATGCCACTATTCCACCTTATCTGCTACATAATAATATAATACAATGGCGTTATTATAACTCTGACGAGTTTTATGGCCGAGCTTCTCTCCCAATTCGAGGTGTGCTCCTTTTTGTTTTTCCTACTAATTGCGTGGACCTACATTTCTATGACGGATCCAAACGGCGAATGCATTTTTTGTGAGAAGCTTTTTCATGGCAGAAATACACTCGGAGGGTATGCCGCCCACTGCCGAGAGGTGACCGCTGCTCTTAAAAAACCCAATAATTGGATTTTTACTAATTAGAAAAATTGTTTTGGTGTTTGGCTCGAACCGTGGTTTGAATTCGAGACCTCTGGCATAGCAGGCGAGTACTCTACCCACTGCACCACACTGAGCCTTTTAAAAGGCCTTAAGTAAAGTGGGAAAATATGCCTGTGTGCTTCGGAATGGCATAGTTTTCCCTGCCTACCACTATTCCATTCCATTCCATGCAGAAGATTCATTTGTCAATACAAAAAGTGTTATGCTTGCTTAGCAATAATTTTTGTTCATTTTTTTCCTCTCTTCTTACTTAAAAAATAGATAGGGAAACCAAAGTTCTGCTTGGATAGTTTAAGAAATATTTAAAATTAAATTTGCTACCATTAAGCGGTTGGTCAGTCAATTTCAACATACTTATTATCTGAATTACTGAGACTCTTATTAATTTTGCGCCCATAAATATGCACCAATTATTTAAACCCCTTCCACATTGACCTTTAACCCGCAAATTAGCCAAGGCATAAAATAACTGGCCCTCTTTCCCAACAATATTCTGCAAATTTCAAATCCACCTACTAGTGGTGGGCGAGTCAGAGAGAATCGCCATCGTTGCAAAATCACAATCGAGTCAAAAGTTGACTCGCCCTTCGACTACACAATCGAGATATTTTTGCGATTGTTCCGAGTCGGCAGGCCGGCTGTTGTTTCGATGATATGTTTTGTTTGATAAAACAAACTGAATGAGTGTTGTTGATGAAGAAAGCATGATACAAGAAAGAAGGTAGTGTAAACGTCAAATTTTTTCCGCCATATTAGCCACCTGACAATTATATGGATTATGACATTTCGTGCTGCCATACTCAATGCTAAAAATCTTCCATTTATGTTATTTTTTATTTCCATGGTAACCATGGTATCGATTGTAACAGAACGAATTTTTTCAATTTGAATATTGATATATGTAAATAAAAATACGTACATTTACGTGTTATATTCTTCATAATATCAGATCACAAATAATTATATAAAAAATAAGATTTATTCTTAAAATAAGTTGCGGCAAGTTTGTGGAATATAGTACATACTATAAACGAAAGTTAAATATATAAAATAACATATTTTCGTAGTCTCAATTTGGCTCGCCGTGCAACAAAATAGTTGGTATTATCGGTGAGCTTTAATCAGGGACTTGTAACTCGTTTCGGCTTCGGTTTCTGTTGCACAGCTAAGTAACGAAACTGAAATTGAAACAAAACTCCTTTGTAACAAAAGTCGTAACAAATCTCCGAAACAGTTCCAGCAGAAACAAAACCTGTAACGAAACTAAATTAATTTTGTTCCTTGTAACAGAAGCAGAAACAAAACTCCTTTGTAACAAAGTCATTTGGTTTCGAATTTAGTTTCTATCGTTTAATGTTTCTTGGAACAGAAACGCCAGAAACGCAAGTTTCGTTTCGTTACGAGCTTTGTTACAAGTCCCTGGTTTTAATACCGGTAGAATTCCGTTTATATACTCAGCTGTACTAGTACACAGAGTATTATAGTTTTAATCACATAACGGTGGATTGTAACACCATAAACTAATCGAGATAGATATTGACTTATATATACCAAATTGATCAGGGTGAAAAAAGAAATCGATTGAGCCATGTCCGTCCGTCTGTCCGTCTGTCCGTCCGTCTGTCTGTCTGTACGCACGATAACTCGCGCAAAAATTGAAATATTTTGATGAAATTTGGAATGCAAGTTGGTATCAAGACTGGAACGGATGGTACTGAAAATGGGCGAAATCGGACCATGACCACGCCCACTTCCCCTATATAGTAAAAATCGGAAATTTTTTATCTCAGTCACTAATAGAGCTAGAGTGATAAAATTTCACCCACGTGTGGAGCTCAGACCCTTAGGAAGAAATTTGGTGAGATTTTGAATAATGGGCGGTGCCACGCCCACTTATTAAGGGCCAAACATTGAAAGTTTTATATGTCATAACTCAGAAACCGTTGAAGATATATCAATGAAATTTGGTAGGCGTGATTAACTTACTTAGGTAAATGTTTGGACGAAAAATTGCCAAAATCGGTTAACGACCGCGCCCACTTTTATATATGGGTATTATAAAGTGACCTAAAATAAAAAAATTTTAAGCGATATCTCTGTCAAATATAAAGGTATATCATTGAAATTTTATGGCAGGAGTCCAACTGCGGATATAAAACGAAAAGCACAAAAAATTTGGAAAATGGGCGTGGCACCGCCTCTTTTTAGAAGCAGGAATATACGAGATTTCTGAGCCCATAACTCGACAAATAATTTAAATATAATGACGAAACTTGGTGTGTACACTTTTATTAGTTGTGGTAATATATGTTCAAAATTTTAGCGAAATCGGTTGGCGACCACGCCCACTTTTATATATGGGAACTATAAAGGGGCCTAATAAAAATATTTTAAGCGATATCTTTGTCAAAAATAAAGATAATTCATTCAAATTTTGTGGCATGAGTTCCACAATAGACCGGAAACAAAAAATAGGAAAATTTGGAAAATGGGCGTGGCACCGCCTCTTCTTAGACAAAGGAATATACGAAATTTCGGAGCCCATAACTCGACAAATAATTGAGACATTAAGACGAAACTTGGTTTATACACTTTTATAACTTGCGCTAATAGACACGCAAAAATTTATTCAAATCGGTTTATGACCACGCCTACTTTTTAACAAAGATATTTCTGGAACACCCTTTGGAAATTTGTAACGTGACATCTTTGTAATTAGAAGTCATAAAGGAATGAAATTTTGCACAAAGAATAATATTCATATGCTTAGTTGGATGACTGATAAAAATGTTAAAAATGGGCGTGGCTACGCCCACTTTATGCAGCACTCGCTTTATATAAAATACACCGTGTTTTCATCAAACGCAAACAAACAATGAAATCATACAGCTGAGTATCTAATGTTCGATTCCACTCGAACTTAGGCTTCCTTACTTGTTTTTTTTAATATGTATAAATTGATTTGCTTATACTAAATAAAATATCAAATATTATAAAAAAAAGTGAAATTTCAGTGTTTTTAATTAAAAGGCTTGGGAGAAATACAGAAGTAGAGGAATTTTTATTAAGAAGTAAATGAAAACCCATTAAAATTTTCATAAAAAAAATAGTAAATATATTTGTTAATAGACATTCTTACTACACCTCCTGGGAATTGATAAGAGTTTTCGACTTTAATAATTGCATAAATCTCTTTTATTTTTTATGAATAACTCATTATTTTATTATTTTTTTTTGAAAAGGTTTATTCAATATATTTAAAATGTTAAAATATACTCATTAAATCCGCTGATTTGTTTTGTTGATTAAAATATGTAAAAAACACCATTTCATTTAAAATATCCAATATTTTGTTCAAATATACCCTCAGCCAAAAACTTTTGATTGGGCAACGCTATCCTAAATTTTTGACTTTGAGTAAGACGTCAATAATCCATATTATAATCAAAAATGACAACGTCAAAGTGAAATGGAACTACCTTGATTGTTTGTATCATGGAAGAAAGTAGGATTTTTAAAGGAAAAGAGGCAAATACATAAATAAATGAACCCAATTGAAAAATAGACGCTACATTTTTGCAGTCACAACTAAAGAGTGTCGTGCATAATAATAATACATAATTAATTATTTAAACATTAATAAATTTTCTGAATTAAGACGCTTACGAAACAAATGAATTATAGGAGCAGCAACAACGGCAATAGATTTTTACCACTCTGTATGTTTTTATACTCAGCTGTACTAGTACACAGAGTATTATAGTTTTAATCACATAACGGTGGATTGTAACAGAATGAAATAATCGAGATAGATATAGACTTATATATATCAAAATGATCAGGGTGAAAAGAGAAATCGATTGAGCCATGTCCGTCCGTCCGTCCGTCCGTCCGTCCGTCTGTCCGTCTGTCCGTCTGTCCGTCTGTCCGTCCGTCCGTCTGTAAACACTCTAACTCGCGCAAAAATTTAGATATTTTGATGAAATTTGAAATGCAAGTTGGTATCGACACTGGGACGGTTGGTATTGAAAATGGGCGAAATCGGACCATGACCACGCCCACTTTTCCTATATAGAAAAAATCGGAAATTTGGTATCTCAGCCACTAATATAGCTAGAGTGATGAAATTTTACCCACGTGTTGAGCTCAGGCCCCTAAGAAGAAATTTGATGGAATTTTGGAAAATGGGCGGTGCCACGCCCACTTATTAAGGAGCAAACATTGAAAGCTTTATGAGTCATAACTCAGAAACTGTTGAAGATTTATCGATGAAATTTGGTACGCGTGATATACTTACTTAGGCAAATGTTTGGAGGAAAAATTGTCAAAATCGGTTGACGGCCACGCCCACTTTTATATATGTGTATTATAAAGTGGCATAATAAAAACATTTTAAGCGATATCTCTGTCAAATATAAAGATATATCATTGAAATTTTATAGCAGGAGTCCAACTGCGGACATACAACGAAAAACACAAACATTTTGGAAAATGGGCGTGGCATCGCCTCTTTTTAGAAGCTGGAATATACGAGATTTCTGAGCCCATAACTCGACAAATAATTGATATATAATGACGAAACTTGGTGTGTACACTTTTATTACCTGTGGTAATACATGTTGAAAATTCTAGCGAAATCGGTTGACGACCACGCCCACTTTTATATATGGGTATCATAAAGTGGCCTAATAAAAACATTTTAAGCGATATCTTTGTCAAATATAAAGATAATTCATTGAAATTTTGTGGCAAGAGTTCCACAATAGACCGGAAACAAAAAGTAGAAAAATTTTTGAAAATGGGCGTGGCACCGCCTCTTTTTAGACAAAGGAATATAAGAAATTTCTTAGCCTATAACTCGACAAATAATTGAGATATTATGACGAAACTTGGTTTATACACTTTTATAGCTTGTGTTAATAGACACGCAAAAATTTATTGAAATCGGTTTATAACCACGCCTACTTATTAACAAAGATATTTCTGGAACACCCTTTGGGAATTTGTAACGTGACATCTTTGTAACTAGAAGTCATAAAGGAATGAAATTTTGCACAAAGAATAATATTTATATGCTTAGTTGGATGATTGATAAAAATTTTGAAAATGGGCGCGGCTACGCCCACTTTATGCAGCACTTGCTTTATATAAAGTACCTACACCGTGTTTCCATCAAACGCAAACAAACAATGAAAGCATACAGCTGAGTATCTAATGTTCGATTCCACTCGAACTTAGGCTTCCTTACTTGTTTAAAGCAATTTTAATATTCAAGCCGCAACCGAGATGTTGTAGGGTTGCTTTGAAAACGAGAGGAATCGTTGGCGAGTCCGAGATGTTTTAGCGATTGTTTCGACTGACGGCCATTTACGACTTGACTCGAATACGAATGAAAACCATCGAGAGCATGCGAGATGTTTCAACAATCAAGAGAATCGAATAAAACATCTCGGACTCGCCCATAACTACCACCTACATTGACCTTCCACACACAAACGCCACAAATCATGCAATACCTTTACTCCCTTTCCTACTCCTTAGGCGTTGTAATGCCTATGGAAAAAGACCTGAACATAAGCCGAACATAGAATCAGTGGATTTTGTGCATTATCTAAGGCTAGCCACACATGACGGCAGAAAACGCGCAGAACTTGGGCAGAAAGCCATAAAAACGCGCGTCTTCATGTGTGCACATGGCCCGAAATACAAGGAAATCGAGGGGTTTTGTAAACCAGCGTTTTCTGCCTGCCCAAGTTCTGCGCGTCTTCTGCCGTCATGTGTGGCTGGTCTAAGGGTAATCTGAATAGCATAATGCCTCAAAGTATTCGTAAATTATTAAGCCCCACTTTCCTTGTTGACATTTTACCCAGTTATGCCTAAAAGTATGCAACAATTTCCTAAATTGCAACCATTTCCCGTCGATATTCCTACAAAAACGACCTCTAATCAATGATTTCTGCGAACAACATTCATTAGCATCTTCTCACTCATTGGCTAGCAAATATTCTATACAACTGAAATCACACTAAAGCGCCTAAAAGTATGCTACAAATATCCTATCCCACCTTCTACGTTGCCCTTTAACCCATAAATGCCTAAAAATATACATCACTTTCTTTAACCCATAAATGCCATCAAAATATGTATCACTTTCTTTTTTAATTCCACTTGGTAGGCGTTCCAAGTGCTTAGCGCGAAAGTGAAAGTCTGCTTTTTCGCTACTCTGCCTTCGTAAATCTGTTACTTTCACCCAGTTATACGCTTCTCAGCTGCTCAGTGTCATAATCACATGTCACATTTGCTTGCCCTCTGCGAGTTTCTGGCGTACCTTCAGCCTGCTTTCCCGCATTCTTCTTTCCACTTCCAGTATGCGTTACACATCATTGCTTACTTGTACTTTGGTTGCTTTGCGGTTCGCTGCATGTCGCGTTTTTTGTTCTTTTTTTTTTTTTTTTTGCTTTTAATCGCTTTAACGTAAAATGGCTTGGTTTGAGAAATATTTGGCTGTGAATGCGAAATGTGAGAGAATGCAGGAGTGGCAACATAAAATGCCCAAATAAGCAAACGACCGAGTGATCAAAAGACCGCCTAACCGTCTGTTCGCAAGTTGCATTGAGATGGTGTTTATGCTTCCAAGCATACATATATACTCCATATAGACGTGAGCTTTTCCTCTGACAAGATTAAGCAACCCGCAAAAACAAATGATTACAGCCGGACTTACATGGCATACACTGCGGCAAGCCAACACAAATAAATAAGTGAATATAATCCATAAACCTTTTCCACGCTCATTCTGGCCAGCGAGAGTGGTTACAGAGTCAAAGCATTCACTGTAGTTTCTTGAAATTTTAAGTTGTCGCTGAAACCGAATTTCTGGCTGTCCTGCAGCCTATCAAACACCCCCACTCAAACGGACGGCCCGCTGGCTGGTCATTTGCGGGCTACTTTGCTGTGTGATACCGAGAGCAGACACATTACACTGGGATTTATGTGTGGCGTGTGGCAGGCTGACTTCAAACTTACATCACCGCGTTACGTCGTCGCCTACTGAGTCGCGCGTTAATGTCTTTGCGGTTGCGTGCGTTAAGCAGCGGCAGCATAAAATGTAACCGCAATGTGTTCGCGGCGGCGCGTGTAACGGTTGTATGGCGAGGTGTGTGTCGACAAGCTTGAGCAATTCACAACAACAACAAAAAAAACAGCAGCAAACAAATCGTAAACGAAGCGGATACGGATTTAAGAAGAAATAAATAATAGCTTAAAAAACTAAAAAACACGCTTTAAGCTGATTCCACATAAAACTTTTTCCGCTTTGCGTTACGCCGCTTTCTATGTCAAACAACGCAAAACTGAAAAACTATGCCACAATGAACGCTGCAACATCACTCAAAAAATATTTATTTTCTGAAAAATCTTTCATTCTCCGTTTTATTTACAAAAAAGTAAATAAGAAAATAAAAATCTATTAAATTATTTTTCAATTGTGTGAAATTTTAATTTGTTTATTTACATTTGAATTAAAGTGAAACTGAAAAAAATTTCAACGCCCCTAAAAGTTGAGATTTGGGCAACTTTGTGCTTTACGTAACTTCGGCGTTGCGTTACTTTTTGTTATGTGAGAAACCTCATATAGATACATGTATTTTAATCTCAGCTGTCACGCAGAAAGTGTCACGTAGCGCAACACAAAGTTCTATGTGGAATCAGCTTTAATCTTAAAAATCGTACTAAAAATTGAGAAATAATTTAATTAGAAACAAAATGATGAACGAAAATATAAGTATTTAAGGAAAAGCGTGGGGTGCTCAGTATGTCAAAAAATATTTAAAATCGGTGTTTTTTTTACTAATAATTTTATTTTGACTTTTTTGAGATTTCATATATCGTACTCTTTAATTTCGCAACTAGGTATATTCTTGTACTAGTTGTACGAATCGAATATTTTCATGTTCAAATATTATTGAGCACCCCCACGCTTTTCCTTAAATACTTATATTTTCGTTCATCATTTTGTTTCTAATTAAATTATTTCTCAATTTTTAGTACGATTTTTAAGATTAAAGCGTGTTTTTTAGTTTTTTAAGCTATTATTTATTTTTGACTTTTTAGTGAAATTTTTCATTAAAGGATGTTTTATGCGGACGCAAGAATAAAAGTAAAAAGAAGTCTGATGGGATGTGGTGTTCTCCGAAATAGATCTACATACATATGTATTTATAACTTCTACTAAAAATCCCAATATGCAGTGAAGTAAACTAGCTTATTATGCAATATTTTCCAAACCCTTTTATTCAAGGTTTTCCAAACTAGTTTGGAAATACAAAATTTCCCAAACGTTTTGTTATATTTTACAATCAGAAAGTGAAGAGAAGTTGAGGTGAAGCATTTGAAAAGAACAAAAAAAAAGAAACCTGATTGAATAAATTCGAATTTAGACAATAAAGCTCCGAATACGTTTGTAGCGTAATGGTGAGGTATGCTGCCTACGGACCAAGGAGCTCAGGTTCGAGTCCCGAGTGGAGCATTCTTTTTTTTTTTTTTTTAATTTTTTTTTTTTTATTTTTAGAGAAATTTTTTTCACCTCACGTTTACAAAACATTGTATACAAATGTAATTAGGGTTCCTTTTCGTTGATTCAGCACTTACTATTAAATGAATTACAAACAAAACCAGTTCTTGCTTTGCATACATATGTATGTACATGCGATTCTTTTTATTGCAAACACAACAACGACAAAACAGAAAGCATGTTACACAAAACCAGAGAACGTAGAAAACGTTCTCTGACAAAACACAAAACCAGTTCTTGCTCTGCATACGTATGTATGTACATTGTACATGCGGTTGATTTCATTGCAAATACAACATACCCAAAACAGAAGCTTCAAGCTTTATTTTTGAGTGAATTTATGCATTGAGTTTATCGCCATCGCTGGCTGTTGTGCGTTAGTTCGCTCGCTATTTGAGTGGTTATACGTTTTTCTTTGAACATTTGTTTGTGATTTGAGAAGAATGTATTTTTGAGCGTTCGTGAGTGAGTTTTTCCGTACCCTGCAAGCTTGTTACTTATTGGCTTGTATACGGGAGTGAATTGAAATTCATGGAGGCTATTTTGAAGAAAGGTAACATAAAAGCCGCAATGAAGCATAAAATATAATGGGTGAGTTTCTAAGAAAAAGCTGCTCCGCAACTGTTGAGCTGAACAGTTGCCAACAATTGTGTAGCAGTTGAGTTAAACAGCTACGTCTTAGAAACGGTTTGATGAATTTATCAGCTGTTTGGCTTTACACAACATGTTGAGCTCAAGTAGCGAAGAAAATTTGTGATACAAAAAATGGCGAAAAGTTGCCAACTGTTGAGCTGAGCGGAATTACTCAACAGTGCGTTTCTAAGACAAACACTCAACAGTTGCACAACAGCTCAGTCTTAGAAACTCACCCAATGTTGAATGTCCTACTATATGATGCCGTTGGGCTGTTGATGTCATGTTTCGAATCCGGAGGAGAATAGAAATAATAGAGAGGACACAAAAAAGTGAATGTTTGAAAGATATAATAATTTAGTTGAAAGAGTTTTTAGTGCTTAGCACGAAATTTTTATTTTAATTTAATTTTTAATTGTTGGGGTAAGTGGAAAAAAATTCAACAACTATTTACAGCGAAGGTTGAGTGTATAGCTATTTCACGGAAAACCATTTTCGATCATCAGCACTCTTTTCGGAAGTGGATGCACCGGGGATTGAACCCGAGTCCATTCCAACTTCAGCCGCAATGACCCAACGGATAAACACACTCGGCCATTGAGACTCTGTGCAAGCTGTTGGATTTTCCCCACTTTTGCCTTTTTCATTTTCAACATTAACGTTAGTGTGTATATGCTTTTGCATATATTCTCCACAAACGTGCTGAATTTTTTGTTGTAGGCAGTTCGCAATGAACATTGTTGTTGGTATTTTATTTTATGTATATACCAAACAACGTTAACAATTTTACTTGAAAGAGTTTTTAGTGCTTAGCACGAAATTTTTATTTTAATTTAATTTTTAATTGTTGGGGTAAGTGGAAAAAAATTCAACAACTATTTACAGCGAAGGTTGAGTGTATAGCTATTTCACGAAAAACCATTTTCGATCATCAGCACTCTTTTCGGAAGTGGATGCACCGGGGATTGAACCCGAGTCCATTCCAACTTCAGCCGCAATGACCCAACGGATAAACACACTCGGCCATTGAGACTCTGTGCAAGCTGTTGGATTTTCCCCACTTTTGCCTTTTTCATTTTCAACATTAACGTTAGTGTGTATATGCTTTTGCATATATTCTCCACAAACGTGCTGAATTTTTTGTTGTAGGCAGTTCGCAATGAACATTGTTGTTGGTATTTTATTTTATGTATATACCAAACAACGTTAACAATTTTACTTGAAAGAGTTTTTAGTGCTTAGCACGAAATTTTTATTTTAATTTAATTTTTAATTGTTGGGGTAAGTGGAAAAAAATTCAACAACTATTTACAGCGAAGGTTGAGTGTATAGCTATTTCACGAAAAACCATTTTCGATCATCAGCACTCTTTTCGGAAGTGGATGCACCGGGGATTGAACCCGAGTCCATTCCAACTTCAGCCGCAATGACCCAACGGATAAACACACTCGGCCATTGAGACTCTGTGCAAGCTGTTGGATTTTCCCCACTTTTGCCTTTTTCATTTTCAACATTAACGTTAGTGTGTATATGCTTTTGCATATATTCTCCACAAACGTGCTGAATTTTTTGTTGTAGGCAGTTCGCAATGAACATTGTTGTTGGTATTTTATTTTATGTATATACCAAACAACGTTAACAATTTTACTTGAAAGAGTTTTTAGTGCTTAGCACGAAATTTTTATTTTAATTTAATTTTTAATTGTTGGGGTAAGTGGAAAAAAATTCAACAACTATTTACAGCGAAGGTTGAGTGTATAGCTATTTCACGAAAAACCATTTTCGATCATCAGCACTCTTTTCGGAAGTAAAAGAAGTTTCAAGTAAAATTGTTAACGTTGTTTGGTATATACATAAAATAAAATACCAACAACAATGTTCATTGCGAACTGCCTACAACAAAAAATTCAGCACGTTTGTGGAGAATATATGCAAAAGCATATACACACTAACGTTAATGTTGAAAATGAAAAAGGCAAAAGTGGGGAAAATCCAACAGCTTGCACAGAGTCTCAATGGCCGAGTGTGTTTATCCGTTGGGTCATTGCGGCTGAAGTTGGAATGGACTCGGGTTCAATCCCCGGTGCATCCACTTCCGAAAAGAGTGCTGATGATCGAAAATGGTTTTTCGTGAAATAGCTATACACTCAACCTTCGCTGTAAATAGTTGTTGAATTTTTTTCCACTTACCCCAACAATTAAAAATTAAATTAAAATAAAAATTTCGTGCTAAGCACTAAAAACTCTTTCAAGTAAAATTGTTAACGTTGTTTGGTATATACATAAAATAAAATACCAACAACAATGTTCATTGCGAACTGCCTACAACAAAAAATTCAGCACGTTTGTGGAGAATATATGCAAAAGCATATACACACTAACGTTAATGTTGAAAATGAAAAAGGCAAAAGTGGGGAAAATCCAACAGCTTGCACAGAGTCTCAATGGCCGAGTGTGTTTATCCGTTGGGTCATTGCGGCTGAAGTTGGAATGGACTCGGGTTCAATCCCCGGTGCATCCACTTCCGAAAAGAGTGCTGATGATCGAAAATGGTTTTTCGTGAAATAGCTATACACTCAACCTTCGCTGTAAATAGTTGTTGAATTTTTTTCCACTTACCCCAACAATTAAAAATTAAATTAAAATAAAAATTTCGTGCTAAGCACTAAAAACTCTTTCAAGTAAAATTGTTAACGTTGTTTGGTATATACATAAAATAAAATACCAACAACAATGTTCATTGCGAACTGCCTACAACAAAAAATTCAGCACGTTTGTGGAGAATATATGCAAAAGCATATACACACTAACGTTAATGTTGAAAATGAAAAAGGCAAAAGTGGGGAAAATCCAACAGCTTGCACAGAGTCTCAATGGCCGAGTGTGTTTATCCGTTGGGTCATTGCGGCTGAAGTTGGAATGGACTCGGGTTCAATCCCCGGTGCATCCACTTCCGAAAAGAGTGCTGATGATCGAAAATGGTTTTTCGTGAAATAGCTATACACTCAACCTTCGCTGTAAATAGTTGTTGAATTTTTTTCCACTTACCCCAACAATTATAATAATTTAGTTTTAAATGTTGCAACTTTTAGGATGGGATGAAGTTACATACATACATACATACATACATAGATACATACATACATACATACAGGTGAAGCTAATAAAAGCGTGTTAAAAAGCGCAAAATGGGAAGAACTCAGTGTGTTATAAAGTTGTTGTTGTACAGCTACGCTCCATTGCGTACGTGCGTTTTATTCTCTTGGAGCGGAGCAGTGAGGATGTGGTTTACATATGTATGTTGGACCAGCGGCTATGGCGAGTGGTTATGCTGGGGAATGACCGTAGCTCTGATTAGCTCCACGGTCGGCTGTTAAGCTCAGCAGCTGTTATCTTTTTCATGGATTCCAGAGGCTAGTCTAAGTTTATATTTTTCTTCGATACAGCCATAATTCTCAACATGTTATATCTGTCTGCTTTCTTTTAGCTATCAAACATTTACATGGATGAATAAATATCGTCGCTATAAAAGAAAAAGACGTAAAGTGTTTTGTTGAGGAAGAAAGACGCAAACTTTTTTTTCAAAGAAAGACACATCTTTATATATATTACGCTAAGCGATTTTTTGTAAGCACCATAACTTTTACACCGTTATACCGATTTTCGAAAATGTGGTGTCAAAAGAAAGGGCTTGGCCTGTAGATGTGCAGGAAGGTTTAATTTTTTTGAAAAGGGTTGCCAGATGTTTGAAAATTTAATTTTACTGTATAGTTTGTTTGATTTTAAAATTTTTGGTACCATATGAAAGGGCTTGCCCTGATATTGAGTAAGTTAATCAAAATTTTACAAAAAGGGTTGCCACCTGTTCAAAAATTCAGTTTTACGCTATAGTTTGTTTGATTTTTAAATTTGAGGTGTCATATGAAAGGACTTGGCATGGAAATGAGTAATTTATTAAAATTTTTACAAAAAGGGTGCCACCTGTTCAAAAATCCATTTTTACCCTACAGTTTATCTTATCTTTATATATATTACGCTAAGCGATTTTTTGTACGCACCATAACTTTTACACCGTTATACCGATTTTCGAAAATGTGGTGTCAAATGAAAGGGCTTGACCTGTAGATGTGCAGGAAGGTTTAATATTTCTGAAAAGGGTTGCCACCTGTTTAAAAATTTAATTCTCCTGTATAGTTTGCTTGATTTATAAATTTCAGGTATCATATGAAAGGGCTTGAGCTGGGAATGAGTAATTTATTAAAATTTTTACAACAAGGGTTGCCACCTGTACAAAAATTCTGTTTTACGCTATAGTTTGTGTGATTTTTAAATTTGAGGTGTCATATGAAAGGGATCTGTGTGAAAATAAGTAATTTATTATAATTTTTATAAAAAAGGGTTGCCACCTGTTCACAATTTAATTTTTACGCTATAGTCTTTTTGAGTTTTAGATTTGAGGTGTCATATGAAAGTTCTTTGCCTCAAAATGAGTAATTTATCATAATATTTACAAAGATGGTTGCCACCTGTTCCAAAATTTATTTTTACTCCACAGTTTGATTTTTAAATTTAAAGTGCCATATGAAATGGCTTTGCCGAGCATATGAAAATGCTTGGTCTGAAAATGAGTAATTTATTACTATTTTTACAAAAAGGGTTGCCACCTGTTCAAAAATTCAGTTTTACGCTATAGTTCGTTTGATTTTTAAATTTGCGTTGTCATATGAAAATGCTTTGCTTGAATATTAGTAATTTGTTATTATTTTTACAAAATGGGTTGCCATCTTTTCATATGAAAGAAAACTAGAAAGAGAAAGAGGACTGCGACAAATGGCCTTTTGGAGGTCGCTTTAAGGTTAACATACTCTAGAAAATTATTCGGCTTAAAACTTCACTATGGTGCTCCCCGCACAAAATCTATGTATAAAAAATCTAGGTCCACAGAAAATAAAAATAACCAATAACTATCTAGGTATATGCTTCATTTTATATTTTATTAATAAGATTCTATGGGCTTACAGCCCATTAATATTCTGCCAATTTTAAGGGGAAGTCAAATTTAAAATGACAACCAAAAAAATTGTCAAATCTGGCAATATGTGGTCTTCCGCCCTCAAATTGTCTCACAGTGTAATCGAAAGCCACAGCATCGCGTGGCAGGGTTTACTAGTTAAAAATATTTTTCGAAAGAAAGACTCTTTATTTTTTTTTTTGATAACGAAGAAAGACGCTTTATTTTTTTTTATTATAAAGAAAGACGCATTTAAATATTTTTTAGGAAAGAAAGACGTATTCGATTTTTTTTTTCTTCGTCAATATTAATGCTAATGCATCTTTCTTCGCAGTTAATAATGCTAATGCGTCTTTCTTCGTCGAAAGATTTTATAATGCGTCTCTGTTCGTCGAAAGATTTTTTAATGCGCCTATCTTTGTCGACATGTTTTGTAAAGCGTCTTTCTTCCCCGACATATTTTTAGTGCGCCTTTTTTCGTCGACAAATTACTGGCATGCGTCTTTCTTCTTTCGGAGCGACGATATGTTCTTAGTTGACCAAAATTAAATCGTATAGACCACCATGGTCTCACAAGCTTCCCTTGACATTCCAATGTGATCAGCTTCTAAGCCGCACCAAACAAGCAAACTTCCAACTCAAGCACAGAAGGAGCAACCTTCGGGCCCTTGTGAGGTTGATTATAGCACACAATCCATGGGGACAACACATGGCCACCATAGGAATCATCGAGAGCTCATTATGCATATCCTGTCTGGAGGAGGAGGACGACGACGACACAAAACATTTTCTCTACACCTCTCCGGTTTTAGCTAGATTAAGATTGCGCATTTTAGGTTTCGATGAACTGAGAATGGCAGATGCACATTCTTTACCACTCGACAAACTTCTCAGACTTATAAAAGAATCTGGAGGGTTTATTGATAAGCCCTGGTTCTAATATCCCGCCTTTTCCCCTACATCCCTGATGCTTTCTAAAGCCCTTATGCACAATGGGTAAATATGCTTGGGAAATACATTAATTTCCCGGTCTACCACAATTCCATTCCATTCCAAGCCGTACCCATTAGGATCCGACTGTCAATGTATTTGTCATATCAATATTTGAACTTCAAAACTTCAGTACAAATATTTTAGGAAAATTTCTATTAAAATATGGACAATAGTCTCGGACTCCCATGGCTTTTCGGCACTACTGATTTTTATACTATTTTCCAATAAACAGTCTTAAATCATTTTGTAAAATCCGAGGTTATGAACGAAAAATATAAATCTTGAGCCTCGGTTATTGGAAAAATGTTTTGTTGTTGTTGTTGTTGTCACGAAAACGATTCTCATGCGGAACTCATCCGGATAGGCAGTTCTTGAACGAAAAAACAAATGTAAATCCATATCGCTTCGATTATTATACCCAAACATTTTTTTAACCTTCCCTTGGTCTCGCGGAGGGCTTAAAACGCATTTATCTTTTCGTGATGGAGGATAAACAGGATAAAGAATCACAACATTGCACAACATATCGAAAAGGCCATTCACCACAGCGAGTGCGTTAGATGTCTTTCTTCATATTTCCGCTGCCTTTAGCAACGTCTTTGCTGAAGCGCTGTCTCCTCAGAAAAAATCTTTGTCTTTCGATCTGCCTGGAAATTATTGCGCTGCCAGACAACAACCCTCAATTTGTTTCACAGTTTAGTCACGGAAGTATTATGCAGGCCTTTAAATCTAATTCACCAAACCTTTGGCAAAATTAGGAATCAGTTTAATGATCCTACTTCAGTGCGATTATTGAAGCGTCTTCTCTTAAGAAACTTTTGCCTTAAATTGCATTATATTAATTTAATTATTAAACTCTACTTAGCACCTAGCAATAGCCGGCCACGCATTTGATACAAAACACCCATATTCCGCTTAAGGTCCACGCACGACTCTTATATGGCAGCTACAATATGGATTACTTGCGAACACCAACACTTACATATGTACCTACACAATAGCCAAGGCCGTAGCCAGGATTTCATTTTGGGGGGGGGATTAACTAAAAAAAAACATTTCAAATTCAAATTACATACATATCTGCCCCGTTTGCATGCTATGTGCATGAATAATTAGCTTTCGCTTATCACCCATATTTAATTGTTATTGAAAAATCCAATTAATTTCACCAAATTTATCTGTCAAATAAAATTTTCGTCAGCTGATTTTCAGTGCAACCAGCTACCCTGTCAAAGCTTCAGAGGGTAAAGAGTGTGAGTTTTTTGCACCACTGAAGTGTACATTTTTAGGAAACGAAAACAGGGTAGCAAGTGAAAAACTTATGTAGTTTTTTTACACTAAATTACCACTGGCCGCTGTGGTGCAGTGGGTAGAGTGCTCGCCTGCTATGCCAGAGGTCTCGGGTTCAAACCACGGTCCGAGCAAAACACCAAAACAATTTTTCTAATTAGTAAAAATCCAATTATTGGGTTTTTTAAAAAAAAAAGCAGCGGTCACCTCTCGGCAGTGGGCGGCATACCCTCCGAGAGTATTTCTGCCATGAAAAAGCTTCTCACAAAAAATGCATTCGCCGTTCGGAGCCGGCATAAAACTGTAGGTCCACCCAATTAGTAGGAAAAACAAAAAGGAGCACACCTCGAATTGGGAGAGAAGCTCGGCCATAAAACTCGTCAGAGTTATAATAGCGCCATTGTATTATATTATATTATTATAAATTACCACTAGATCCACTAGCCTAATAAAACCACTAAAAAAAGAAGACATATTCTGTTTGACGTTTTACCTTCATTTTGCAAACGAAAACGGAAAATTGAAGAGTGTAACAAAAATGCACATTTTTTTGATGAAACGAAATCACCATTAATTTCAATGGTAAAATTTTAAATTAAGCTCTTACCCAATTAAGTTAATTATAAGTTTATGATTTTGTTAAACAATTTCTTAGACATGCCAAAAGCAAAACCGCAGTTATCTATATCTTCTGGAAACAGGCGCCAAATTAGGTTCAGAAGAAACGGGACAGTCGCTGAACATGCAAATCGTTTAGAGAACTCACGGTTGCGTGGAATGCAGAGGAGACATGTGGCGATTCATACGAAATCAGCATTTAACTACAGACCGGATTTAAACTATGTATATGGAACATTCTTCCCTTTTCATGGGTCGTATGAGTGAAATTTGCGTTTTTTGTAAGTCCCAAGGGCAAACATTTAGCTATATTGGGGTAGACCTTCGCAACGAGGTGTTTTCTCACGGTCAAATGTATGTCGCTCTGTCGCGAACTGGTTCACCACAAAACCAGAGTTTTCTTATACCTGGAAATGGCAACAAAACAAAGAATGTTGTGTTCACGGAAGTTTTTAATTAATGAACAAGATGTACCTTATTTTATGAACTAATTTGCCTACTAATGTACACAGAGCCAAATAATCCTCATAAAAATAAGAAGATTGTCTCTTTGAACAGCTTCGTGGCCCAAAAAGAGGACAGAAGTCAGAGACGAAGATATTTCCATAGAGATTTCTTCTTATTTTTGGGAGGTAAATCTTTTTAATTTTATTTAAAAGTATACCTTCTTACAATAAATAGAAAACTTCTTACTCAATTTTTCGAAGATATTTCCATAGAGATTTCTTTTTAATTTTATTTAAAAGTATACCTTCTCACAATAAATAGAAAACTTCTTACTCAATTTTTGAAAGATATTTCCATAGAGATTTCTTCTTATTTTTGCGAGGTAAATCTTTTTAATTTTATTTAAAAGTATACCTTCTTACAATAAATAGAAAACTTCTTACTAAATTTTTCGAACATATTTCCATAGAGATTCCTTCTTATTTTTGGGAGGTAAATCTTTTTAATTTTATTTAAAAGTATACCTTCTTACAATAAATAGAAAACTTCTTACTCAATTTTTCGAAGATATTTCCATAGAGATTTCTTTTTAATTTTATTTAAAAGTATACCTTCTCACAATAAATAGAAAACTTCTTACTCAATTTTTCGAAGATATTTCCATAGAGATTTTTTCTTATTTTTGGGAGGTAAATCTTTTTAATTTTATTTAAAAGTATACCTTCTCACAATAAATAGAAAACTTCTTACTCAATTTTTCGAAGATATTTCCATAGAGATTTCTTTTTAATTTTATTTAAAAGTATACCTTCTTACAATAAATAGAAAACTTCTTACTCAATTTTTCGAAGATATTTCCATAGAGATTTCTTCTTATTTTTGGGAGGTAAATCTTTTTAATTTTATTTAAAAGTATACCTTCTTACAATAAATAAAAAACTTTCTACTCAACTTTTCTTTACGCATTATTGTTGTCGACTGTGAACCGCTAACTCAGTTTACATATGTATGTATATAAGACTAACTTTATAATAAATTTAATTAGATAACCTAATAAAAATAAGAAGAACGCCCTCTTTATTAATTCAAGGAGATATCCACATACATATTCGAAGATTTCTTCTTGATTTTATTAAAAAGACTATCCCATTAAAAGTAAGTAGGGATTCTTCTTAAAGAAAAACTATAGAGATATCTTCTTACTTTCGTTCTATTTTATTAGGTAGTTTTCGCTCTGTGTAGGTACCAAACGTTGTTTGAATTATTATAACTTTGAGTTTTTTGTTGTTAATAAATGTATTGTTTATAACGTTCTTTAATTTTAAAGTGTTTGCATTTTATCTAAAGGAGGGTGGTATATTACATTTTTTGCAGAAAACAAGCACAAAATATGAATGTGTAACCCATTTTTACACTCTACTCAAAGCTAAACATCAGTATATTTAATTTTTGCGGCGCAACGAAGTAAGCCGGGTACTTGCTAGTACATACATAGATACAAATAATAATTGAGACTAACTTTTTACATGATTTCTATGCTTCTAAAAAATACAATTAAGCATATTTATATTATAAAAAAAATTTAATCGCATTAATTTCGGGGGGGGGGGGGGGGGATTGATCCCTGCCATCCCCCCCCCCCCCTAGATACGGCCTTGACAATAGCGATACTGAGAGAGTGCCACAAAATGCATGACAGCGTGCTGAATAAGCAATAACAGAGGACGACGAGGGTGAACCAAGGCTGGCAGTGAGTACGGAAGCTGCTGGCGCCTAGACGCCGAAGAGCAAAACAACGCTTGAATCAAATGGCGAATGAAATGGTTGCCATATGTCAATGATTATCGCGTGAAAATGAATTGTATTGCGTGGCTATAGTGGAATGGCTGGGTAGAGGGATATAGCTACATATTACGCACATATACTTATGTATGTAATACATACCCTGCAGGGAACTTAATAACTAGTGAGCAAAATTTCTAGTTCCGAACTAGCGAAAAGGTGTCAAAGGCAACTAGATCAATTGTAGTTAGACCCTCACCAGTTCAGAAGGAGTGAATTGAGTGACCATTATAAGACACACTTTGATTCGTATGCAATTTCCAAGTGACAAAAATTCTATGAAAATTTTTCGTTCGTTCAATTGCCATCGGCTTTGTATATTTCTGCAATTCTCAGATGTTTAGTGAAACATTTTATATAAAGTTTTCTATTTGCATCTTGTATGAAATGAAATGATCCCCTAATTATGCTTTTCCTATCCCTCAGGCTTATTTTTAATTTTTCTTTATTTTATTACTTTTTAAATATTATTGTAAATTTTTATTAAATAAATAAAAAAAAAATATTATTTAAAAAAAAAAAAATAAAAAAAATCATCATCCACATTGATACCGACAGGATTCGAACCTGCGCCCCTCAGATTGAAAGGCACATGCGTTAGCCAGTCGGCAATCGCGCTACTTGCATGAAGTGTGTCAAAGGCTGCACTTAAGCTGCAGATGTAAAACTGTAGAATTTGTAGGTACTTGTAGCTAGTTCAGAACTATCGAAATTGTACCAATAAACGAACTAGTGAAAACTGTAGAATTTAGTACTAGTTCGGAACTATCGAAAATGTAGATCGTAGAGGGTGACAATTGACACCGCCTAGGATATCGCCATGCTAAATTCGTCAGTTGATAACATGCAAAAGAGATTTAGCTCGCACTAGTAGTGGCGAAAAATGCACTAGAAGCGACCTAGTTCGGAACTAAAGATTTTCCCTACAGGGTATATACAAAAATGTGTATGTATGTATGCAGATGAATGGACCACCACATTTGCTTTAGTAAAATGTACGGCTTATTGTTGTTGGTAAATAAGTATAACGAAGAATTGTTAAAGTGGCAACGTAAATTCACAGCACAAAAAAAATTATTTTACAGAAGTATGTATCAGTATTAAGAAATACAGGGTGATGCACAAATAAATGAATTAAAAATATTTGGAAAATAAGAAACTTAGAATTCTACCAAAATTTTGAAAAATGTTGCATATGAAAAGATATGCGTTATGAGGCCTTTACACGGGTCGAGTTTTGCCGATTGGGAAATGGACTGAGAAATCGATTAGGCAAAAGTTTAAGAAAAGTCTAATTTGAGCTGGTCGATTTTTGTCGACTGAGCTATTTACACGGGTCGATTTTGGTTGAACGACAAAAAATTGACTAGGAAATTGAACCGTATAAAGGCCGCATTAGACTCAAGCATTTCAGGGTTAACACAGGGCTAACACCAAAAGGTGGAAATAGAGAAAAACAATGTTACAGGGTGATATAGAGGACTATAATCTCATTGACTATGTATAACCGTAGACCTACGAAAAAGAAAGTACAGAATTCTCTGTTTCGGGATCAAATAAATAGAGAAACCAGAATGGTAACTAAAACGTTACCGTCAGGCGGCTCTGAAGGCCCTAGAATCTGCAACGGTATCATCAAGCCTAGTCAGGCAGGTGTAGCGAAGTGAGTCAAGGGCTTAGTTGACATAGCGTATCTCTAATCTGGTTACCAACGCAACGCGATATCCACGGAAACGAAATAGCTGGTGAGCTAGCCAGGCAAGGCTCAGCTTGGCTCCGGATATCGCAGAGGCGGAGAAGGTTCTAGCACCACTGCGTTTCATCAAGGACGAAATCTGTCTGCACTGGAGGCTGAAACCAGATGTGTGTTTACAGGGTCTGGAGAAGTCTGTGGCCTGCATACAATGAGATGCAACCCTTAGCCATTCTTAATGTGGACAGGAGGGATATTCCTCGCTTAACTGCGGTATTCACAGCGTATTGGAATATTGTTACCCATGTGTCCCAATTAGGATTGAACCCTAACACCCTGTGTCGCAGCTATAAACTTCCGGGGGCGGAGGAGACGTTGCAGCAGCTGATATGGGAGTGTTCTTAGCACTGCCAAGACAGAATCAAGGTGCTTGGCAAGTCGTACTTCGACAACCTTTCTAAACACAAGTACGTCAGCCCTCGGGGGGGCTTCTTAGATACCTAAACTCGACACGATGTATATAGAGCGTAGGACTTACACTCATTTCCGAATTTACATTCTCCTTTACTTTATTCTTCTGAGTATTTTTTAGTCACAAGTTGTGGGATAGAAAGGTGCTTCGGCGCTAATCAACCAAAATGTTCTAAGATCAAAACAAAGGGCCTATTTTTGCGGGGAAAGTTCTTTGAATTCCTACTGATGAAATACAGCTGTGGGTCGCCTAAAGCATGTTCTCCGCGTTCAATACCGAGTGAAAGGATTTCAAGCTCTTCTTATCAGGAATGGAATGGAATGTAATTGTGGTAGGTCGGGCAAAATATGTCTTTCCCAAGCTCTGAGATATACTTACCCATTGTACTTAAGGCCTTTAGAAAGGATCAAGATATGGGGAAATGGTGGGATAGTGGAATCAGGGTTTCTCTTCTAACTTCTCAGATTATTTTATAATTCTGAGAAGTTTGTCGAGTGGTAAAGAATGTGCCTCTGCCAATCTCTATACATCTGACTAGAGAATGCTCACTTTTAGTCTAGCGAAGGCCGGATAGGTGCAGAGGAAATGCTCTGTGCTGTCGTCGTCGTCCTCCTCCTCCTAACAGAATTGGCATAATGAGTTTTCGATGATGCTTATAGTGGTCATGTGTTGTCCCCATGGATTAAGTCCTGTAATCAACCCCACAAGTGCCCGAAGCTCTCTCCTTCTTTGCTTGAGGAGGAAGTTTCCGCCCTCCCTGTTAGGTTCTTTCAGAAAGCAAATGGTAAATTTACAGGAATCTGTGGAGTTCCAGCGTCTCCTGTAAGTTTACCTCTTGGAGTCTCTGATGAACTTCACAGTGCCCGCTATACTTGGTTCTAGATTGACTGCGGTCCAGGTCCCGAACCCCAGATATCCACAAGCTCGAAAGTACTTTAAGCTTAAAGTAGCAGCAAATTTTGGTTTCTTCGACTTTCTTCAATTACCCTGTTCATATGTACATATGTACTAGAAAGGAATGAAATACCATGTAGGCTAGCAAAATGGTTACATTCCAAGTGGCTATGGTAGCCGTTAGCGGCATACAAATTTAAATGCCATGAAAAATACAATAACAAACACACACACACACACAAATACACTTACAAAAATACAACTGTAACGGTTAACAAACAAACAACCATATGCGCATAACAATTTGAGGAGGGGGTGGGGTGTTCGTTTGGTCCGTGTAGCCAAATGTCCTGTGCATTGTCGAGGCCATAAATCATTCTCGTTTAATTAAACTGAACTCTGTGTGACATCTTTTTGCGCACAAAAGTTGCTGACCTGCAATACATACCGACTTACACGCTTTCCTCCAATTCGATTCGTAGAGGCGCCTTCAAACAAACCCGCCCGCCGTGTCGCTCTCTGACTAGGTATGTCTACTTTTGTTGCCTGTTTTCGTATGTAAAAAGCACTTTTGTAAAGTCATCGCATTACTGGAAATGTTTATATGAATGCATGTGTATGTGTGTGTTTGTATTTGTATTTGTAAGAATAAAATGTAGCCACTAAAACTTACCGATATTGCCGAGTTTCGTATTTTCGTTAAATGTTGCCATTTGTATTTTACTCTTCGTCTCATTTCTTGGTTCGTTTTGACAAGCAGCGCTGGCGTTGGCTTCACGTGGCTGGCTCGCCTGACTTGGCCATATGTGGCTGCTTGTCTACTCCCTCTCTCTTTATGTTTTTTTTTTTTGCTGCATGAAACCTTTAATAGCTTAACATTTGTTAGTCCCACACACACGTGCCACAAATACCCAGTTGGAAAAGGTAATGTATGGTCATGTATAAATGGATATAAAGGCCATAGGATCTATATATTCCAGAATGCATGATTTTTTTCATTGTGATGTCCTAGGGAAGTCATGCATTCTCTTTTCCCTGCCAAGGTAAGGCAAAAAGGAATGTTTGGATGAGAGTCGCTCTTGCCGTGATCTCAGTGTCGGTTTATTTTCTCACTTAAAAATAAAAAAAAAATATTTTTTTTTGCATTTTTCTCTTCATTCTATCTCCATCCGATTTCCAACTAGAAATATGTAACTTCACTCCAGCTTGTTCTCCTCTGCTTCTCTCATTGTCGCACCATCTTCCCCTTCACTGCTTCACCCATGTGGGACATTCAACATTATATTGATCTTTAGTGTCGCTTTTATGCGTCCGTTTGTTAAAATAGACTCTGTGAATTGTTGTCGTCATTGTAAAAAAGCAAAACTAGAGAAAACCTGATTCTCCTAATTGTTTTTTTTTTTTTTTTTTTTTTTTTGCTAGATTCAATGTTATAGCTGAGAGCCGATGACTGACCTCTTCGCTTACCTTGGGTTGCATTCTGGAATGTATCCGATTTCCTATAAGTTGGAAGGTATAGCTGAGAGCCGATGACTGACCTCTTCGCTTACCTAGGGTTGCATTCTGGAATGTATCCGATTTCCTATAAGTTCGAAGGTATAGCTGAGAGCCGATGACTGACCTCTTCGCTTACCTTGGGCTGCATTCTGGAATGTATCCGATTTCCTATAAGTTGGAAGGTATAAATGAGAGCCGATGACTGACCTCTTCGCTTACCTTGGGTTGCATTCTGGAATGTATCCGATTTCCTATAAGTTGGAAGTTAAAGCTGAGAGCCGATGACTGACCTGTTCGCTTACCTTGGGTTGCATTCTAGAGTGTATCCGATTTCCTATAAGTTGGCAGCAACACAACATAGAGTTTAGATGAAATCATAGTTTTTTTTGGAATACATACTATAATGTAAATTTTTCGTACATCTTTTCATGCGTCCGCAAGGTCATGCATGACCACCTTTCCAACTGGGTATCTAGGTAGATAAGTACATACGTACACTTCTGTATGTAGGTGCGAAGCACACGTTTATTTGCTGGCTTCACCCACACAACAGACTGTCTGCTCGTCTGTCCCCACAATAACTCTCACCAGCCACCATTCAGCCAATGAGTTCAGTTATGTCAACTTGAATCCAATTAAATGCTGTTTCCCAAATGACCTTCAATTCATTTTAAATTTCGTATTTTTGTTCAATTGTACGAGTATTTTTAACACTTGACTGGCTTTTGCAATTGCTTTTTTGATTTGATCTTTCTTCTTCTACACCAGAACTGTTATGCATTGATTAAAAATTTTAATGATTATTATTTAAAGCTTGGTTGGTTTTTGCAACTGTTTAATAATTATGTAAACACGATTACTTTCATTTGATTTATGATTTAAAGTTTATTTAATTAAAAAAGTATACTAATTGATTAATTAATTTTAATTGCATGATTATTTGTATTATTTTCAATTATTTTTCGATTTTTTTTGTATGCAAATTTAATACAATTACTTGATTATTTTATTTAGTTTGTGATATTTTTAATTACTTAATTAATTAATCGAATATTTTGAAGCTTGCCTCAAAAATTTTACTCATACGCCATGTTGTACAGTTTTTCGTACGAAAATAAAAATAATATAAAAAGAAATAATCGTATAATTAGAAATAATAAAGCTAATAAAAGCAGTTAAGCAATTAAAAATAATTATATAATTATATTAGTCATTAAAAATAATTAAGTAATTAAAAATAATCAAGCAATTCAAAAAATTAAGCAATTAAAAACAATCAAACAATAAAAAATAATTATGAAATTTAAATTAGGCAATTAGAATGATAGTTGCCTGATTGAAGAAAATTAAGCAATTAATAATAATTAAGTAATTAAAAATAATAAAACAATCAAGCAATTAAATATAATCACATAATTAGAGAAGTTAAGCAATTAAAAGCAGTCAAACAATTAAAAATAATTAACTAGTTTAAACTAATTAAGCAACTAAAAATAATTATGCAATTAAAAATAAGCATACAATAAAAAAAATTATGTATTTGATTATATCCTTATTGTATTTGATTATTTTTTATGATTATTTTTATAATTTTTTAATAAATATTTTTATAATTTTGTAATTAATTTAAAAAATTGTTAGATTATATTATTATTTTTGATTATTTTTTAATCGTGATTATTTTATAATTTTTCAAATTCACTAAACAAAAATTTGTTTACTTTTTAATAATGATTATTTATTTTTTGATAATTTTTTATTTTTTGATAATGATTATTTTTATAATTTTGTAATTAATTCAAAATATAGTAATCGTGATTATTTTATAATTTTTCTAACGAAGCAGAAATTATTTGATTATATGATGTTTTGGTAATTTTTTTAATATTGACTATTTTTAATTTTTTTATTTAATTAAAGAAAATTATTTGGTTATATGATGATTTTTAAAATTTTTTAAATTTAATTAAAGAAAACTTTTTATTTACATATATGATGGTTTTTGATTACTTTTTTAATAATGATTATTTTATAATCTTTTAATTAATTTAAAAATATTATGATTGTATTTGATTATTTTTTATGGTTATTTTTGATAATTTTTTTAATCATGATTATTTTTAATCTTGATATTTTTATAATTTTTTAATTAATTAAAAAAATTGTTTGATTGTATGATTATTTTTGATTATTTTTTAATCGCGAATATTTTTATAATTTTTCAAATTAACTAAAAACTTTTTTTGATTATATGATGTTTTGATAATTTTTTTAATATTATTTTTTTTTTATTTAATTAAAAAAAATTATTTGATTATATGATGTTAAAAATAATCTTTTTAAATTTAATAAAAAAAAGTTATTGAATATTTTTTATTATATTTTTAATCATGATTATTCTTATGATTCTTTTAATTAATTAAAAAAAAATTGTTTAAATGATTATTCTTTATTGTTTTTTTAATAAATATTATCTTTATAATTTTTTATGTAATTAAAAAGGATTATTTGATTATTTGGTAATTTTTGTTTTTTTTTTTCAATCATGATTATTTTGGATTATTTTTTTAATCAGTTTAATTTTTATAATTTTTTAATTTAATTGATTACTAATTTCCAGCTGAAAATAAGACACGATTAAAAGCCCGAAAAAATTATTCATCATTAATTTCAATGAGACTTTAACGCATCTGTTCTATGCACATGTTTTTTCAAAACGATTCGCTTCTCGTTGAGTTATTCTGTAACTTTTTTCTAACATTTTCTCTCACTCCTCCCCAAATTACTTTAGTCCTTATTTTTGTTGCCATATAAGTACATACATATCATTTCTCTTGCATTAAAAATTTATACTTAAGCAAAATCATGTGATTTGTCTTTGGCTTAGCTTTGTATTTGGCTTTTAACCTCAACCATTGTTTCTCTTCTTTCATCTTTCCTAGTAATTGCTTATACTCGTACCTACATTTTGATTATCTTCTGGTTATAAAATTTTAATTAAATTTTTTCAATTCAATTTGCTGAATTCCCTTGAGTTTTTTTGCACTTTTACTAACTAAAAGTACAAAAACACACCTGGCTTTGGTTAAGAATACAGCGAAGCATAACTGAAGCTGAATTCCCTTGAGTTTTTTTGCACTTTTACTAACTAAAAGTACAAAAACACACCTGGCTTTGGTTAAGAATACAGCGAAGCATAACATCACATCTCATACCTTGCCACTCATTTAAACTAATAAAGCACCCAAATAATTAAACTCAAATACAATTTACTTCTGCTATCAATTTCGAGGTTTATTACCATGTATTATTTAAAAACAAAATCGCATTACACTGACAAATGCTATTTAAAAAACCCATGTTTTCTCCATAAAATATTCATACCAAAGCTAAGCCTTTTTAATCCTTTTTTATGCTCATAATTAAAATTTAAACTAAGTATGTAGTAAACCCCATGCAACCATTCTCTGTACTCGAATGCAGCGAAATGTTGCACGTGTTTAATAATTTACTTTTACACGCATGGCATGGCCATGTCTGAGCTGAGCGGCTCATGTACACGGTTATTTGCTTTAATTAATGAATTACCAAAAAAAAAAACCCTTGCTCCACGCTTTAGTCTCTAATAATTACGTATTTAGTTGCGAAAGTGGTTATTTACGTATGTAGTTTGTCATGTGCGTGTTTGGGCATTTTAAATAAATATCATGTGTTATATTTATTAGTAGCAACAATAAAGTTGATGCTTAGTTTGTAAGCCCTTGGAAAAGGAGATATAATGTAATGTATTTATGAGATATTGAATAGAGGCCACATTGAAGAGATTTTGATGAAGAATATTCACCTTCTTAACATTCTGGATGCTAGTGCACTCTGACTCAGCATAAAAAGCTTGAGATGATAAATTTTTGAACCAGGTTCTGACAACTAAAAATAATTAAGCAATTAAAAATAGGCATACAATAAAAAAAATTATGTACCTATTTTATTATGTATATGTTTATTTTTGATTTTTTTTAATCATGATTATTTTTATATTTTTAATTTAACTAAAGAAAATTATTTGGTTATATGATGACTTTTAAAATTTTTTTAATTTAATTAAATAAAACTTTTTGTTTATATGATGCTTTTTGATTACTTCTTTAATAATGATTATTTTATAATTTTTTAATTAATTTGATTATTTTTTATGACTATTTTTGATAATTTTTTTATGATTATTTTTAATCTTGATTATTTTTATAAAAATTTTGTGATTAATTTTATAATTTTGTAAATTTAATACAATTATTTGTTTACTTTAAATAATTTGTGATATTTTTAATTACTTAATTAATTAGTCGAATATTTTTATTCTTGCCTCAAAAATGTTACTCATATGCCGTGGTGTACAGTTTTTTTGTACGAAAATAAAAATAAAATTTTGTAATTAATTAAAATTGTTTGATTATATGATTATTTTTGATTATTTTTTAATCGTGATTATTTTTATAACTTTTCACATTAACAAAACAAATTTTTTTTTATGTGAATTTAAATGAGCTATTGGCCATTTTTTAATGAAGAAAAATTTAAAAAATTTTTTGGGTAGAAGTTATGGATCCATTTCAGAGACCACCACATCCCCTCATCAGACTTCTTCAAGCGGCCTCAACCGAGAATCGAACTTAAGTCGTTCGATTGGTAGTCCATTGTCTATACCATTGAGCTACCACCGCCGTCAGCTTTGTTTCGCTTAAATTTAAATTTTCCTTCCATTACAATCCACATACCAACAACAGTAGCTTAATGACACTCTGCCTTTGCTACCTAGTATGTTGGTGCGATTGTGTGTTTGGTTTGTACAAAGTTCTAAAGCTATTAACAAGCAAAGCTTTTGTACAGGCAATGCTTGTTATTGTTTTCAGACTTTTTGTTTTTCGGCAGGCTCTCCGATATACATATTTATGTTTGTATTTATATGGCCGTTTTAATTCTAATAATTATTTTATGTGAATTTAAATGAGCTATTGGCCATTTTTTAATGAAGAAAAATTTAAAAAATTTTTTGGGTAGAAGTTATGGATCCATTTCAGAGACCACCACATCCCCTCATCAGACTTCTTCAAGCGGCCTCAACCGAGAATCGAACTTAAGTCGTTCGATTGGTAGTCCATTGTCTATACCATTGAGCTACCACCGCCGTCAGCTTTGTTTCGCTTAAATTTAAATTTTCCTTCCATTACAATCCACATACCAACAACAGTAGCTTAATGACACTCTGCCTTTGCTACCTAGTATGTTGGTGCGATTGTGTGTTTGGTTTGTACAAAGTTCTAAAGCTATTAACAAGCAAAGCTTTTGTACAGGCAATGCTTGTTATTGTTTTCAGACTTTTTGTTTTTCGGCAGGCTCTCCGATATACATATTTATGTTTGTATTTATATGGCCGTTTTAATTCTAATAATTATTTTATGTGAATTTAAATGAGCTATTGGCCATTTTTTAATGAAGAAAAATTTAAAAAATTTTTTGGGTAGAAGTTATGGATCCATTTCAGAGACCACCACATCCCCTCATCAGACTTCTTCATTTTTCTTCATTAAAAAATGGCCAATAGCTCATTTAAATTCACATAAAATAATTATTAGAATTAAAACGGCCATATAAATACAAACATAAATATGTATATCGGAGAGCCTGCCGAAAAACAAAAAGTCTGAAAACAATAACAAGCATTGCCTGTACAAAAGCTTTGCTTGTTAATAGCTTTAGAACTTTGTACAAACCAAACACACAATCGCACCAACATACTAGGTAGCAAAGGCAGAGTGTCATTAAGCTACTGTTGTTGGTATGTGGATTGTAATGGAAGGAAAATTTAAATTTAAGCGAAACAAAGCTGACGGCGGTGGTAGCTCAATGGTATAGACAATGGACTACCAATCGAACGACTTAAGTTCGATTCTCGGTTGAGGCCGCTTGAAGAAGTCTGATGAGGGGATGTGGTGGTCTCTGAAATGGATCCATAACTTCTACCCAAAAAATTTTTTAAATTTTTCTTCATTAAAAAATGGCCAATAGCTCATTTAAATTCACATAAAATAATTATTAGAATTAAAACGGCCATATAAATACAAACATAAATATGTATATCGGAGAGCCTGCCGAAAAACAAAAAGTCTGAAAACAATAACAAGCATTGCCTGTACAAAAGCTTTGCTTGTTAATAGCTTTAGAACTTTGTACAAACCAAACACACAATCGCACCAACATACTAGGTAGCAAAGGCAGAGTGTCATTAAGCTACTGTTGTTGGTATGTGGATTGTAATGGAAGGAAAATTTAAATTTAAGCGAAACAAAGCTGACGGCGGTGGTAGCTCAATGGTATAGACAATGGACTACCAATCGAACGACTTAAGTTCGATTCTCGGTTGAGGCCGCTTGAAGAAGTCTGATGAGGGGATGTGGTGGTCTCTGAAATGGATCCATAACTTCTACCCAAAAAATTTTTTAAATTTTTCTTCATTAAAAAATGGCCAATAGCTCATTTAAATTCACATAAAATAATTATTAGAATTAAAACGGCCATATAAATACAAACATAAATTTTTTTTGATTATATGATGTTTTGATACTTTTTTAATATTGATTATTTTAATTTTTTCATTTAATTAAAAAAAATTATTTGATTATATTATGTTAAAAATAATCTTTTTTTTATTTTTTTTAATTTAATAAAAAAAAATTATGTGATGATTAATTTTGATTATTTTGCCAATATTGAAGAGATTTTGATGAAGAATATTCACCTGCCTAACATTTTGGATGCTAGTGTACTCTGACTCTGCATAAAGAGCTTGAGATGATAAATTTTCGAAGCAGGTTTTTAACAAGCTTATTAATGGGAATTTATTCTATTTTGCACTTTTTTTTTTCAAAAATTGTTATCTTGATTTCCATTTTCAAACACCCTTTAACGACTTGAAAACTGTACTTATACATATGCATCCATGTGAAAAATATTTGCTTGCTTGTAATCTCCATTGGCATTGCCATTTCGTATTCATTGATCGTAATTCAATATTGACAGCGCGATTTAATTTGTGCGGCATATACATATTTATAATTAAAAACGGATATTCTCAACCAAAATTATGACAAAATATTCGCACAGCTAATTGATGCGCGAAATGCAATCGAATGATGATAGTTCATGCGGGTTTTTGGCAAGGCATGCAGAGATTATGCATTTTGTTACTATGAAATTAGGGGTGTGAATTTTGTGTACGAATGCTTTCGGTAAATTTGGAACTGTGAAATGGGAAGTGCAGCGAAGTTTTTCGTTTTTAATTTTTTTAAAGTGGTAGATACTTGCAGTGAAAGGCTTCAAAGAGCGATTTTCTGGACCTCAAAGTTTTCTTTAAATATTTTACTTTAACTTTTATATGAAATTTTTACACTGCCATAGAAAATATGCTCGATGTATAGTGTTGTTAAACTGAAATGAGAGCATTGGCGTGAATACTTACATAGCAGTTTGGAAACCACTGAATTTTTTCGTTTCAAAATTTGCTAAGTTTCTCTAGAGAAGCTCTGGAGAAACTCATTTTACGGATAATAAATTTAAATGTATTTTATACAAACACATATTTATGCTGGGAAAATCAAGTTATTAGAGGATTTCTCTATGATTCTAACACATTTATTTCATGTGTTATGTGTTTGCTGAGTTCCATCCCAATCATTTTTTTATTACACTAAGTTAGTTGATTTTAAACTAAAACCCGCTACAGGCAGCAGAGGAAAAAGGATACCTTCACTGCGCTGGAATGACCAGGTGGAGGAGAATGTCTAGGCCTCCTTTGTATTTACAATTGACGCCAGGCAGCCAGAACAGCTAGTAACAGTACCAGAAATGAGTGCAGCCCTTTATTGAACACGACCAAAATTGTTTAGATGCTTAAGCTCAAATTAAGTAAGTCTTAAAGTGAGAAATTTCGAAAAGGAAATGGATTTTTCGAATCTCAGTTGTTCCATCTTGCTATTTGACTGCAAGGTCACCATAAAAATTGTGGTAAATTTCAGAGTTTTTCAAACTGTAATGAGTAAGGCAAAGAGAGAGAGAGAGTGAGCACTCGTATCAGTTTGAAATCCACTGAACACATTTTATAAGAAAATTTAATTTTTCTGAGAACTAAGAGCCAGTACTGAGTATGCAAATTAATACTAGGATTCAAGGGTTTTTGGGTTTTAATAGAAAGTATTCCGATTTATTTGTGTCTATCTAAAGAAACTTGAAGAGCACATTTTTTTTGTTTGGTTCAGTTAGTTTTTTAAAAAGCTAAAATGCATACCCCTAGCGCTAA
Organism: Urophora cardui; assembly: GCA_960531455.1. Lineage (NCBI taxonomy): Eukaryota > Metazoa > Arthropoda > Insecta > Diptera > Tephritidae > Urophora > Urophora cardui. The sequence goes on along the minus strand of OY482670.1, from coordinate 17,604,853 downwards.
CGAACAGGCATCATATTTTCATTTCGGATATCATAAATTTCACTGTACTTGCTACTTATGTGCTGGGCATATTAAATTATGAAGCATTTAAATCTTGATCCTATTTCGTTTAAGAGAAAGTGTTGAGTTGTTGGTTCGATATGCAGTTCTACCCTTGCATGCATTTTTAATCCGTCTGTAAATAAGTTGAACGTATGGCAATTGGCCCTTTCTTGCAATCGCTCTGTTCTGTTATTACCTGTATTACTCGCCCCAATCGAGGTCAATTTGGGGAATAACCTAGTGTGAGCCGCCGTTTAGTCCTCAAATGTTGCTGTGTCTAAAAGGTCTGCCGTCTTCTCAGCTACGCTTTTAGCTACAAAAGTCTGCGGAATAAAGATTGAATATCTATCTGACAAGTATTTAGCGCTGCTGAGAGTGTTGTGCTCCTGTTGCTGATAGACCTATAGCTAGCTGTAATATGCAACTTATCTCAAATTAATTGCATGCCTTTCAAATTCAAAGTGCTTAGCAATTTGAAACGCAAATCACACGCAAACCAAGTGGAGATAAGCAAAAGCGAAAAATCGTAAAATTAACATAACTCGTCTCGACTTTGTTATGCAACCGTACTCAACTGCAGCTGTCAAAGTGTTTGCAAATAAGTTATTCAAAATTACAAAGCACTCGATAAACAAAGGGTTGCTAAACATGTCTGTTTGTTGGCATTTGTTGTGGTTTTCTTAAAATATTTCTTAATGCTGCTTGTGGAGTTCGATTGATAAGAGATTTGCTTATGCAGAGCCAATAATACCTTCAATCGCAACTGGCCCGTAGTCAGTGGAACAAATATACGTACATACATATTTGGTTGGTAAAAAAGTTTGAACATATTTATATGTTTTCAAGCTTGTATATATATCCTTTGATCTCAGTCTTTTTTTATTATTTCGAAATAACCTTTCTTGTTTCTTTTCTAGGTTTATCTGCCGCTTATTGCTGCAAAACGTTTTTTCTTAACTTTTATTTTCCTTATTTACCGTCATTAATCATTAGACATACATACATAAATACATATATATATGTATGCACGTAAATATAAATAGAAAAGGTAAGCAGTGAAGATCTGATTTTATATGCCAATGATGTAACCGTTACATTGTAACGCATATTATCGACTTATTTTTGCATAATACCATGTCACCACCAGTGATGCCGTTTTGATACAATCGTATCAAATGTGATACTTTTTTAAGCCCAAGATACGTAGATACTTTTTATTTTGACGTAGAACAAATTTGATACCTTTTGATGTTGATTAATCAAATAATTTTGATACGATTTAATCAAAATCAAAGAATATTAACCTATTCTTTTTCATTTTTAAGATTTTTATTTTTAAGATTTTCTTTTTAATCAACATCAAATAATTTTTATACGATTTAATCAAAATCAAAGAATATTAACCTATTCTTTTTCATTTTTAAGATTTTTATTTTTAAGATTTTCTTTTTAATCAACATCAAATAATTTTTATACGATTTAATCAAAATCAAAGAATATTAACCTATTCTTTTTCATTTTTAAGATTTTCTAAAAATTGTAACAACCTGTGTTTGCCGCGAAAAATATGTATTGTGAAAGTCTTGAAAATACCAAAAATGGGCAACATTTTATCAAACTGTATAGTAGGCATCACTACCCATGGCATGCATGAGCAAAGAGCGTTATTTTTTATATTAACCATTATTTTAATAGCCTTTATGATTTTCTTGAATTAAATTGAATTCGAAAAATCTAAAATTATACTATTTACTATCTTTATATTTTTATATTGGTAAATGTAATAAAAATACGATGTCACGTTAAAAACACGAAAGCAGCTTATTTTATTAATTTTAATTTTTTTTTTTCAAAAATTGTCTGTGATACGAAAAAAAAAATTGCCGTATCAATTTGTTATACGGGTTAAAAGCCCGAAAGCAGCTTTTTTGATTAATTTAAGTTTTTTTCCATAAAATTTTCGGTGATACGAAAAAAACCATGAAAGTATCAATTTTTGATACCAAATTTTTTGAGGCTGCGGCAACACTGGTCACCACATAACGCATTTCGCTCTTTTTATCTGCATTCGCGCTCTCAATCTTCATTCGACGTCGAAACCAGTGCCGAAACTCGCTAATTTCCATACAAATTTCTGAGAGCGAATGAAGAATGAAACACGTGATTCGTTCTCAATCCTCTTGCCAAGCCCGACAATATCGATGTCTTCTCTAATTTTGTATCGAAAATCTATCGAAATCTCTCACGGACCAAAACAAAAACGCTAAAATAAGCAAACATACAAACATTTAAGAAGAACAAGAATGAGAAATGTCAAACTGAATAATGATCAGCTACGTGGAGACGGTTTATTTCACGAGATGTTTTGCTACATGTTTCGTTGGCGAATCAAGTAATGTGGAGACGGGCTTCAAGTTGGAACGTGTAAAAGGGGTTAGATAGAAACAACAAAAAGACAGAAATAAATGGAGGACTGTAAAAGGATTTTAAAACCTACAAAATTTACAATCAATCACACACACAAAAAAAAAAACAAAAAAAATATGAATAAAACACTCTCCTTCAATTACTAATTTCCACTAATATAAAGAAAACAACAAAGGTAAACTGAAAATCAATCATCTTGCAATCATCGCCCACTTTTGAAGCCTTTTAGCTCTTTTATCATGCAAGTAAAATGCAAAAAAAAATAGTAATAATAATAATAAAAAAAAATTAAAACAACTTGATAAATTATGCTTTACCCGATACGAATAACTTGCCAATTTGATGTATTGCTTCATATAGATTTCATAAAACCCGCCACCAAGTCACATACCACAAAAACTTGGCCGTACACACGTTAAAGCGGCAAGTCTCTATAAACACTTAAGCCACAAGTGGCGCGTGCATGAGAATTGCTTAAAAAAGCATTGTGTGTTTTTTTAAACGGTTTTATTAGCTCACCCCGTTTGTTTTATTATTTATTTATTATTTATTCTTGGGTCAAATTTAGTAATTCAAATTTCACCCTCTTCCTGTCAACCGATTAATCTGAAATTTTGTACGCATGTATAACCCCGATGACAATGCAATATTATGAAAAAACAAGTAAGGAAGCCTAAGTTCGAGTGGAATCGAACATTAGATACTCAGCTGTATGCTTTCATTGTTTGTTTGCGTTTGTTCGATATAGGGTGTATTTTATATGACACGAGTGCTGCATAAACAGGGCGCAGCCACGCCCATTTTCAAAATTTGTATCAATCATCCAAATGAGCATATAAATATTATTGTTAGTGCAAAATTGCATCCCTCTATGACTTTCAGTTACAAAGACTTCACGTTACAAATTCCAAAAGGGTGTTCCAGAAATATCTTTGTTAAAAAGTAGGCGTGGTCATAAACCGATTTCAATACATTTTTACGTGTCTATTAACACATGTTATAAATGTGTATAAACCAAGTTTCGTCATAATATCTCAGTTATTTGTCGAGTAATAGGCTCGTAGATTCCTTTGTATAAAAAGAGGCGGTGCCACGCCCATTTTCCAAACTTTTTTATTTTTTGTTTCCGGTCTATTGTAGAACTCATGTCACAAAATTTCAGTGATAGATCTTTATATTTGACAGAGATATCGCTTAAAATGTTTTTATTAGGTCACTTTATAATACCCTTATATAAAAGTGGGCGTGGTCGTCAACCGATTTTGGCAATCTTTCGTCCACACATTTGGCTAAGTAAATATATCACGCGTACCAAATTTCATCGATATATCTTTAACGGTTTCTGAGTTATGACATATAAAACTTTCAACTCCGAATCGCGCAATTTCATCAAAATATCTCAATTTTTACGCGAGTTATCCTGCGTACGGACGGACGGACGGACGGACGGACGGGCGGACGGACGGACATGGCTCAATCGATTTCTCTTTTCACCCTGATCATTTTGATATATATAAGTCCATATCTATCTCGATTATTTCATTATGTTACAATCCACCGTTATGAAATCAAAATTATAATACTCTGTGTACTAGTACAGCTGAGTATAAAAATTCCGATAGGTGGCGCGTGGGTCGCTATATTTACAAAAATCGCATTTATGGTCCGATTTGGCTGAAATTCGGAACATGTATTACTACCTTGAAAAGAAATATTTTCTTAAAAAAAATTCCGCTAGATGGCGCGTGGGTCGCTATATTTACAAAAATCGCATTTATGGTCCGATTTGGCAGAAATTCGGAACATGTATTACTACCTTGAAAGGAAATATTTTCCTAAAAAAAACTTCTGATAGGTGGCGCGTGGGTCGCTATATTTACAAAAATCGCATTTATGGTCCGATTTGGCTGAAATTCGGAACATGTATTTACTACCTTGAAAAGAAATATTTTCTTAAAAAAAAAATTCCGCTAGGTGGCGCGTGGGTCGCTATATTTACAGAAATCGCATTTATGGTCCGATTTGGCTGAAATTCGGAACATGTATTACTACCTTGAAAGGAAATATTTTCCTAAAAAAAACTTCTGATAGGTGGCGCGTGGGTCGCTATATTTACAAAAATCGCATTTATGGTCCGATTTGGCTGAAATTCGGAACATGTATTACTACCTTGAAAATAAATATTTTCTTAAAAAAAATTTCCGCTAGATGGCGCGTGGGTCGCTATATTTACAAAAATCGCATTTATGGTCCGATTTGGCTGAAATTCGGAACATGTATTACTACCTTGAAAAGAAATATTTTCTTAAAAAATAAAAAAATTCAATCAATTTCGGATCCGTATAGATTGTAATAGATTTTTTTGATCCATATAAATACCAGGATCACCAAATTGTTGTCGCATTTGCATGCAAACTTCTTATCCCAGGATCGCCAAATTGTTGTTGCATTTGCATGCAAACTTCTTATCCCGATCTGGATCACTGCCACGGGAACTCGCCTACAGTGGTAAACGAGTTGGGGTATATTGAATTTTTCTGCGTTGGCGCTTTAAAAAAAAACCCTGGGCTACGCCATCCGTCCGGACGTGTGCCACGGTGATGTCCTTCTGCGTAGTACACCCTTCAGCGTAGGCGGCCTTCGCCTTCATTTCATTGGCTCCGAATCGCGCACTGTGCATGCGACCCTATCATGTGTCTTACCTTTTGGTAGGTGTGCCATCGCCATTATATGTTGGTGGCCATTATTATTATTGAAAAGGTACAAAAGCAGTTGGTCGAACAATTAAAATGTAAAATTCGGCAAATAAAATTAATAAAAAGTGTGTGAAAGTGTTTCGAACAGCTTAATAAAGCTACGTGTGAAAATATAGTAATGATTAGGTGTGTGTTTAATTTAGAAATTGGTGATAATTGTGTTGTAATGCTCAAAAAAAAAAAAAATAATAATTGTGTTAGTTTATTTAACAACAATTTTCTATTATTAATAATAGTAAAATATTTATGAAAGTAATAAATTTAGATGAAGAAAATTCTCGCCTAACATCCGCTGAAAGATTCATTTGAAAAACATTAATACTTTTGGAGATATAGCTTTTGGTAGACAGAAGGAAATGTGAGCCTTGGTTTTTTTTATTATTTGTTATTTCTCATAATTATTTTTTATTTGGCTGGCATTGAACGTGCGTGATTTCTCTATATTGTAGTGAATGGGAAACGATCAAGGATATGTTAGGTGCTTTGTAGGCTTTGAAAAGTGAAGGAATAAGCGAATTCTTCGTGCTTTTTTGCGGCATCTTGCGCTTACTTTTTTGTTAAAAGACATATTTTTTATTTTTCTTAAATAAAACTGGCCAATAGGCTAGGTTAGGTTAGGTTAGGTTGCGTTGGCTGAGGTCTGAAGACCCCTCACATAGATCACATGTGGTCCTTAGTGTTGCCAACATACAGGAGGCATATAACTTATTATATTACACTCGGAATGCAGGTCTTTGCAAGTTTTAATATTTTGTGAATTTCCCGGTCCGCAATGCTCTCTAGAGATGTGAAGTATGCAGAGCCGAGACAGTTAAATCGTAGTCTGCCGAAAGCTGGACATTGGCTGAGAAGTTGGTACAGAGTGCCTACAGCATCGTCCTCATTGCAAGCCGTGCACGCCTGTCTCTGCACCAATCCCATTTTGAACACATGAGATGGTGTGAGACAGTGCTCTGTTAGTATGCCGACTGCCAGTCTGCAGCACTGCTCTGGGAAGTGTAAGTAGGTAGTTTGCGTTTTTAGCTTTATATGACCGAAGCATGATTTTGGCGATCTTGCAGGATGGCAGAGTCTCCCACTGGGAATCGACTTTACGCATCAATGCCTGCTCTATTTGAGCTTTTTGGTAATTTAGAGAAGGCAAAACGTCTTCCGCATTTACTTGCGCTAGTGATGCCCCAGCTTTAGCTAGCACGTCCGCCCTCTCGTTTCCTTCGATTCCCTGGTGGCCGGGTACCCAGTAGATGGTAACGCGTCTATGTAGACGCGCAGAGTACGTATAGCTTGGCCTTACACTGCTCCACACACCGAGAGGTAGTTGTCGCTGCCATGCTCGCCTTAATTGCTGCCTGGCTGTCAATGAATATATTTATTCTAGATTTCGAGGACGTTAGTTCAGCTGCATGTTCCGCCGCTTTTTTGGCAGCACAAACCTCAGCTTGAAAGATACTGCAGTAGTCCAGAAGTCTAAACGATTTTTGTATCCCAAGCTGCGGGAAAAATACTGCAGCTCCCACCTTTTCGTCCATCTTAGATCCGTCTGTAAATAAGTTGAAGGAATGGGGATTGACTCGTAGTCCTTTCTTCCACCCGTCCTGTTCTATTATTACATGTGGTCCCCTGCTGAAGTTGGTTATGGGAGTAACGTGGTCAGAGCTGCCGTTTAGTCCTCGTATGTTGCTGTGTCCACTGGCCAATAGATGTACAAAAAATACACAAGAAGATTTACAAAATTTGTTGTATATTTTAAGGCGTCATATTTGTTTTTGTTTTTGTTTTTGTTTTTGTTATTTTTTTAATTTTTATAGTCTTCTACACACATACTATACTCTTTTTGTGAAAATTAGTCAGAGAATACACGCAGTAAAATTCGCCGGCGAACAATTTTCTCGAAGATCTTAACCCTCAACAGGCCACAAAAATGCTGACTAGTCAAAAAAGTCGTCAAACTGATGCTTTCATCGCATAGTTATTCGGTAAAATCTTCTACAGAATTAGTCCTTGTAGATTTTTTTTTATTATCACTTGAACATTGTAATTAGTTGTGATCGGAATATGAAGCTTTTTCCACAAAAAAAAATTGTTCAGCTGAGTATGGAGTAGGTTTTACTCAATGATTTAACATCACTCAGCCCCCAAATACGCTGTTCCACACTGCGTTATTTTTCCTTTAACCCTTGCATCGTCTTCTTCTTCTTCTTCTTCTTCTTCTTCTTCTTCTTCTTCTTCTTCTTCTTCTTCTTCTTCTTCTTCTTCTTCAGATTCTTCTATTTAAATATGCACCTCTCACACTTTATTTTACTTTTGTCCAATCCGTCAAGGCAGATTGCTCACTTTAAGCGGAAAATCATCAATCAGCAAAGTATTTATACGCTCATTTTATCTCTTGACAGCAGCGTTGCCACTTCAAAAATTTTAAATTTACCAAAATACAAAATAAAAGTAACCAAAACTAGAAACAAGTAACCAAAATAAATTAATAATATAGGCATATGTCCCATTAACGTTAGGGCTATTTATTTGGAAGCAAAACAATATATCAATTATTTTACATCTTTAAGCCGTAAACAGATCCAACGTCGAGTCAAATATCGCCCCCTCGTAGCGTTCTATCAACATTTATAAACACGGCCAGATACATATGAGAATGAACAGAACCAAAAAGCTGACGGAAATCGCCCGACGAAAATTCGCGAGAATAGATTTATTTCTAATGTGGTCGCTGGTAATGTACTTTGAATGGTAATGCAAAAATGCCCATCCTTGCCCCCAACAATAAATTATTTGGAATTTGATAAAAAAATACAACAAAACAATTTGGATAACAAATATTTTATGGTTTGGAAAAATTATTTAAAATCGTATTCCTAAAAATTGTGTATTCAATACATGGACCTTGAAGGTAACCAAAATCGGCCGAACGTAACCACGTAACCAAACGAAAAAATTGTAACCAATTTTGGTAAAAAGTAACCAAAGTGGCAACACTGCTTGACAGTAACTTTTTTAGACATACACACACACACATGAAAACACACGTGAACATACATGCACATAATATTATGTACATTACAGTGCATGAATGGCTTTCTCTTCTCTCAATTGGATTTCGTGCATGAGCATTGAATTGTTTTATATTGTTTTTGTATCGTTTTAGTATCGTTTTTGTATTGTTTTTGTATCGTTTTTGTACTATTTCACACTGCTGTTGTTATATGCATGGCTGACGGCTAGACTTGAGCTCAAATGATAATTAAAAGTTCCAACAAACAATTTAATTGTTCTGTCTATCCGTGCGAGTGTCTCTCTGCATATGTGTGGCAGAAGTTCGAGCGTTTTCATGTCTCTGAGTGTTTGTAAATTATTGATGTGCTCATCCAGAAGTTTTTTACGCTTACTTATACACCTAGCACAACAGTTCCTTACCAAGCAACATCATATCATTTTCAGCATTTTTATTATAATTCACCCGTATCCAATAAACAACACCTCTGCCTCATGGATACCTACCAGAGATCAGCATGCGATACATTTTTTGTGATTTAGAGTATACTCATAAAAAATGCGGTGGGAGTATGACCGCAACCGCAAAATATGCGATCATAATAAACACCGTACCGCATTTTCTTGATCAATTCCGGTATGCGGTAGTATGGATATCACAACACCGCAAACACCGCATATCGTAAACACCGTATACCGCAAACACCGCATATCGCAAACACCGCATATCGCAAACACCGCATACCGCAAACACCGCATTTCCCAAATAGAGATATTTACAATGTTTCCAGTGCGATTTTTTGTTTGTAATTTTTACCGTCTTATGGATATCTGATGAAAAATACTACTGATTACAATTTGATTTTAATCAAAGAATACCTATACAGGAAAACTCTCAGGATTGGTTTTTTTTTTACTTTTCTAATTGAAAAGGCCACTTAAAATTTAGAGTTTGTTTACATTCCAAATAATTTGACTAATGAATTTCAAGATAAAAATATGTCCTATTTACATGAAATAGTGTTTTTTCCTAAAATTCTTGAATCACATTTATGGTTTCTTAGTAATACACATAAGTTTTATTTACACATTTTTGTTTGTCTGTGACATAATTCTTTATTTTCCAACGAGGCATTCATTCAATTTTCACAATCGATAAAATTGGCTACGATACATTGATTGAAACCGAAGTTTTTGTCATTTTGTTGGAGCAACAACAATACAAATTTTTATTTTTATACATTTTATTATGCGCCCGTCGGAATGAGTACTTTTCCGCCAATCCAGCAATTCGTTTAACTGAGAAACATAATTGAATTAGATGTCTTTTTTACGGCAAAGCTGAAGTACTGAATGTGTCGATCGTCATTTAAATACATTTAATTCAACTATGTTGTCAATTAAACGGATTGCTAGTTTGACGGAAAAGTATTCATTCTGATGGCCCTATTAGTCGTATTGAATTTCCAAAAATGAATTTTTGATTATTTCATTATTGAAAAATATTTTACTATTCAAAAAACTGCCACAAAAAACAAAGCACACAAAAATAAAAAAAAAATACTTGAGAATAAATTTGCTGTATATCTTATAATCAGTAACACATATCTATGTATTTATGTACAAATTAATTTTCAATTGCCTATACCTTTGCAGTATGTGAAAAATTTCCGGCAACACTGAATAGTATACAAATAAACAAATGCGGTGTTTGCGGTGTTTGCGTTATGCGATGTTTACGGTATGCGGTGTAAACAACACTAAATACCGCAATATCATTTAGGTTTTCAATCAATGCGGTGGCGGTGAATTCTTTTTCTGGGTACTTATTTTTTGAGCCACTTAAAAAATAAGTATTTTTGCGGTGCTTTAGAAAATGCGGTGCACCGCTGCTGATCTCTGATACCTACATTCAACCTGCCACTTATCTTTATTTCATTTTTATTCTTTCAAGTGTTTCAATGGAAATTCGTACTTGAAACTTTGGCTTCATTGTTGAGCTTCTCTGTTGTTGTGAGCTGAAGAAAATATGGACATGATTGAACTCGGAATTTTTCCATTGAAATATTAACATTTCAGTGATATGCGAAAACTTTTATTTTACATACAAAACACCTCAAATAAAACCTCTCACATGACTAATTAATTTTTAGTTGTGCAAAGGGCCTTAACTTCTTAGGCCTTAACGGTTTCAAATTTGTAGCTGCCAACAGTGACGTGGCTGCCAAAGGCGTGCGTGGGTTTCTTTGTGTGATGACAGCAGGCACTGCGTCTTGTACTCGTTAATCGCCAAACCCATTTTCTTAGCCGCTTTATCCAGCTTGGAGAAGGCAGAATATATGACGCGCGTGTTAGTGTCAATGTTAGCGAAATCAGCGTCGTACGCCAGCAGTTGCACACTCTTGTGGTATAAGATGCTTTCTGTATGGTTAAGATCTGCAGCTCTTATTATCTTTTCCAGCATCAAGTTGAAGAAGTCACACGAAAGGGAGTCACCTTGTCTGAAACCTCGTTTGGTCTCGAACGGCTCGGCGAGGCTCTTCCCAATTCTGACGGTGCTGGTGGTGTTAGTCAGCGTTATTTGGCATAGCCGTATATGTTTAGCAGGGAAACCAAATTCAGACATTGCGGCATATAGGCAATTCATATTCGTGCTATCAAAAGCGACAAAGAGATGGTGTGTGTCGGTTCCTTTTTCATGGCTTCTTTTTTCTAGAATTTGGCGTATTGTGAAGATCTGGTCGATGGTAGATTTACCCGGTCTGAAGCCACACTCATAAGCTGCAATCAGCTTGTTGACGTTGGGCTTCAATATTTCGCACAATGCACCTGCTAAGACCTTATGTGCGATATTCATCAGACTTATTCCACGATAATTGGCACGTACTGTTGAGTCTCCGTTTTTGTAGATTGGGCAGAGCGCACATAAGCTCCAATCGTCGCACATAGCTAGATTTTCAAGTTTTATGCGGCCAAAAATATTTTATTGTCTACATCTATTCCAAATTGCTATATTAATGCAAAATTTTAATAATTTGTGTTAAAAGTCCATTTTATTGAAAAATATATACAGTGACTCAAAAAAGAAATCATACGCCAGAGTTTTCAAATTTATTTCAAAGAGTTATGTCGAAATTTTTACTTTCTTATTTTAGTTTAAAAATATAAACAATTTTTCAATACAAATCGTTTTAAGCAGGATTTCTAAGCTTATGAAAAAAATCCGAAAAATCGTAGAAATTTCTAAAAGTTGGTTAAAAATTTCAAATTGAGGCCAGAATTTATAGAAGATTTTGAGGAGATTTCTAAGTGTACTGCTATGTAGCCAACCAATTTTAGTCTGAAAAGTGCAAATCTCAATGGTATGAAAAATGCCGTCGATTTTAGAAATTTTTTCCTGTAGGGTGTTTGCCTTATATGTACGTGAGACCGTTCCAATTAAAATTTCCGAAAAGCCAATGAAAATAATCAAAAAGTTGAATGTTGCATATTATTATATTAAAATTGAATGAGCTGCAAAACTGCATACTCAAAACTCTTCTAAAAAATCTAGATTTAGGATTCTTAGCCCCTTTTTATGATAAGTATTTCCTTGACTTTGAAAAATTGGAAATACTAAAAATACGAAAGCAGGTAATTTTCCATATAGGCCAATTTTTCATCCATTGTTGATGATTTCTGGCTTTGCATTTTTCCGTAGAGAAATTGACGGGTAACTAATTTTTTTCCAGATGAACCAGGAGAATCTTCGATGAAAATGAAAAAAAACAAGTAAGGAAGCCTAAGTTCGAGTGGAATCGAACATTAGATACTCAGCTGTATGCTTTCATTGTTTGTTTGCGTTTGATGGAAACACGGTGTACTTTATATAAAGCGAGTGCTGCATAAAGTGGGCGTAGCCACGCCCATTTTCTAAATTTTTATCAGTCATCCAACTAAGCATATCAATATTATTCTTTGTGCAAAAATTAATTCCTTTATGACTTCTAGTTACAAAGATGTCACGTTACAAACTCCCAAAGGGTATTCCAGAAATATCTGTTAAAAAGTAGGCGTGGTCATAAACCGATTTCAATTAATTTTTGCGTGTTTATTAACACAAGTTATAAAAGTGTATAAACAAAGTTTCGTCATAATATCTCAATTATTTGTCGAGTTAAAGGCTAATAAATCTCGTATATCCCTTTGTCCAAAAGGAGGCGGTGCCACGCCCATTTTCCAAAATTTGTCTATTTTATGTTTCCGGTCTATTGTGGAACTCATGTCACAAAATTTCAATGAATTATCTTTATATTTGACAAAGATATCGCTTACAATGTTTTTATTAGGCCACTTTATAATACACATATATAAAAGTGGGCGTGGTCGTCAACCGATTTTGGTAATTTTTCGTCCACACATTTGCCTAAGTAAATATATCATGCGTACCAAATTTCATCGATATATCTTCAACGGTTTCTGAGTTATGACTCATAAAACTTTCAATGTTTGCCCCTTAATAAGTGGGCGTGGCTCCGCCCATTTTCCAAAATTTTTGTGGTTTTCGTTTTATGTTCATAGTTGGAATCATGCCACAAAATTTCAGTGATAGATCTTTATATTTGACAGAGATATCGCTTAAAATGTTTTTATTAGGTCACTTTATAATACACATATATAAAAGTGGGCGTGGCCGTCAACCGATTTTGACAATTTTCCGTCAAAACATTTGGCTAAGTAAGTAAATCACGCGTACCAAATTTCATCGACATATCTTCAACGGTTTCTGAGTTATGACTCATAAAACTTTCAATGTTTGACCCTTAATAAGTGGGCGTGGCACCGCCCATTTTCCAAAATTTCATAAAATTTCTTCTTAGGGGCCTGAGCTCAACACGTGGGTAAAATTTCATCACTCTAGCTATATTAGTGGCTGAGATACCAAATTTCCGATTTTTTCTATATAGGAAAAGTGGGCGTGGTCATGGTCCGATTTCGCCCATTTTCAATACCAACCGTCCCAGTCTCGATACCAACTTGCATTCCAAATTTCGTCAAAATATCTCAATTTTTGCGCGAGTTAGAGTGTTTACAGACGGACGGACGGACAGACGGACGGACGGACAGACGGACGGACGGACGGACGGACGGACGGACGGACGGACATGGCTCAATCGATTTCTCTTTTCACCCTGATCATTTTGATATATATAAGTCTATATCTATCTCGGTTATTTCATTCTGTTACAATCCACCGTTATGTGATTAAAACTATAATACTCTGTGTACTAGTACAGCTGAGTATAAAAAACAAAAAAATTATTTGGACATTTTTTCAATGTAACTTTTTTTACCCCAGCCGCACCTGTCCGCAGCTGATTTTTATCAGAACCATAAGAAAAGACTACCTACTAATAATATGCATAGAAATTTTTAGGCGATCGGAGGCGATAATATAACTAAAATGCTTTTGAATTAAAAAATGAACAATATTTTTTCAAGAAAACGCAATATGCTTAAAAGCTTCAAAATGGTGGGTCTTTTATTATGGTAGGTTGACGATTTCTTCAATAAATAATGATATTTACCTGAAGCACTCGAATCCATGGTGTTTACTTTGATAACTGTCTTAAAACTAACAAGTAAGGAAGCCTAAGTTCGAGTGGAATCGAACATTAGATACTCAGCTGTATACTTTCATTGTTTGTTTGCGTCTGATAGAATCACGGTGTAGCGAGTGCTGCATAAAGTGGGCGTAGCCACGCCCATTTTCTAAATTTTTATCAGTCATCCAACTAAGCATATGAATATTATTCTTTGTGGAAAATTCCATTCCTTTTTGACTTCTAGTTACAAAGATGTCACGTTACAAATTCCAAAAGGGTGTTCCAGAAATATCTTTGTTAAAAAGTAGGCGTGGTCATAAATTTTTGCGTGTCAATTAACACAAGTTATAAAAGTGTATAACCCAAGTTTCGTCATAATATCTCAATTATTTGTCGAGTTATGGGCTCCGAAATCTCGTTGATTCCTTTGTCTGAAAAGAGGCGGTGCCATGCCCATTTTCCGAAATTTTTCTATTTTTTGTTTCCGATCTATTGTAGAACTCATGCCACAATATTCCAATGAATTATCTTTATATTTGAAAAAGATATCGCTTAAAATGTTTTTATTAGGTCACTTTATAATACCCATATATAAAAGTGGGCGTGGTCGTCAACCGATTTCGCTAAAATTTTGAACATGTATTACTACAAGTAGTGAAAGTGTATACACCAAGTTTCGTCATAATATATCTATTATTTGTCGAGTTATGGGCTCAGAAATCTCATATATTCCTGCTTCTAAAAGGAGGCGGTGCCACGCCCATTTTCCAAAATTTTTGTAGTTTTTGTTTTGTATCCATAGTTGGACACCTTCCATAAAATTTCAATGATATATCTTTATATTTGACAGAGATATCGCTTAAAATGTTTTTATTAGGTCACTTTATAATACCCATATATAAAAGTGGGCGTGGTCGTCAACCGATTTTGGAAATTTTTCGTCCAAACATTTGCCTAAGTAAGCATATCACGCCTACCAAATTTTATCGGTATATCTTCAACGGTTTCTGAGTTATGACTCATAAAACTTTCAATGTTTGCCCCTTAATAAGTGGGCGTAGCACCGCCCATTTTCTAAAATTTCACCATATTTCTTCATAAGGGCCTGAGCTCAATACGTGTGTGAAATTTTATCACTCTAGCTCTATTAGTGACTGAGATACAAAATTTGCGATTTTTACTATATAGGGGAGGTGGGCGTAGTCATGGTCCGATTTCGCCCATTTTCAATACCATCCGTTCCTGTCTTGATACCAACTTACATTTCAAATTTCATCAAAATATCTCAATTTTTGCGCGAGTTATCGTGCGCACAGACGGACAGACGGACAGACGGACGGACATGGCTCAATCGATTTCTCTTTTCACCCTGATCATTTTGATATATATAAGTCTATATCTATCTCGATTATTTCATTCTGTTACAATCCACCGTTAGGAAATCAAAACTATAATACTCTGTGTACTAGTACAGCTGAGTATAAAAATATTGACTTTTAAAAATGGGTTACTTAAAATACGTAAAAAATAAAACATCGAAAAATTGGGAGAATAATAAGTTTCGACTAGCGGCAGGGGCACCCCGGTTGTCTATAAAAGTCATAAAAGTCGAGAAGACCGGTTTATTATCGCCCGGTCTATTATAAACGCAGGGCGATTTTGGATTTTGTATTTGTACGGCCGCAGAAATTTGTAAAATCTACCTATGTGCGTCGGGCGTGCTAGCTTCCGGCTGAGCCTCATAAATAATAATAAATTCATCTATACAGACGATCTGGCCGTCATCATATCAGATAAATGCCTAAATGCACTCTAACCCGGAATCTCTTCCACATTAGGCACGTCTTTTCACGCTATACAATGAGTAACTACAACATTTGTACCACAGTATTATGTTTAAAAATCTATTAGCACTTTTAATAAGAATTTCTATACAAAGAAATACATTTTTCCTGCTACACTTCGTCGTGTATGTATGTATACGTAATTTGTTTCCAAACCCTAATTTAGCTTGTTTTACTTTTTCGTATTTCGTTTGCTTGCTTACCTTTAACTTTTATTGCTGTTTAATACTTTCTTTTACTGCTATTTCCTCTACATTTATTTTCAAACTTTTTCGTTGCTTTCCGTTTTTTTGTTTTTTTGTTTTTTTTTTTGTGTTTTGTGTTTTGTGTTTTTTTTGTTTTTTTTTTTATTTTGTTTTTTTGCTATTATGTACAACTTTTCACTTTTACGCTTTGACCTTAACTTTTCTGTACATTTTGTATGCAATGGAGTTGTATGCAGGCAAGTAAATATATACATACCTACATACATACATATGTATGTACACATGTGTGTGTTTTTATTTCACATTTCACTCATACGTATATATATTTTCACCATTCACATTTTTCCACTTCTCGTTGTGCTTACTATGAAATATTGCGCTTACAAAAGGTTGCGTATACGCCCCGTAGACAGTTACACTGGCACACTAGCGCAGGCAAAGCAATTGTTTGCTGGTTTCGTATTTCTTTAAATTCCCTGCAGGGAACTCAATAACTAGTGAGCAAAATTTCTAGTTCCGAACTAGCGAAAAGGTGTCAAAAGGGAACTAGATCAATTGTAGTTAGACCCTCACCAGTTCAGGGGGAGTGAATTGAGTGACCATTATAAGACACACTTTGATTTGTATGCAATTTCGAAGTGACAAAAATTCTATGAAAATTTTTCGTTCGTTCAATTTCCGTCGGCTTTGTATATTTCTGCAATTCTCAGATGTTTAGTGAAGCGTTTCATATAAAGAGTTTTCTATTTGCATCTTAACTTGTATGAAATGAAATGTTCCCCTAATTATGCTTTCCCGATCCCTTTATCCCTTTATGAAAATTTTTCGTTCGTTCAATTTCCGTCGGCTTTGTATATTTCTGCAATTCTCAGATGTTTAGTGAAGCGTTTCATATAAAGAGTTTTCTATTTGCATCTTAACTTGTATGAAATGAAATGTTCCCCTAATTATGCTTTCCCGATCCCTCAGGCTTATTTTTAATTTTTTTATTTTATTACTTTTTAAATATTACTGTAAATTTTATTAAATAAATAAATAAAAAAATATTAGTCAAAAAAAAAAAATTAAAAAAAAAATTATCATCCACCTTGACACCGACAGGATTCGAACCCGCGCCCCTCAGATTGAAAGGCACATGTGTTAGCCAGTCGGCCATCGCGCCACTTGCATGAAGTGTGTCAAAGTCTGCACTTAAGCGGCAGATGTAAAACTGTAGAATTTGTAGGTACTTGTAGCTAGTTCAGAACTATCGAAATTGTACCAATAAACGTACTAGTGAAAACTGTAGAATTTAGTACTAGTTCGGAACTATCGAAAATGTAGTGCAGAGGATGACAATTGACACCGCCTAGGACATCTCCGTGTTAAATTCGCCAGTTGATAACATACAAAAGAGATTTAGCTCGCACTAGTAGTGTCGAAAAATGCACTAGAAGCGACCTAGTTCGGAACTAGAGATTTTCCCTACAGGGTTTATTTTGCCTTTCTTTGTGTGCGTTTGTGCGCGTGTATGTGTGTGTGTCAAAAGTGAAAAGTTTTAGTTTTCACTGAACTCTTATTAAGCATTTTTTATGCTATTTTGTGTACCTTTGCAAATGTTTACGCTTTTCGACTCTCCATCAACTTTGACTTCTCTATCTCATCATCACCAGCGCTCTTTTATGGGCGGCTTATGTAACAGGAGGCTTGTTGGTAAATTTCAGTACGCATAAATTTCATAGAAATTCTTTTAAGTTAAGTGAATATTTTATTTGCATACATATTCATGGGCTTACGCAAAAACCATGACAACAAAAGTCAGTGTAAAATTCTAGTTTGCCGTAGTCTGTAGTTAGAGTTTTTTTATAAAGCATAAAAGCTTGCATATATGTATGTATGTATGCATGTATAAAAAAACAACAACAAACTGGAAAAAAAGGTTATGAAAACCACATTTTGATTGCTGTAAGCGCAATGAATTCGAAGCTTCGGTTGCAATATTAAGATAACTTATATTTTCCTGTTCTTTTTTGTGTTTTGATTTTATTTGTTTTGTTGTTTTTTGTTTGCTCTTTGGCCTTTGTAGATTTTTGACTTTGTTCTCTACTAAGCTCTAACACACATACATACACACAGCTAAACTTGTGCCTTTATTTATTCTATATGTGTATCTATGTATGTATTATTAAATTTGCGGTCTTTTTCTTCTTCTTCGTCTTCTCGTATGCGTCGTGACAGCTTGCAGCAGCAATTGCCATTCTAAATTGAGTTGTCGTTCCTCCTTTGATGGACTTGTTTCAATATTGAATGTTATTGACACGACGACTCGCTGCCGAGTGCTACAAAAGCCACAAAATAAACAACGACAAATGAAGGTAAACATGCTAGAGCATGAGCATTAATATAAGTATGCATGCATCCATGTACATATGCAGAATGTTTGTATGTTGCTATGTAAATATGCATGAATAGCAGCATATTTGACTTTTGTAGAAATGCCCGCCCATGAATAGCTACGTGCAGAGAAAGGATCATGCAAGTAAAAACAGAAAAAACAATTAGAAGACAGGTCAAATAAAAAAAGTTGCGAGTTAAGGTAAAATCGACTAGAATATACCCTGCTGAAATTTCCAAAAACATCTTAATTTTTAGAAAGAGTTCGTTATTGTAGTTGTTTAGTTTGTTTTTCGTTTTGATTTTGATTTTGTTTTTGCTGCTGTTTTTTTGTTTTTGTTTTTGTTTTTTTGTTTTTGTTTTTTCTTATTTCTACATATATTTAAGATTTTTTATTATCGTTGTTTTTTTTGTTTCGTTTTCTGTTTTTGTTTTTATTTTTATTTTTGTTTTTTATTTTGTTTTTGCTTTTGTTGTTGTTTTTGTTTTTGTTTTTGTTTTTGCTGTTGTTTTTTATTTTAGTTTTTGTTTTTATTTTTATTTTTGTTTTTATTTTTATTTTTATTTTTGTTTTTGACTGTTTTTTTTTGTTTTATTTTTATTTTTGGTTTATTTTTTTTTTGTTTTTTTTTTGTTTTGGTTTCTGTTTCTGTTTTTGCTTTTATTTTTGTTTTTTATTTTGTTTTTGCTTTTGTTTCTGTTTTTTTTTGATTTCGTTCCTGTTGGTTTTTTCTTGTTTTTTTTTGTTTTTGTTTCGGTTTCTATTTCAGTTTCTTTTTCTTTTTCTATTTTTGTTGTTGTTGTTTTTGTTTTTATTCTTATTTTTGTTTTACTGTTATTTTGGTTTTTGTACTTATTTTTGATTTTGTTTGTTTTTTGTTGTTTTTTTGTTTCTTGTTTGTTTTTTTTTGTTTTTTTTTTCGTTTCTGTTTAGTTTTCTGTTTATGTTTGTTTTTTTGTTTCTAATATTGATTATTTTGTTTATTTTTTTGGTTTTATTTTTTGGTTTTGTTTCTGCTCGTTTTTTTTTTTTGTTTTTGTTTTCGTTTTTTTTCTTGTTTTTGTTTTTGTTTTTTTTTTTCATTTTTCATTTTTTGGTTTTTTTTTGTTTTCGATTTGGATTTTGTTTTTATTTATTTTTTGTTTTGGTTCTGTTTCTGGTTTTGTTTTTGTTCCTTTTTTGTGTTTTTTTAATTTTTGTTTTCGTTTTTGTTTTTTATGTCTTCGTTTTTCTTTTTGTTTTTTTCTGCTTCTGGTTTTGATTTGTTTTTGTTTTTGATTTTTCCTTTTATTTTTGTTTATGTTTATGTTTATATTTTTGTATTTGTTTTTTTTTTTGTTTTTTCTTGTTTTGTTTTGGTTTTTGTTCCTGTTTTTTTTTGCTTTTGTTGTTATTGTTGTTGTTATTGTGGTTTGTTTATTTAATACATCTATTAAATTACCAAAATAATTATCCCAGTTGGTTATAGTATAGTAAAAAATACAACAACAGAAATGAACAAAAATACCAGTGGCAATTAGCTGCGGTAGAAGAAACATGTTTGTGCATGAGTAAAACAAGTCATGCAAGTCAATTCTGTCCGTTTAGGCATGTCAAGTCCTGTCAACCAACCAGCCAAGCATAACAGCAGAAGAAGAAGAAGAACTTCGACTGAAAAATCTCCATTTGACATTTATGTATGTATGTATGTCATTGGTAAAATGCAGTAAAAACAACTACAACAAAAATGGCCAGAATAAAAACTGCATGAAAAAACAAATGGCCATTGAAACAATGGAAAAATACTGGCTATGAATAATAACAGCAACAACAAATACTCGTATAGAGCTGCTAACAAATGTATGGAAGGAAAACATGTCACATGCTTTTTTGCTCATATGAATGAATGAATGAGTTGTTATCTGTGCACTTTTATTTTGCAAAATTAATTAATTAGTAGGAAGGTATTTGTAAATTAAATATATATGTAGAAATTCGACTAAACGGTGGTGAATACACTTGAAGATGGGAATCACTTGAACTGCAAAGAATTTGCGGTAGTCAAGACTGTTCCCAGTAGTGCAAGTCTGCTATTCAACTCATATTCGAAAATTAAAAACAAAATAGAAAAAAATCCAATGCAAGAAAATCTAAATTGAAAATTTGTAGTGAGTGTAATGAAACCCTTCGCAAACCACAATGTTTTGCAACACCGCAATGTAAACTTCACATGCATTTCGCGCGTCTCGTTTACTAGCAAAGTCAATCTTAACCTATCGACAGCCATCGTCGCAGTTTCGCATAGACGCAGACAATGCTGTTGTTGCCATTGCTGTTGCTACCATTGCTGTTGTTGTTGATAGCATTTTTGTTGCTGTTGTTGTTGCCGTTGCCGTTGCCATTGCCGCGTGTCTGCAAATGAAGTGCTGATGAATTAATTTTCACGCTTGTTGCGCTACGTTGCGATGGCTGCCGCTGGCACAAGGCATCGATAGCTGTATGCAATAACAACAAACAAAAAAGCAAAGAAAGCAAGCAAAACACATACACAAATACGCACGCTAATACCATGTCTCCACATAACGCGTTTCGCTCTTTTTATCTGCATTCGCTCTCTCAAGCTTCGTTCGACCTCGAAACCAGCGCGGAAACTCGGTTATTTCCATACAAATTTCTGAGAGCGAATGAAGAATGAAACACTTGATTAGTTCTAAATCCTCTTGCCAACTCCGATAATATAGATGCTTTCTATAATTTTGTATCGAAAATCTATCGAAATCTCACACAGACCAAAACAAAAACGCAAAAATAAGCAAACATACAAATATTTAAGAAGAACAAGAATGAGAAATGTCAAACTGAATAACGAGCAGCTACGTGGTGACCAGTGTTGCCATTCTAGCTTTTTTCAAGCTAGATTTAGCTTTTTTTCTTGTCTTTTAGCTGCAAAAATTCTGATTTAGCTTTGGCTTTTTTTTTTAGCTTTTTTATTTGCTAAAACTCCCCAAAAAATGAGCGCTGCTCACTGCTCATATACATTCATACAGTCATTATAGTTACCATTATTTGAATGTAAAACATTTTTTTTAACATTTCGTTATTTTTATTGACTTTGAAGTACAAATTTACATATATGTAGTATATGAAAATAAATAACTTATGCAGGCTCCACTAAACACTTCGGTTCTTCAGATAAATTGACTTCTTGTTCTTCTTCGACAGCTATCCAATTTGTTTACTTCTGCATATTCTATACATGCATTCGCGTTTAAAATTCGTCAAATTCTTCATTCTCTGAGTTTATCCATCATTCGCACGTGAGCTGAATGTCGAATTATTTCGTCTTCCTTACAGTTTTGACATCTCGGTCACGAGAGTTTGACATTCAGCTCACGGCGTGCATGTGTATATGTATCTTGAACCGACCTGTTAAATTGACCTTGAATTTATGTGTGTTTTGAAAACACATTAGGCGAGTTCCCCTGGCTGTGATCCAGATCCGCATAACAATTTTGTATGCAAATGGAACAACAATTTTGTTATCCTGGTGTTTATCTGGATCCATTTCGGGTCCGTATAGATTGTAATAGATTTTTTTGATCCATATAAACATCAGGATAAAAAAATTGTTGTTGCAGTTGCTTGCAAATTTTTTGTCCGGATTACTTCCCCGGGAAATCACCTATTAATTAATAAAGCATTGAAATACGCAGTAGGATTATCATCGTTTTATTAATCCGGGAGTACTAGTCAATAGATACTCCATTACTCCCTGTACCTCTTGTATAAGTATACAATTTTGTATACTCGCTTTTAACATTGTATGTCCTAGGAAGGGAAGTAATAAACACAAACAAAATAAAACAAAACTGAAAACATTTTGATATTGCTCGGAAAGGATATCAAACAGAGTACTGTTCTGCTCTCGCTTGGGGAGATCTCGCTCCAAGTTCTACTGGGTAATTTCGTAATTTTTTTAGCTTCTTTTTTTAGCTTTAAATTTTTTTTTGATGTGTTTAACAATTTTTTTTAGCTTTTTCTAGCTTTTTTTTTTTGAGAATCTAGCTGGAACTCTGGAAAAGTTCTGGCAACACTGGTGGTGACGGATTATTTCGCGAGATGTTTCGCTACATGTTTCGTTGGCGAATCAAGTAATGTGGAGACGGGCTTTAAGGCAAATGCTAAGAATGAGCAATTTTGTTGTTGCTGGCATGTGTTGCGAAGTAATATTTACACAAGCCAAAGGAAAAAGGTTGGAAAAAAGGAAACACTAACAAAAACAACAACCACCACAACATCTAATTACATAACTTGCTTGTTTTCGAAAGCTGGCGTTGGTGTTGGCGGGCTCGACGGCGGCGGCGACGGCGACGGCGACGGCTAAAGCTGAAGTCATTACTGTGTGTATCACCAACGCCGTCGGCGGCACCGAAATGCCGAAAGCCACGGCGCCGCACTCATCGAAAATGGCATCAGCAACCCCGACGGTTCGAAGTTCAGTGTAGCCAAATATGTGAACTGTGTTCGAATCAGTGTTGCCAAGTACTGATGCGAAATTCAAGACAGGTAGGTGCAGCGGCGAATTCAGAAACTACTTTTTTATTTAGAAAGGTACAGTGTAATGTCAAAATCAAAGCAAATTCACACTATGGCCAACAGGAATGGGCGAGTCCCAAGCGAATACAGATTTTAACCAAGGCGAAACATTATTTTGACATTAAACTATACCAATTACAATATTAAAGTTCTGAATTCACGTATGCGCCTACCTTTCTAAATCTGGCTGGCGGAATTGAGCGGGATTTTCTGACGTTTCTTATCTTTTTGATACATCGTTAGTTTATTTTACTATAAACTACTTATTTAAATAATAAAATAAGGGATTCTATTGCGATAGCAGGAGGAAGAAAAGCAAAGGAATCTGATAAACGAGAGAAAGTTTTTAAAGGATCATAGCAATCCTTTTACTTTAAGTAAACAAGCGTAAATTTAATTAGAGGCTGAAAATAAAAATAATAGTCTTAATTTTGCGTGAAAAAAAACCTTTACCTTGTCCATTTTTCTGTTTTTCATAGAATTATTTTGAACTACATAAAAGCAAATTGTATGCAAAAACAGGGGAAAATTTCAATTTCCGGCACCGAAATTTTTCGTTTCTTTTTTTTTTGCGATAGATCACTAAAATGCAAACGAAATCTTGCGGAAACTTATAATTCATTAATAACACAGTATTTTTGCGTAGAGCAGCTTATGCACTGCGCCGCGCTTTGAAAAGTAACCCTCAGCCGACAGAACTCCCTTTCTGGAGTTAGATCTGGAGAGATTTACAGTAATTTTGCGTAGTCGGGAGTGTTATAACTAGTAAAATTATCATTCGCAGAACTTTTCCTGAAGGATTTATTGAAACATTCTTAGTGGTTTGAAAATAAATATGGCGGGCGCATTATACTGAAGCCGACCTTCCACCACCTGCAATATTTATTTGAATGCGTCTTTATTGAGAAGAAAGTTTTTACTGAAATGGTAAATTGTTGGTAATATACATTCATAATTCGTTAGTTGCTTTTTTATAGTAGTCAAACAATCAACTTCAGAAAATGCATTATTATTCTTTGGTGAAAATATATTTTAATTTCCAAAACCTACATACACACGTATTTAAATCACTGTTATTATCATTATTTCACAATTTTTTCTCTGAAGTTTTTCTTTGCATATAACAGCAATTCAATCTCGGTGGAAAACGCAATGGACCCACGCCATGTTTGTGGCTTCTCGCGACCGGTTGATTAATATATTTACATATATTCACACTTATTAACACTTATTACAACTTCATACATGCATTTACATAATTTACTTAAACTTTTATTGTAATTTTTGATATTTTGTTAATATCGCCGCAACCAAATACTTGCGGCAAATTTCGGCACGAAAAACTGTCAAAATGTTCGTTCTTTCGGTGTTCATAATGCCGATTTACTGAACTTCGAAAGATTCGGCGCGCCGTCGGTTGTCATAATGCCGATTTGCCGAAACGTCATTTCGGTACCGCCGACGGTGTTGGTGATAGTGGCATACAGCTGCGGCTTGCTAGAGCAAACACCTTGTGTGCAGGTGCTTGAGTTTCTGTAAATGCAGGCAGGTATAAGTGTGTATACGTTTCGTATGTTGTTATCGTTGTTGTTTGATGTTGCTGCTGTTGTTGTTATTGGTTTACGCGAATGTTACACATAATTAAAATAACGTTGTTGCTACGGCAAATAAATCATTATTTGTTTTGGTAGTTGATGAAGGGTGCTTATACAGAGAGGCATGCATTCCTGTGTGTGTGTGAGTGTTCACATTAGGGTGTTACACATATTTCAATGAAATTTCTTACTTCTTATAAAGAATTAGTTTGATGAGTCTTAGAGGTATCTAAAGAGCAACAGCTGTTGCTACATTCACCGCTTCAATATGTTGTTTACAATTTTTTTTTACATAGTTTCAAAAAAAAAAAACATTAAAAAATTGGTTTTATGTTAGAGCAAAGAAAAATATTTTATGAACAATTAAATATTCTACTGTATATCGACGCATAAGTAAAATATTACCCTATTTAAAAACTTGTTTCAAAAACGCACTATTTCGAAAACTTCTTCAATAACGCTCTATTTCAGAAATTGGGTTTTAATATAGCCCTATTTCAAAATTGTATTCAAAACACCTCAGTTCAAAGAAAATTTCATACATATTTTTCTGCAATAGGGCAGTATTGAAGAAAATTCTGAAACAGGGCGTTTTTAAAACAATTTCTGAAGTAGGGAGTTTTCAAAACCAATTCTAAAACAGGGCATTTAAAAGCAATTCTGAAACGGCTTTAAAAAAAAATTCTAAAACAGGCGTTTTTTAAAAAAATCTTGAAACGGCGTTTTTTAAAGAAATTCTGAAACAGACGTTTTTTTTTTTTTTAATTCTGAAAAAGGCGTTTTTTAAAAAAATTCTGAAGCAGGCGTTTAAAAAAAAATTCCGATATAGCGACCCAGCCAGGAAAATCATCGTAAACGAGCTCATAAACGGGTGTTTTCTCGAAGAAAACTCTAATAAAATATCGTTTATGATATCCGTTTACGATTCGCCTACGAATACTGTTTCGCTTTAAAATGTTCAGTGCCTACGAGTGTCGTAAATGTATCGAAAAAGCACTCGTATATGAATCTTTTTACGTCCGTTTTTTTATCGTAAATGTAGAAATTTTACAAACATACATACTTACTTTTAAAATATTGAGTTTGAAATTTTTCGTTTTCTTTTTTTTTTGACATGTTAGAAAAAAGTTTCTTTTGTTATTGTTTTCTTATTCGAGAATAGCTAGTAAATCGCAATGTTCGTAAAATGTACGGTACCTTGCTGGCTGGGGAGTTTCCGAAACAAGTTTTAAAATATAAGTATTAGGGTGGTTCCAATTTCTATTTTATTTTATTTTAAAATGTAACATTTCACCAGGCGCATTTTCTTTTTTAAGCACCCTAATGTACATATGTACGTCCATTATTACACATGTCTACATCATTTACTTTTGACAATATAATTAACAGCAAAACGATTCTAATTACATGCTGGTATATTGATGGTAGCAATGACAGTGATGACAACTACTACGAACTAGAGATGTGGCAATAACACACACACCCTTCAAAATATCTGCGCCTTATGTAACATTTATTTCAGAAGGTGTTAAGGCTTATGAGTTAATGCTTGAAAATTCTAAACGAGCAAAAGTTGTATGGGCAAAGGCTTATAATAAGTTTAATTTTCCTGTTTTGAAGTCATCAGGACATAAGGACTACTCTCTATCTCTCTCTCTCTCTCTCTCTCTGAGAGTAAATCTCATACCAAAGGCTTATTCGTAAGGGCAAATATTGCTTAGATTACTTCTTATAATAAGGTTGGTGTTTAAATATCTTATAATATGGCTTATTCGCCACAAGAAATAGGACTTGAAGAATAGGACTTTCTTATAATAAGGGATTATATATATGTAGTTTAAATACCTTATAATAAGGTATAATAGAAAGGCGTTTTTCGGCAATGTGTGAACGTACGAAATTCTTTGCGCTCGCACCATACATTGTGCTCTCTCTGCCCATGTTTGCTGATAAAACTCAAATTTTCTCTCTCTATATTTCAGACTCAACTTTTTTGAGACTTTAAGCTTATTATATATTTTTTGCTGGGCATATCTGCATACATATGTATATTCATTGATGCAACGCGTAGTATAGGTTTATGAATTTGCACTTGAAAATCAATTGAATGTTAAGTGCTTAATTAATTTTAAATGTGTTAACTATGTATGTACGTATGTAATTGCACAAATATTTATGTAAACCAATTATATATTAAATACGACAACAAGAATAACAGCGAAATTTTTTCTTAAAAAAAAAAAAAACAAGTTAACAATTATTGTGAAGGCATATATAGAATTTTTTTTCACAACACAACCTAATGTTCCTGAGCAAGCATGCTCCGTAGTTCCCACATTAGTCCTTTTAGCCAAAAAACGCGCTCAAAGCCAAAACGCAAGGACATTTTTTTTACCAAACTTCCAACACTTCAACTGCTCCCCAAACAGTTTTCGCCATTTTGGTTAAACTTTTAACATTTTCTGATTTTTTTGTTTTTTTTTTTTAATCTTTGGCATTTTACTTATTAACCACTTGTATGTATGTAAAAGTATTCCTCTCTTAATTCCTTATGACTTTTAAACAAGTTTTATTTTTTTTTTTTTTACTTTGTGTGAATTCTTTTTTGAGTGTTTAAAAAAAGCGCCGCTTTCAAATGCACTTCCTTTTAATTTAGTCAACGAATGGAAAAACTAAAAAAAAGGACAAAAATTCAAGAGCATTGTTGAAAATTTTTCCCGTTTGTTGCGGCTTGCCGGCGCTCAAACATAACAAGCATGAAAAAAAAAACAAAAGGCAGAAGGAAAACTTGCAAGCAAAAAATTTAAAATAAAATAAAATAAAATAATATAAAACCAAATAAAATAAAATAAAATAAAATAAAATAAAATAAAATAAAGAAAAATAAAATAAAATAAAATAAAACAAAATAAAATAAAATAAAACCAAATGTAATAAAATAAAAAAAGAACAAAGAAAATGAAAACAAAATAATAAAACAACAACAAAAATATGATTGTTCAATATTTTTGTTTAATAATTATTTTAAGCGAAAGAAAAACAAGAAAGCGATAATAAAGCCGCACGAGGCAACCGCTAACATGGCATGGGAGCGCATTTTATACCCCAGCACACAGCACAATGGCACACACATGCAAATGCACATAAATATATTCCACCACATGTGCATGCATGTACATTAAGGTGGAGTGAACATTTTTTTGGAAATTCAATTTGCTCCAAAGCCTGAACGACACCTTTTTAGCCCAGTAATAAACCTGTTTATTGACCTACTCGCATGTTTAGAGGTGCCCCCAGCCCCACAAAGTTGAAAAAATAGCACGATATGGTACAAATGTGATATTTCTAAAATTATAAAATCAAAAAACGAAGTATGAGGATTGATAAAGATGGCTAAGCTGAGAATGAAAATGATTTTTTTTTTTTTTGGAAACAGCAACAAAAAAAGTTATTAAAGGTCAAAGTTTATATTATGCATTTTTTAAATTGCAATTACTTAAAAACTACTGAACCGAATATTCGAATATTTAATACCATTCGATAGGTATTTTGATTCCCTTTAATTTTATATACATTTTATGTGGGTTCCATAACACCCCCCTTCGGGGGTCAATCCCCGTTTGACCCCCCTTACTTTTCATATATAAAAATGTATATAAAATTAAAGGGAATCAAAATACCTATCGAATGGTATAAAAATATTCGAATATTCGGTTCAGTAGTTTTTAAGTAATTGCAATTAAAAAAATGCATAATATAAACTTTGACCTTTAATAACTTTTGTTGTTGTTGTTTCCAAAAAAAAAATCATTTTAGTACTCAGCTTAGCCATCTTTATCAATCCTCAACTTCGTTTTTTGATTTTATAATTTTAGAAATTTCACATTTGTACCAGATCGTGTTTATTGCTTTCAACTTTGCGGGGCTGGGGGCAGTTCAAAACGTTATCCTATCGCCATAAAATTTTGTGGGGTTCATTAACTCGTATAAAGGCAAGTTTTCATTGCTGGTACGTTCAAAAAAAGAACAAACAAAATCTCCATATGTTTTCACTCCACCTTAATGTATATATACCCCCTCTACCACACACACTCGCTTAAAGTGATCAACAAACCGAAGCGACTGCTACTGCTGCTCCTCCTCAACTGCTTTTATTGCATATCCATGTTAAGCGTGGCGGTGCTTGTTTGGCCACAACTTGCCGGCGTATAAATACATGCACACACGCATACATGCCTGTTTGCCCATACTTATGTTGAATATGCATTTATTGTATTGGATATCAAAACAAAAAAGGAAGTTGAGCAGAAAACTTTAAGCTCGAGTGAAGTGAAATTTTCTATACCCATTAGCGACGCTTTTATAGCAACTGCAATATATACTTATTAGAGACATGAATTATTAGCAACATATCATTAGCAACAAACTTGTGATACATTATCAACAATATTGCAATGCGACAAAGTTGCTAGCAACAATTTCACAGCAGTCTAGGAACAGATGGATTTAAGGACATTTCACTTTTTCTGGAACAAAAAAAAAATAGGGTTGCCACCTTCTTAAAAAATGTGACTAGGTAAATTAATAAAATAAAAATATTATAGCATATTGCGTATTTGAAAAAAAAAAGAAAAATTCTCATTGCCTAACAAATTTTTTTGGAGGGCTGCCACCTGTTTGATTTTTTTTTAGCTAAATAACATTTGCGAAATTCACTTAAATTTTACGAAATGGGTATCAAATTCAAGCAGTTTAGGAAAGATGATCGCTGGAAGTATTTTCTCCAGGGTTGAATTTTTTGAAAACTTTAAACGAAATTGCCTATTGGAATTTTTTAGCTAAAAAAAATTTTTAGAAATCATTGTAGTATATCACAATATGGGTATCAATTTGAAGATGCTAAAGAAATTAAATTATGGATAACAAATAAAATGAGCTTAAAACAGATGATCACTGGAAATATTTTTTTTGGGTTGCCACCTTCTTAAAAAACTTTCAATTTGGTAAATTATTAAAATAAAATATTATAGCATTTGCGTGTTTAAAAAAAATGTAGAAATTCTCTTACAAAACAAAACTTTTTTAGGGTTGCCATCTGTTAGATTTTTTTTTAGCTAAATAATATTTGTAAAAGTCAGTTAAATTTTACGAAATAGGTATCAAATTCAAGCAGTTTAAGGAAGATTATTAATGTTTTTTCCGGGGTTGCCCCTTTTTGAAAATTTTAAACTAAATTGCCACCCGTTTGGAATTTTTTAGCTAAATAAAATTTTTAGATATTAATTAAATATTACAATATGGATATCAGTTTGAAGAAGCTAATGAAAGCTGATCGCTGAAAATAATTTTGTTAGGGTTACCACCTTCTTAAAAACTTTAAATTTGGTAAATTAAGGAAATAAAATATTATAGCAATTATGTGTTTAAAAAAAGTAGAAATAATCTTACAAAACAAAACTTTTTTTAGGGTTGCCACCTGTTTCAAATTTGTTCCACAATAAAATTTCTAAAACACAATTAAATATTACAATATAGGTAACAAATAAAAGGAGTTTAAGAAAGATGATCGCCGGAAATATTTTTGCTAAGAGTTGACACCTTCTTAAAAACAAGGGACTAGGTAAATTAATAAACTGAAAATATTATAGCATATTGGTTTTTTTAGATGTAGAAATTCTCTCGCAAAATACATTTTTTTAGGGTTGTCACCTGTTTGAAAGTTTTTTCCACAATACAATTTTTGAAAATCAATTAAATATTAAAATATGGGTATCAATTTGAAGGTCCTTAACTAAGCTGATCGCTGGAAATTTTTTTTGTTAGGGTTGCCACCTTCTTAAAAAACTTTAAATGTAATAAAACAAAATATAACATTTGTGTGTTAAAAAAAATATAGAAATTATCTTGCAAAACAAAACTTTTTTAGGGTTGCCACCTGTTTGAAATTTTTTCAGAATAAATTTTCTGAAAATCAATTAAATATTACAATATGGGTAACAAATAAAGGAGTTTAAAAAAGATGATCGCCGGAAATATTTTTGCTAAGGGTAGCCACTTTTTTAAAAAAGCTTTCAATTAGGTAAATTAATAAACTAAATATTATTCTCATAATAGAAATAAAATTTGCAAAATAAAATTTTTTAGCGTTGCCACCTGTTTGAAATTTTTTTCCACAATAAAATTTTTAAAAATCAATTAAATACTAAAATATGGATATCGATTTGAAGGTCCTTAACTAAGCTGATCGCTGGAAATATTTTTGTTGGGGTTGCCACCTTCTTAAAAAACTTTAAATTTGGTAAGTTAATGCTGTGGTGCAGTGGGTAGAGTGCTCGCCTGCTATACCAGAGGTCTCGGGTTCAAACCCCAGTCCGAGCAAATACCAAAAAAATGTTTCTAATTAGTAAAAATCCAGTTATTGGGTTTTTTAAGAGCAGCGGTCACCTCTCGCCAGTGGGCGGCATAGTCTCCGAGTGTATTTCTGCCATGAAAAAGCTTCTCACAAAAAATGCATTCGCCGTTCGGAGCCGGCATAAAACTGTAGGTCCACCCAATTAGTAGGAAAAACAAAAAGGAGCACACCTCGAATTGGGAGAGAAGCTCGGCCATAAAACACGTCAGAGTTATAATAGCGCCATTGTAGCATATTATATTATATTAATAAAATAAAATATAGCATTTGTGTTTAAAAAAATGTAGAAAACTTTTTAGGGTTGCCCCCTAATTGAAATGTTGTTTGCGCAATAAAATTTGTAAAAAAACAATTAAATATTACAATATGGGTATCAAAGTCAAGCGGGTTAAGAAAGAAGATCGCCGGAAATATTTTTGCAAGGGTTGCCACTTCTTGAAAATTCTAAGCTAAATTTATTTGTAAATAAAATACGTGGAAATCAAAAAGATGGAGATAGGAAGTATCGTTTTTCATTTCTAATGCATATCATAAGCTGTGGGCCACAGCCAAGGGTGGTAGGGTACAGCTATGTAGTGTCAAAAAACAATCACTGCGGGTTATAAAATTTTAGCAAACATTATTGCTATACTTTTATTATTGTTTTTTTTTTTGTGGTCTTAACTAAAGAGTAAAACTATACTTGCGCAAGAGGAAAGGTTAACAAGTGCAAGGCAGTGTTTAAAACTCAGTTTTTTCAATACGAGAATGGATCACTTCCAAAGCACTTGCCACACCACCAGCCGCAGCACACATACATACATATGCGTACATATATAACAACAATATATGTGTATGTATATATGTAGTATGAACCGCAAGTGAAGTCAGTTTTACGTTGTTGTTGCGTTCCGCCTGCAATTTCCGTTGTATGCAACTTTTTGTAAAACAATACAATTTGCGGTGCAGCTTGCCGCAACGAGTACTTTAAACAAAAAACAACAATAAAAAAAAAAACAAAAAAAACAACCAAAAGAAAAAATAGAGCCAGCGAATGAGGAAAAAAATGTTTAAAAAATGCTCGTGGAGAAACAAACGCGCAAATTTAAAGCAAACAACAAAGCGTAATAAATCATAATAATAGGCCAAAGGAATGATGTCGGAGTAATATTATGCGTAGAAAATGCTTAATTGCGCCGCCACATTAAAAAAAAACAAAAAAGAAAAGAAAACTTTTTTAAAGTAAAAAATAGGCAGGTAGAAAATGTGTGTGAAGTAATAAAAAAAAATTAAAAGTAAAGAAAAAAAAGGAAAATGAAAAGTAAAGGAAAAAGAAAAAGAAAAAAAAGAAAAAGCAGACGGAGAATAAAAAAAAGCAAAAAAAATAAACAAAGTTGTGCAAAAAAAAAATTAAAAATAAAAATAATTACCGAAAAAAATTTAATTACGAGCAAAGCTAAAAGCACAAAAGTTCTGAATGGCGTGAAAGTTGTGCAAAAGAGAAATGCGCTCGCCAAAGAAATAACCACTTGACCTGACTGCATTGCATTTAACTTGAATTATTTAGCAGTTGGAGGGCCACTGTGTTGTAGAATCGGTATGAAAAGCTACAAAGAAAAGCAAAAAGAGAAAAGCAAAGAGGGAAAAATACATTTTTTTTTTATAAATTTTACTTTTGATTAAAAACATTAAAATCGCTTGCAGTTCAAAGCGTAATCACTTCGAAGTTTTGAAAGCGTTTGAAATTCAAGGAAATTCAACTCAAACAGATGCTTAAAGGAATCTTTTTCATTTTTGTTTTATTTTTTTTTTGAATAGAATTACTTAAACTGGACTGGGGAGACTTGAGCTTCTAACATTTATCTGTACTTAACAACTTCGCGGAAACACCATCCACTCGAAAAAATCTAAATGTATTTATGAGCAAAATATTTAAAAAAAAAAGCACACAAAATTTGTTGCCTATCTCAAGGCGTCATTTTTTTTATTTTTATTATTTTATATTCTTAGTAAAAACATTTATTCTCAGTTTACCCCTAGTGAAATTTTCTGTAAATAAAATTTTCCAAAGCATTTTAACTCTCTAGAATTACAGGACAATGTAATTTAGCAGCACATACGAACAAAATGGGACTAGTTGGTGAAAGTGAATGCAGGGGATGCGGTTTGCATGAAGACTGTGGACATTTGAAAGAACAACCTAAGTCGACCTAGGTGCATTTTCAGCTTTTTTTTATCATAAATATACATTTTAAAATACGCTTCTTTCTGTCTAATCGGTGTTACGATATCATTTCGGGTTCGGGAGATATGATGAATCGAAAATCATCTTAAGTCTATATTTTTCACAAATGCTTTTACCAAAGCAACTTAACTTAAGATATGATGGAAGTGATAAGAAAAATTGCAAGAATTCCTCTTGAAAAAAGAACCTAATTTAATTTAGGTGGCATATTTTTTTCAATATGGTTTTGAAAAACCAAGCTAATTAGCAACTTAAGTCGATTTTCTATCATATTTCAGTTTGCCAAATGAACTTATTTCCAATTAGGAGGCTAAAATTCTATAAAATTTTGATGAAGATCAATTTGAAAAAAGAACCTAAATTGAGATAAGTTGGTGTTTTCTTCAAAAAAAAATTTGGAAAAGGAACTTATTTTATTTGAAATCCACTTAAATAAAAACCGTTACGCCAAGAAATAAAAATTCAATTTAAAATGAACAACAGAAGATTGTTTTATTATGCCACGCTCTTACTTCTATGAAATTATATGACGGAAAGACTCGGTGCACTTGCAAAACTGTTTTTTGCTCTCCTGTAAAATTGTGATTTTAGACTTAGGTTGCTTTTCCAAATGTCCACAGAAGAGATGGTAGATCATGTTCACTGTTCCTGCTCTACGTTTTCCAGATTACGGTTTCGGATACTAGTGATCTCGAATCTGTAACAAAAATAGGCACACGCAACGGAAAAAGGATACTGAATATAGCACATCGCCGAAACCGGTCAAACCTAACCAAATCAATATATCGATAAGCAAAAGCTTGGTATTTGCCAAAGGAACGGGGTTTTCTTAATTTTGAGTACAGGTAGAGGTATTCATTTTCAAGAACTCTTGTGGTAACAGTACCGACTCGCTTAGTCTATGTGAGGTCACTAATGGCCAGCCAGTTCCACTTAACCTAATACAATCTGACTTAACATAACCTAACCTAACCTAACCTAACCTAACCTAACCTAACCTAACCTAACTTAATCTAAACTAACCTTACCTAACCTAACCTAACCTAACCTAACCTAACCTAACCTAACCTAACTTAACCTAACCTAACCTAACCTAACCTAACCTAACCTAACCTAACCTAACTTAATCTAAACTAACCTTACCTAACCTAACCTAACATAACATAACATAACCTAACTTAACATAACCTAACCTAAGCTAACCTAACTTACCCTAAACTAACTTAAATGTGGCCGCTGTGGTGCAGTGGGTAGAGTGCTCGCCTGCTATGCCAGAGGTCTCGGGTTCAAACCAAGGTCCGCGCAAAACAACAACATAATTTTTTTAATTAGTAAAAATCCAATTATGGGGGTTTTTAAGAGCAGCGGTCATCTCTCGGCAGTGGGCGGCATACCTTCCGAGTGTATTTCTGCCATGAAAAAGCTTCTCACAAAAAATGCATTCACCGTTCGGAGCCGGCATAAAACTGTAGATCCAGCCAATTAGTAGGAAAAAGAAAAAGGAGCACACCTCGAATTGGGAGAGAAGCTCGGCCATAAAACTCGTCAGAGATATAATAGCGCCATTGTATTATATTATTATTAGGGCAACAGAAGATATGCAAATGCATATTTTTCTGTTGCAGTCCTATTTACATATGATAAATATATATCGGCGTTTTAACTCAAGGCGAAGAGAATAAGCCTAACTTGTTAGGGCATATTTTCGCATATTTAGGTCAAAAGGCTTATTTTTGCATATCTTGACTTATTTGCATATTTTTGTCATATTTTGCTATAAATTCATATTTTAGGATAGTATTTCGTCGTATTTTTCCATCTCGCTCGTAAAATTGTTTTTATTTAAATTTTGTACTCTGGCAACTTTGTTTTGTATATGCGCATACTATTTGCCATTCCTCTTTGCCTGACAAGTTCAAGGCGAATTTAATCATTTTCGCAATGCTTCATTCAAATGTGCTACACGAATCAGCTGTGTATCTACATGCATAGGCGTACGTCAGACGGTCAATATATATTGATGAAATCCGTGGATCGCGATTCATATTGATAGTGTAGCGTCGAGTATTGATGGCTCGCGATTCTGGATCGCAAAATGTTTAGAAATTTTGAAATCCGCGATCCTGATCGCAATATTGGCAATAAACGAATTGAAAGTGAAAGTGCGAAAAGGACGGAAGTAAAATATCTTGAACCTCAGAGCGAGAAAAATATCGCAATATTCATATTGAACGTGTAGCACTACACGCTACACAGTGACTGCAATTCTTGCTTTTAAATACGTCCCGATACGTTCAGTTGACGTGGAAAGATCTTTTTCTACGTTTAAAAACTTACCGCTTCAATCGACATCGTTTTCTATTTGAAAATTTATCGCAAAATTTTGTAGTTTACAGCAATAGCAATTTGAATAAGTAAGTATGCGATTTGATTATTTTTTAGGGAAATGCAATAATTTTACAAACCCCTTCTTCAGAATTTCTCCCAATTATTTTATGTTACAACAGATATATCTTAAAAGTTTGAAATATCTAAGTGAAACGCCGAAACACATCAACTTAATTTTTGCCTGTAGAATACAATGACGTATTCAGAATATCCGTAATAAATTTGGGATGGGTTCAACTCAAATAAATCTCAAAATTTAATTTGAGTATCTTCAACTACATTTTTTTTAACAAATGTAAAAAAAATTTTTAGGGATGACTATCTAAAATCAAAATTTCGGAGGGTCAAACTTCATTTTAGAATTATGCTCCTTTGGACTTTTTTGTTTAGAATCGACCAGAGAATGCAGCTGTGGCCGAAACAAAGTAGGTTTTTTTTTTCGTCAGTACAAATTGACCCGCCCTAATATATATAGATTTTCGTATGTTAAAATACTTGTTTTATTTTGGTAACGAAGATGTGTTTTGCAAATGTGAATTTTTTTTATTTCTTTTGTACCTATAAAATGTACCTTTAATAAAAATAATTTTTTGTTACAAAAAGTATTATAATTTAATAAAATGTGAATTTTTTATTTCGCTTTTGTACCTATAAAAACAAATATGTACCTTTAATAAAAATATTTTTTATTACAAAAAGTGTTCTAATTTTATTTAAAACTAATTTTTGATATTTGTATGGGCCAGGGTTTGAACCTGGAATCTCTTGCATGAAAGGGGAGCACACAACCTACCATGCCGTATATCTTTTTATTAAGTATATAAAAAAAATTTTAATGGCATATTTTCAGTGCTTAAACCAAGTTTTAAGAGCATATTTTTAGCGCTTAAACCATATTTTTAAGGACATATTTTTAGCGCTAAAAACGAATTTTTTAGGGCATATTTTCTGTTGCCCTAATTATTATTAACTTAATCTAAACTAACCTAACCTTACCTAACCTAACCTAACCTAACATAACCTATACATATATATGAAACAAAGAATGAAATATACGCATAGCGCCTAGAGACCAAAGAAAAAAAACCTTACCTAACCTAATCTAACCTAACCTATCCTAACCTAATGTTATGTTCAGACACAACCTTAATTGAACATTAAGAGCCTTCATTCAATTTTCAAGCCCAATGATTCTCAATTTACCATACAAAAATTGGCCAAGTTAATGCTTCATTAGAAATTAATGAGTTGTTAATGAAGAACAATTCTGCATGCAACCCTGTTAAAAGGCTTGTTTCATAAGTAATATGAAATGTCATGAAAAGAGAAATGTGATTAGCGTCAGTGTCCACTAAACAGGTTGGTTCGTCAGATCAGCTGCATTCTTGTTCTTCTTCATCACCTATCAAATTTGTTTTTATTTCTGCTTATTTTATACATGCATTCGTGTTTACGATTGGCAAAAATTGTGAGATGAATGTCAAATTATTTCGTCATCCTTGCAATTTTGACATTTAGGTCACGAGAGTTTGATATTCAGCTCACGGCGTGTATGTGTGTATGTATCTTGAGCCGACCTGTTAAATGGACCAAGTAAATTAAATATGTCTGAACACCAAATCTAAAGATGTTCAATCAACCCCAATTGACTTAATTAATTTTTATGTCTGAACATGATATAACTTAATCTAAACTAACCTAACCTAACTTAACCTAACCTATAGACAATAGAACAAATTTTGAACTGAGAATGCAAAAATATTTGGATAGTTTATTAAGTATATGGAGAATAGGTTTTTCATAATGAGCTGAAATCAGTCAGCCCTTCCAAAATGAGCCTACAACTGTAAAATTGTAATCTATTAGTAACCTGTTAGTAACCTATCACTAGCAACAGAAAGTTCTGACGCTTAAAATCGAAGTAGCAGCCCTTTCTTCTTCTTAGTTGGCGCAATAAATAGCTTCTAGACAATTTTGGCCCAGTCCAATAAAGCGCACCTCTTGTGTCTGTTTCGTGCTGCCTGGCGCCAATCGGAAACTCTAAAAAGGACGAATCAGTCTTCACCTAATCTTCCCAACGCAGTCGAGATCTCCCATCTCTACTGCCTTTAACAGGCTTCGATAGAGTAGTTTCTGTGCAGAAACACCTTCATCCATTCCCGTGACATGACCTGCTCAACTCAGTCACTGGATTTTTATTCCTCGATATCTGCGTAAAGCTTGTATAGCTCATCATTAAAACTCCGTCAATACTAACACGAAAAGGTCCATAAATCTCCCGAAGACCTTTTCTCTCGAATATTCCAATATCTCAACTGATTTTAATATCGTCCATGCTTCTGCGCGTGCATGAGTACTGGAACGATGAGCGTCTTTTAGAGCAGTATTTTTGTTCGTCGAGAGGTGACTTTACTTTTCAATTGTCTACTTAGTCCAAAGTAGCACCTGTTGGTAAGAGAGACTTTTCGTGAATCTCCGTGCTGACATTATTTTGGGTGTGTTTCAGCAATATTAAAATCCCAATATTTAGACTCAAGCCTTTTCGGATCGATTTAAACACGCTCTTGAGCCAAGAAGGCTTTAGAAAATATGGATATCTCTGCTTTCCTTCATTGCATAGTTATAGATATGTTTCCTTTAGCAAACCATAGATACATAACTCTACACATTCTTTAATAACTTATTATAATGCCAAGGTACATACGTATGCAGATTATTAAATGCATATTTTTCTTGCTCAACAAAAAAAAAGTTATGCATAATTATTTATAACAATTAAATTTATTCGCTCACGGAAGAGTGAAAAAAAAACGCAACCGCAACCCCATTTTTGCTTTTTAAATGAAATGCATTCTCTTTAGATACTGCCTGCAAGCAATTAGAGAAAGCAAAAAAAAAATTAAAAATATACCCACATAATGAAAAATGCAAACTAAGCTAACTCTATACATAATAATCATCCGCTTAACCTACTTTCAGGCGTTCACACACATACAAACTCTCTACTTGCTGGCGACGAACAATAGCGGTTATTATTGCATTGTTTAGAGAAAAGCGGAATTTGCTAATCATATACACTTGTACGATATATGCATGCGAAAGCACTTTTGCTTAATACACGTGAACACACACAGGGGTACATGAAAACACCCTGCAAAAAGATTCATAAGTCTAAGCTGTCAAAATGGAATATGCTGTCAGCGCTGTTTGCTGTTATGCGCTAATTCGCTCTGCTCAAAACATGTTAATACTTATATTTCAAATGAAGAGGGAGATGAAATTTAGCTTTATGAGCATAGGTGGGCACTACCACATTCAAGCGATGACCGAAAAATTAGCGTGTGTGGGTGCGCCTACTGTAGGCCAAAGTGAAAAATTACTACAGATAATTAGGGATGGCAAAAAAAATTTAATAATCGATTAACCGTTTTTTAGGTTAATCGAAAGGGTTCGATTATTAATCGCGAATAATCGTAGGCAACTAACCGATTATAACCGTTTTTCGATTACAATTATTGATAAATTAATACGTAGTACCCCAAGAGGACAAACAAGCTAATTTTTTATACATACTATGTATGTGTGTTCGTTTTTATTATAATAATAAAAAATCGTCATTTCAGCGAAAAATCGTCAATATTTTGTTGCTATCTCATCTTTACAAAAAACACGTTATAAACAAAATAAAACAAAGTAAAAAAAATTTTTTAAAAAAGCTTTTATTTAATATTAATATAACAATTTACTAAAAAGGAAAAAAATAATTTTTTTATATTTTTGAACAAGATTTATATTAGTCCTTAGTTCATTTGGATCTTAATTTCAATCTAAACATACATTTAACGTATTTCTTCAAAGCATTTCTGTATATGTATCAACATAAATAAAAGCGCGGGTGCTCTTTACGTAATGCATATCTTACGTAATTGGAATTTAAAGTATTTATCGCTTCCTTCCATTTCACCAATACGGTTTTATAACATGAATATGTAATGAGTACCCGCGCTTTTATTTATGTTGATACATATACAGAAATGCTTTGAAGAAATACGTTAAATGTATGTTTAGATTGAAATTAAGATCCAAATGAACTAAGGACTAATATAAATCTTGTTCAAAAATATAAAAAAATTATTTTTTTCCTTTTTAGTAAATTGTTATATTAATATTAAATAAAAGCTTTTTTAAAAAATTTTTTTTACTTTGTTTTATTTTTGCCTTTTTAGTTTTACAATGCATATTACATCTAATATCTGGTTTTACTATACTCTTTTGTGAATAGATTACTTCGTAATACGTGTTCAAAATAGGAACAAATCTGGTTCATAAATACTAATTTTCTAAATATCTTGACACTAGCGCCACCTAGCGGCGATTTATTTCCACGGATATATTTACTTTCTCATAGGCAATATATATACCGAATATGAACAAATTCGGTCGGTAAATACGAATTTTACAAATATCTTGACACCAGCGCCACCTAGCGGCGATTTTTTTCCTCGGATGTATTTACTTTCTCATAGGCAATATATATACCGAATATGAACAAATTCGGTCGGTAAATACGAATTTTACAAATATCTTGACACCAGCGCCACCTAGCGGCGATTTTTTTCCTCGGATGTATTTACTTTCTCATAGGCAATATATATACCGAATATGAACAAATTCGGTCGGTAAATACGAATTTTACAAATATCTTGACACCAGCGCCACCTAGCGGCGATTTTTTTCCTCGGATGTATTTACTTTCTCATAGGCAATATATATACCGAATATGAACAAATTCGGTCGGTAAATACGAATTTTACAAATATCTCGACACCAGCGCCATCTATCGGATTTTTTTTTATTTCACATTGCATTGTCTTCGGGTCCTGAACTATGTTCCAAATTTCAAGTACCTAGCTCAACTAGAAGTATCTTAAATGTTCGTTGCAAAATTCCACGACATACAAAAAGTGAAGTTAAATAAAAGCTTGTAAAAAAGTGTCGGCTTTCCACTGAGAAAGCGCACCACGAAAAAATTACTTTTTCAGGGGCTCGCAGATATCTCAAAACTTGCAGGAAGTTTACAGTTTACGAGATAATTGTCGTTAAGGTTGGATGGGTCTATAGATATTACCCCAGAAAGAGAATTATGTCGGCTGAGGATTATTTTTTTAAAGCGCGGCTGAAGGCCGCCAACGCAAAATGTTGTTCTACACACATACATATGTATATGCATTTGCTCGTTTTAATACGTGCTTTTATCTCGGCAATAGATCGCAGTTTTCGTGTTTTGTTTGGTAAATTTCAAAATTTTAACAACAAATATCTTGTAAACAACAAGCCTCCGGAAATTTTTGATTTCAGTTCCAAGTCCTGTGAGAGCTCCTCTACCCCCCGGAAATAGTCATTTATTTCGGGGCGTTGTTCCTTAATGGGAAATTTTCCCAAAAACAATTTTAAAGAGGTACGAATTCATACAAATTCGTATATAAATGAAATCATATTTAAAAAAGCTGTGCACATTTATCTACACACTGCGCTTACTTATATGATAAAATAAATAAATAACATCATCAATCATTCATTAATACTAATTCATAACATTTTGCCTTGAAAAATAATTTACAAACTCACTCGAATGAAAAGGCGGTAATTCTCAACTTCGATTATTTCCTTTCGATTATTTTCGACTTGAGAGGAAAAAGGTTAATCGAAAAAATAATCAAAAGAAAAAAACCGATACATTTTAACCATTAACCGAAAGAAAATAACCGATTATAATCGTTTTTCCGGTTATAGTTCCCATCCCTACAGATAATCAGTCTGCATGTAGATGTTGAGCGAGCAGGGTCATGCGCGCACGATTTGCGAAATTATGAAACAACGTACGTATACACATATGTATGTGTTTCTGTACACACGTTACTTGCAAATAAAATAATTTCAAGCGACGGTCACCCAACGAGCACTTGTTTTTACGCCAGTGGAAAGGCAACTAAATAATTTTTGATAAGCGACGATCGCCTAGTCCCATCGTAAGCGCTCCCCTGCAAAAAAATGCGCGATCAATCCCGAAAGAGATTTGTCCTCGATTGATCTCTTTCAAGAACAATCGGTCCACAATTAGTCCCCGATTGTTCCCGTACGGGTATAAATGTAGACTAATTGTAGACCAATTGTTCCCGAACGGGTATAAATGTAGATTGATCGCTTTCATACCGAACGGGTACAAATCTAGATTCCTTAAATGTAGAAATTTTAAAAAAATATGCAACGCATTTAAAAAATTGTAGAACAACCGGTAAAACGAATTGAACACCCTTTTTTAATAACAATTTTAACAAAATGTTGCCTAAAATATCCTATGAAAAAATCCTTTACATTACGCTCATATAATACATACTCAAAACTTACAATTTTTTAAATTTATTTACTGAGATTTTTTTTACAAAAGTAAAACATTATATAATCTTTATTTAAATATGCATGAACATTTACAATTTTTTAAGGAAAAATCTACATTTGTACCCGTTGGGGATGAAGGCGATTAATCTACATTCGTACCCGTTCGGGATGAAAGCGATTGATCTACATTTGTACCCGTTCGGGATGAAAGCGATTAATCTACATTCGTACCCGTTCGGGATGAAAGCGATTGATCTACATTTGTACCCGTTCGGTATGTTAGTGATTAATCTACATTGGTACTCGTTCGGGTATACAAGTTGAACAATTAGTCTCTTCATAGGACATGCTCGAACAAATGCGATCAATTCACTCCATATAAAGGGATGTAAAATTGTATTTGTCGCATGCTCCCTTGCGATTGATCCCGGACACGTCCCGGATTAATCGCATTTTTGCAGGGTCGTTTTACGCTCTTTATTTGTCTGTGGTAGTGACAATCGGTGTGTATACGTACACGGGCGCTTACTCTCATTGAGCATGTGCTAAGGTTTTGCCCACCTGTGTTTATGAGCAAACATGTGCAAAGAGAGCGTGTGCAGAAAATTACATAGTGAGTAAATATGTAATTGTATGTAGATTATAATAATAATACAATGGCGCTATTATATCTCTGATAAGTTTTATGGCCGAGCTTCTCTCCCAATTCGAGGTGTGCTCCTTTTTGTTTTTCCAACAAATTATGTAAATTGCTGCTTATAAAAAACTATTCAGTTTTGCTTCAACTGACATGCAAGCAAGTGTTTGGTTAAATGTGCACACATGCCTCATTCCGATACATATGTAAATAGGTACATAAGTATATTAGGGTGGTCCTTAAAAATTAAATTGGCGATTTTCTTCGGTCTCACCCCCTATATCGGTAACAGAACAGTCAAAGATATCACGTATAAATTTTGGTCCCGATCGGAGATGGGGTGTCGCACAGCGGTAAAAGTTCACAAAACTCTATGGTGATTCAAAAAATTAAATTAATTTTTTTTTATATCTAATGGCCGGAATTAATAGTCCAGAACGTAGGGATATTAAATACATACTAGTATCGCCGGTGCTCGAAATTCGACCGTGCAATTTATTTTTTCAACTTTGTATTGGTACAAAAATTATTCCTTTTCGCGGGGATAAGCAACACTTTCCAAATTCCAGTTGTACCGCAACACTGATTTGCCCTTTTGATCATGGTCCGAC
The DNA here is from genome assembly GCA_960531455.1 of Urophora cardui. Taxonomy (NCBI): domain Eukaryota; kingdom Metazoa; phylum Arthropoda; class Insecta; order Diptera; family Tephritidae; genus Urophora; species Urophora cardui. The sequence goes on along the minus strand of OY482670.1, from coordinate 17,561,775 downwards.
GCGAAATCATGGTCAAAATCAAGGCAGATCTAGGAAGGTAGGCCCGGTGGCGAATTCAGAAATTTCCCATGTATTTCTTTATTGTAATTGGTACAGTGTAATGTCAAAATGATATTTCGCCGTGGTTAAAATCTGAATTCGCTTGGGGCTCGTCCATTCCTATTGGCCATGATGTGAATTCGCTTTGATTTTGACATTACACTCTACCTTTGTAAATAAAAAAACAAGTTTTTCAATTCGCCGCCGAGCCTACCTGTTAGATATGCCTTGGTCAAAATTAAAATTACTCAGTGTGCTCTCCCGCATTCTCTCTCATTTTTCGCTTTAATGAAAAAGCAATAGGAGATATTTGGCCGCGTTGATTTTGATCTGAGCGTAAACTGGGCCAATGCATATAAAATAGAGAGAGCGCTTTTAAATTAAAGCGACTCTTCAACTGTGTTTACGATATTTATAAACACGTTTACTATATCTATTTCTCTTAACTAAAAATTTTATTTATTAATTATAAACAAATTAAATAATTTATAGAAAAAATGATATGCCTATGCACTGCTCCTGACTCATACGAACACATCCATATCAATTTTATGTGGATATGAGTATGTTAAATGTGCTAAACAGCCTGGCAATTGTTTGTATGGAAAAAATGTTAGCCTATTAATATATAGATAAATTTTGTTCCCAATAGGAGACGGTTAAGGGGTGTCGCACAGTGGTCAAAGTTGAGACCAATCTAAGGATCAAACAATTTCATAAAAAATTTTTTTATATCCAATGCTCACAGCCCACAGTCCTGTAGTCGAGGATATCAAATATATATTTTGGTACCGATTGGAGACGGTTAAATGGTGTCGCACAACAGTTATATGTGGTAATATATATTTTGATCCCTGATCTTATATTTTCCATGACGAATAAGCGTTTGGAATAAGGTTTCCTCTCAGAGAGAGAGAGAGAGTAGTCATTATGACCTGATGACCATCAACACAGCAAAATCTGCCTTATTATAAGCCTTCGTCCATACAACTTATGTGCCCTAGAATTTTCAGGCATTATTTCATTAAGCCTTATCACCTTCTATTATAAACCTTAAATAAGACGTAGATTTTCTGTAGGGTACATATAGAAATACTCACACATACACGGATATCTGCATACACACACAATTGACGCCCATAAAATTTACGTAAATTACGATGGCGAAGTTTGAGAAACATTAGTTTGTACAAAACTACACACATAAATGTATCTAAAATTGCCGCCCAAAAGTATGCATTGAATAATTTTTGTCGTCGAGTAGCAACGAATAGGAACGGGTAGTGGGTGGGAATGACGAGTGCAGAGCAATTGCGTGTTAGCAACTTGATTATAAACATATGCGCGATTTGGGCTTGCTTTGCTGCAAAAGTTATTAGTGTTGCGAGAAAGCAACAAAAATTATCATAAAACACGCCCCCTTGGCAAATGCGTTATCGCACCGCTGCGACGCACAGTGGTTCAGCCGCGGAAAAAATTCATTTTTTTCAATACCTAATTTTCAGATTCTAATGATGTAGTCTTATAAAAAAATGTCCAAATATGAAGAATTCATGACTACTTTGCAAAAAGTTGATTTTTTTACAAAATAATGGTATCAGAAGTCAGAAAAATTTTATTCAACAAAAACTGCTTGAAATGTTTGCTAACTTTAGCTATAAATTTTCCTTATAACTTATATCTCTATTGTCTCTGTTGTGAGTTTAAAAGAAAATATAGCACTTCCTTGACTAATTAAAGAAAAAATCAGTGCAATCGGCCAAATATTAAAAAAAATATAGGCCAGCAAAAATGGTACTTCAAAAATGCTACCATTTCTAATTTCGATGGACAAAAAGTTTGTGTGCTACAGCGTGCTACACTCGCTAACTGTAATAAAATGAAAGTTTGGAATGTCTTCTATCGATTTCTTTAAAAAGTTTTTTCCCATATTTTCCCCAATCGATGTAAACTTGATTTAAATGTCGAAAGTCCCATCAAATTTTGATAAAATTGACAAAATGTAGCATGCTTTTAGGCTCATGCGTATATATGAACGTTTACATCTTATGTGACATTTTTGTTTACGAATATGAAGGCACAGAGAGGATTAGATAAAAATGCAGATTGGTAAATTATACACCTAATTTGTTAGAATCAATGGTAATGCAAACAAAAATAACGGTAAACACATTCGTCATAACATTGCGGTTTGCAAACAACAATAGCAACAAACACATTTGTTTAAACATTTTACCAGCTTATTTTAAGGTATTAGATGAAAAAAAAAATGTTATCCCGACGAAATTGTAGTAACAGACACATACATATGCTGCTGTTAATTTGCAAAGTTAACTTGATCACACAACAAGAAGACTTATTGATACTTTCTCAGCAGAAAAGTTGAACACCTTATCATGTTCTGAGTTAACCCTTACTAGTAAATGGGTCTTAGGATTTATAGGCTTATGTTTTCTAGGAAAAGTGATAGAATTTCTACCAATACAGATGTTATTAATCGATTACTGGCAAGTTCTGGTCATTATATAAAGTCCATAAGACGACAACCCAACAAAAAGTGTGTGGAATTGGATTTTGTTGCCAAGGATATGCTAAATAATTAAAAATTTTTCTTATATTTGCTTTTTTTTTTCTTTCCATATATATATACATAGTTATATTTTCGATTATATGTATTATTAATATAATCATTAAGTACATCAAATTTTTACAAGGGCTCTTTTCAGTTACTGAAAATGTACATCTTCATTTGTTTTTGAATAAAAGGTGTAGAAAAAGTGGGCGTGGTTGTTTGCCAATCACGCCTATATCTGGTATTGTCGATATATTTCATGACAGTAACTTATGCGCCAAGTTTCGTGAAGATATCTTAATTTTTTGAGCTGAAATTTAAATTTTTCTTTAAAAATTTTTACTATAGGTCCAGGGGAGGTACCCCTAGGGAGTGGCCGATTTCAAAAATTGTTGGTGCTGTCAATGCCTTTAATGAGGGTAACTCATGTACCAAGTTTCGTGAAGATATTTTAATTTTTTTTTAGCTGAAACCAAAATTTGTATTTAAATCATTTTTTTATAGGTCCAAGGGAGGTACCCCTAGGGGTTGACCGATTTCAACCATTTTTTGAAAATTTCTTAATTAGCTCACATATAACCTCTGTGCAAAATTTCAATGGCCTAGGACCACGCCTTCTATTTTTTTCCGCAAAATGTATGGAGCCGAACCACTGTGCGACGCGACGAGTTGAGCAGAGCCAAAGCTGATTGTAGCTGAGCTGAACTGAGTAGAGCTGGGTTGGGACGAGTGTTGGTATAATTTTTGCCCAAAGAAACAAAAATAATTTTCGTTTTATGCTGCAGTGACTTTGTGATTGCATTAAAATGCATGCATGCATATTCATAAGTTTATTTAGTTTTGCTGTTGCTGTTATTGTTATTATTTTGTAATTATTGTTATGCTTTTTGTTGCAATTGCTGTTAATTTTGGACTGCATTTCATTTGCGCTTTATTGTTTCATTTTGGCTGCAAACGTTCCACTCTGCCACCACTTTACGCCTTTCTACTCGACAATCTCTCTTACTTCACTTTCACATACTCTCCACCAAACCACCCACCTCTTTTTTGTTGCTTTATCTTTCATAACTTTAATATACATATGTTGCGATAATTTTTTTTTTTTTGTGCTGCAAATTCTGGCAACACTTAACAACCAAAACGTACGGAACGATCAAATAAACAAGCAAACAAACATAATGAAAATTGCAAGCATTTTGCGTTTTGCGCGCTCAATTGCTACAATAACCAACATACAATCAGTAAAATGGCAATAATAAGAACAACAATAACATAAAGTTTTTAATTGTTGATTGTGGTCGCAGCAGCGTATTGCGTGCGTATTGTACAGTGGGTTGGGATTGATTAAAAAGTGATTGCGACTGAGTTGCACTTTTGGGGTGATCGGTGTACTCAATGGGGAACTGTGACTCATTTGAAAACATGCAGAGAGGCCAGCAGTGCTCTAAAACAGCTGTTGCATGAGCTGAAATAGAGGGACTATGGCGGTGAGGATGAGCAGAGCGCACAACTCATTTGTAACTGGCCGGCTTTGAGTTGCGGCAAACTTACGAAGACGAATAACGAATAAAAATATGAAAAGTGGGCGAAGGAAAATAGGAATATTAATATAAATACGAAAAGCTAATACCGAATACGAATATTAAATTTTAGTATCGAATATTAATGCCTAATACCGAATATTAATACCAAATAATGAATATTAATACCGAATAACGAATACCGAATAAGAATATGAGAAGTGAAGGCGGATACGAATACGAATACCAATACCAATACCCATACCGATACCAGTGCCAATGCCACTGCCAATACCAATACCACTGCCAATACCAATACCAATACCAATACCAATACCAATACCAATACCAATACCAATACCAATACCAATACCAATACCAATACCAATACCAATACCAATACCAATACCAATACCAATACCAATACCAATACCAATACCAATACCAATACCAATACCAATACCAATACCAGTACCAGTACCAGTACCAATACCAGTACCAATACCAATACCAATACCAATACCAATACCAATACCAATACCAATACCAATACCAATACCAATACCAATACCAATACCAATACCAATACCAATACCAATACCAATACCAATACCAATACCAATACCAATACCAGTACCAATACCAATACCAGTACCAATACCAATACCAGTACCAATACCAATACCAATACCAATACCAATACCAATACCAATACCAATACCAATACCAATACCAATACCAGTACCAATACCAATACGAACATTAAATTTTAAAACCGAATATCAAATCTTAATGCTGAAAACAATACAATCAATAAACTGGTGAAATATCGCAATTGGTAGAAAAGGAGAATGCAACAAAATCGATGAAACGGGTGAATTATCGTAATTGGTGTAAGTTACCATAGTTTTTGAAACCAGTGAACTCTAGCAATTGGTGGAAGTACTCATAATTGGTGGAACCGGGTAATGCAACAAAAAGAATGAAATCGGTGAATTATCGCAATTGGTGGAAGTGCCCATAATTGGTGGAACTGGTAAATGCAACAAAAGCGATTAAAAGGGTGTATTATCACAATCGGTGGATGTTCTCATAATTGATGGAAATGGCGAATACAAACAAAATCGATGAAACCGGTGAATTATCGCAAGTGGTGGATGTATTCATAATTGGTGGAACCGGTAAATGCAACAAAATTTATGAAATCGATGAATTATCGTAATCGGTGGGTGCGCTCATAATTGGTGGAACCGGTGAATGCAACAAAAACGATGAAATCGGTGAACTATGGCAATTGGTGGAAGTGCTCAAAATTTGTGGCAGCGGTGAATGCAATTGGTGGAAGTGCTCGAAATTGCTGGCAGCGGTGAATGCCACCAAAAGGGATGAAATCAGTGAATTATAGCAATTGGTGGAAGTGCTCAAAATTGGTGGCAGCGGTGAATGCAACAAAAACGACGATATCAGTGAATTATAGCAATTGGTGGAAGTTCTGAAAATTGGTGGAACCGGTAAATGTAACAAAACCGATGAAATCGGTGAATTATTGCAATTGGTGGAAGTGCTCGAAATTGCTGGCACCGGTGAATGCAACAAAAACGATGAAACCGGTGAAATATTGCAGTTGGTGGAACCGGTGACTGCAAAAAAATGATAAAACCTGTGAATTATGGCATATGATGGATGTATTTTAAAACGGTGGAGCTGGTGAGCACGACACAATCGTTGAATGCGTTAAAATAGTGCAGCTGTTGGAAGTTCTGTATATTGGTAATTTTTAAGTCTCAACAAACCCAAGACGACACACTGTAATGCATACATATGTACATATGTAGTGGCTTTTTCTTCTCGCCATTTTCCATTGCGTTGCTTTTTGCCCTCATTGGCATTGTGTTTGCGGTGCGTTTGTGTTTTTGTTTGTTGTTTTGCTGTGTTTGTATACATTCCATTTTTGTTTTGATGCTTTTTTTGTTTGTTTGTTATGCTTTTTATTTGAATGTTTTTTTTTTTTGTATTATTTTGTGTACAAAACTTTGTTAAATACTTAATTGTTGTATTTATTTCACAAAACTTTCATATATGCAAAGTTTTTAGCGTGTTCTCTGTGATTCTGTTTAATCTTTTTTTAATCCACGATTTTTGCTATTTTCAAGCGTTCATTTTTCATTTCTGATATGCAGTGCTTAATTTTTGTTTATTTTATTCGTGGTATTTAATTTATTTTATGATTTTTGCAGCGTTTCAAATGAATTAATTTATTATATTTTTTTTTTAGTTTTGATATTTAATATTAATTAAATGTTATGGAAAATGTGCACAATTTGCGCAGAAAAAAAATGTGAAAGAGGATAATTATGATGAATTATTTTAATTTTTGAATAGTACTTTAAATAATTTTGTTAATGAGAAAATTTTGTTATATTTATTTAGAGTACAGGTAGGCTAAAGCATTTTTTCTATGTACCTATTTGTTTTTTTTTTTCTTTATTTTGTTGGAGTCCCTTACATATATTTGGAGGTTGCATAGGGTAACTTCTTCTTCTTCTTCTTAAATGACGCGTACCCGTTAAATGATTTTGGCCGAATCCAATAAAGTGCGTCAGTTGTGTATATTTCGTGCTGCCTGGCGCCAATTGGAAATACCAAGAGAGCATGAGTCTGTCTCAACCAACGTAGTGGAGGTTTCCCATTTCTTCTAGCCAGACCTGGGTAATGTCAAGTACCATTACGACTTGTGACAAGTACATTTTAAAAGAATTGTACTAGTACTGGTACTTGCATTCCCAAATTTTCAAGTACAAGTACAAGGAATTGAAAAAGAATTGAAATTTTAGCAAATACTTGAAAAGAATTGAAAAATCAGTTCAAGTACATTTTTCAATTCCTTTCAAGTACATTCAATTCTTTTCAATTACTTTGAAGTATTTGCTAAAACTTCAATTCTTTTCAATTCTTTGTACTTGTACTTGTACTAGTACTTGAATATTCTGAAAGTACTTAGTACGGACTCATTACTTCAAGATCAAAATATAAAGTATTTAAGTACGTAATAGTCCAATTACTACTCAATATTACCCAGGTGTGCTTCTGGCTTTAGCGAGCTTCGATAGTAGTACTTTCTGGGCCGGAGCAACTTAATCCGCTCTCACAACATGACCTGCTCAACGCAGTTGCTGGATATTTATTCGCTGAATAATGTCGATGTATGCGTAAAGCATGTCATCATTAAATCTCCATCGATATGCGCAAAGTTGTGTAAATCTTCCGAAAACTTTTCTCTTGAATACTCTCATTGCCAGTGTAACTCCTTTGTGGAATAATTTGCTGGCGTGGCACTCGTTTCCCGATAGTAATACTTAACGTGTTTAATGTAGCTGAGTGCCACTTGATATTTTACTAATTAATCTCTCCTTGCGCAGATTGCACTGTCATCATCGAGTCTAGTTTAGTGAAAACGGTCAAGATTGGAGCACTATAACATATAGCTGCCATACAACTGCCTGTTCGGATAAATGGATTTCGGGGTATAACCTCTCCATTTAGACATTTAGGGACATCCGATCTTGACAATTTTCGCTTACATTGGTCAATATGAGTAGAAATGCCATAAAGTTGCATGTTCTTAGCACATTAACTTGAGAAGTTATGCCCGAGAATATCTGCATATCTGAACTATCGGCGCGGTGTTTAAAAGAGAAAAGCTTATTTTTTATGATAATAGTCATAAATGTAAAACGAAATTACAACTTTCGGCTAACCCTAATTCCAAAAAATGAAAGAAAATTGCATTCTTGACACTGGAATTTCAGATCAGGATATCTCGAAAACTGGATTTGGAAATTCTGACTCCAGACTCGAATTCAACACATCAAAATCCCTCGGAAAAGTACACTCTGGCTTCTGGGTAAGAAGTTCGAATGATCTTTTGTCTATGAAATATAATTTTTTTTTACCTGCACAGTAAAAAATGATAGTTTATTTATAATACCATTTGGTACTTAATTTAATCATTCTTGGAATTAAATATGAATTTTAATGCCAAAAAGTCTTATTTTGAAACTATGAGAAGTTTTACAATTTTGTTTAATCACAATAGTTTCAAAATAAAGCCTTGAAAATTATTAAAATTCTCTCTCGAGAGGTTTTCTTACTTATATTTTAAGAAAAAATCCTGAAAAGTATAAAAACTTTCTCTTTCTCACTTTTGGTTTGAAATCAAAACCAAAAAAATATTTAAAAAAAAATGTGTCAAAATAAATAAATAAATACAAAATGTTTCTTAAAGTGGAAGACGATGGAGAAATAAAATTTATCACAGCAAAACGAATTGTTCATGGCTGACGAAACAATTGTATCAAGTGAGTAATACATGAGATAAATTAAATATTACTAGTAAACCCGGCCACACGATGCTGTGGCTTTGAATTACACTGTGCGACAATTTGAGGGTGGAAGACCACTTATTGCCACATTTGAAAATTTTTTGATATACCTTCATAGCTACTGGTTATTTTTATTTTCTGTGGACCTAGATTTTTTATACATAGATTTTGACCAAGGAGCCCCATAGTGAAGACTACGGTAACCTTAAAGCGACCTACAAAAGGCCATTTGGCGCGCTCCTCCTTTTCTTTCTAGTTCTCTTTCTCTTCCCCTTTCCCCTTTATTTGCACTTTATTTTCCCTTTATCCATTTTATTTTTCATATTTCCTCTTTCGCTTCCTGTCCTTCGCCATATCCGTCCCTTTCATTTTCCTCTTCCCTTTCCTTTTATTACCCATCTTCAGTGCTAGGCCTTGCATTACACCTCAAATTTAAAAATGAGATAAACTGTAGCGTAAAAATGGATTATTGAACAGGTGGTACCCTTTTTGTAAAAATTTTAATAAATTACTCATTTCCATGCCAAGTCCTTTCATATCACACCTCAAATTTAAAAATCAAATAAACTATAGCGTAAAACTGAATTTTTGAACAGGTGGCAACCCTTTTTGAAAAATTTCTATTAAATTGCTCAATATCAGGTCAAGCCCCTTCATATGGTACCAAAAATTTTAAAATCAAACTATACAGTAAAATTAAAATTTTCAAACATCTGGCAAACCTTTTCAAAAAAATTAAACCTTCATGCACATCTACGGGTCAAGCCCTTTCATCTGACACCACATTTTCGAAAATCGGTATAACGGTGTAAAAGTTATGGTGCTTACAAAAAATCGCTTAACGTAATATATATAAAGAAGATGAGGGTAAATTTTGTTTTATTTTATTTTATTTTTTCAGTCTTAAGGCAGCTGTTGGTCTCCCTAGATACCTCAATATACCGCGACAGTGTCGAAATTTATGTTGTAAATTTAAAAGAAATTGAAGATAGTGTGTTTAACACGTTAGCTGCCAGTTTATAACCGGTGATCACGACAAAAACCTAGCTCCAGGTATCAGGACAAAAATTGCTTTTTGCTTTTGTATTATGACGGGATTTTTACCAAGAGTAAAAGCCACGCATCCGACGCGTCTGAGCAAGTTTTTAAGCTGTGACAACCTGGCGAGCATCTGCTTTTTAATTTTATAATTCTATCTAAATTTTAAGCGCCTAGGCGTGCATAACCGGTGGTGTTTTGGAAACTTTAAATCGGTGCGGAAATTGGTGTGAAAAATTTTGTTTTAATTAATTTTCGATTTTTGCGGTTAGAGAGTTGGTTGTTGAATTTTTTTTGTAATTTTTACGATTTGGTTTAGCGGCGATAAATTGTTTTTCGTTGGAAATTTTATGTTGAATTTTTTTTTTGCGTTGGAAATTTTTTTTTATTGTCGAAAGTCAAAATGGAGATCAATCGTTTGTCACAGGAAGAATTGGCTTACGAGATGGAGGCACGCGGATTAGCAGTAGCATCGGTGGAATCTATGAGGAAATCGTTAAGGGCATCGCGGGCTGTAGGACGTCGTGGGTCTGTAGACTTATTTAAGGATTATCCGTTCACTTTTGAAGAGGACAAAACAGCGGTAGAGGCAAAAATAGTAGAGATAGGCAAGTTAGTTTCGGCTCTTAATGACGGAGGTAAACCATCAGATGGTATTAAGGCGACCACAAAACTGGAGTGGTGTTTGAATAGGATTGGTAGAGCTAAACCCGAAAATGATGACGATATGACGTCACAGGCGGAGATAAGGAATAGAATAATTTTGATGCTGGGTTATTTGGAGGAAATCAATGATGACAAACAGGAGTCTGAAACGGGTGATCAACCCAGTGGCACATCACCAGGGCAAGTGGTCTCACCGGGACCAGATGTGAGACCGGTGTCAGTAAGGAGTTCCGAGGGAGTAGAACTAGTTAGTAGGATTTCGCACGAACCACCGAATCTGGCGAAATGGAATTTAAAATTCGATGGGGAAAGATCCGGATTATCGTTATATGCATTTCTGGAGCGTGTTGATGAACTTAGCGAGGCACGCGGCGTTGCTAAGTCACAGTTACTTAGAGGTGCGGTCGATTTGTTTTCGGGAAAAGTTTTACTATGGTTTAGGTCGATTAGGCGTTCGATTACAACATGGGAAGAATTGGTTCGGGAGCTTAAATTGGAATTTCTCCCACCAAATTACGACGACTTATTAATGACTGAAATTCGGAGAAGGACTCAAGGAGCAAATGAGTCCATTGGAGTTTATGTTGCGGCTATGAGGATTATGTTTGGAAGGCTACAAGAACCAATTTCTGAGAGTAGGATGTTGGGGATAATTAGGGCGAATCTTCTTCCTTTCTATCAGACCCTATTGGGATTAGTTACACCTGGTTCGATTGCAGAGTTAGTTGCTTTGGGAAGGAAATTGGAAGCGGTTAGGTCGTCGGTTGATGCATTTGTAGCCCCTCCAAACCATCGGGCAAGAGGTTTGTTGGAGCCAGACTTGGCAAACAAGTCTGTTGGTGGTGAGGCTGCGTCAGTGAACCAGTCGGCAACCAGTCCGAGGAATAGGTATGGGCCGAATACTAGGTGTTTTAATTGCAAGCGATTTGGGCATGTTTCGGCGGATTGTAGGAAAACAATCAAGTGCTTTGGATGCGGTAGGATTGGTGCCATGAAGCGGGACTGTCCAGTGTGTACAACAAAGCCGAGTGGTACCCAAAGTGGTGGTAGGTCTGGTGTAGAGGGAAGGCGGTCTTCAAACCCTTTCAGGTCTGATTCTGACAGGAACAATAATTCCAATGTCGCAACAAACAATTCGGGAAACGCGAATTAGACACCTGGGACGGCAGTTCAGGTGGTCTAACAGGAGTTAGAAATCCTGCTAACTCCCAGCTGGCTATAATAGGGGATCGTCGAGTTGTTTCTTATATGGGTTATTCGTTGGTGGCACCTGGGGGTGGTTTTCATCGTAATCATCGGTGATCCACTGGCAGTGAACGCGTTAAATTCGACAAGGAAGCAGCCCATTCTAGTTTTCTTGTATTATCGGCGAAAACAAGAAAACAAAGACTTTATGTGATAACTCATGTCGTTGTAATATAATATTATTTCAAATAAAATAAACATTTCCATGTACATACATATCTTTGGTTTTGATTTAATTCCAAAAAGGTATAGAATTCATTCCATTTTACTATTTTTAATACCAAAAATATTCTAAAAATAATTAAAATTTGGTTTTGATTTAATTCTAAAAAAGTATTAATTTGACACCAAGAATAATTTCAGTCTCTCATATTCTCTTCTTTTTTTAAACCAGAATGGTTTTAATTTTATACTTTTTGGCATTGTTATATATAAATACCAAAATGGTACTATTAAAATTAAACTAAAATTTTTACTGTGTGACAAAAAAACCTCGCCTTAAAATCCGCCCAAAAGGTATTGCTTTAAGATGGTTTCTTTAGCAAAGTTGCTTATAATAGCCCATAGAACACTATCCGCGTATGCGATTTTTCACTTTTTTCATTCCCGCACAAATCGATGCGCCCTAAGTCAATCCCAAGAAAACCCCCAAATAATGTAAATTTATTTGATAACATTTTGTTAATTTAAACGATTTTGATGATATCAACCAAAGTTCTTGGGTAATTTCAAACAATTTCAATAATTTTTGCGCATACACAGCCTATAATTTACTCAAAAGAAGACTATGAGTTACAGAGCTCTCCATTTTTATTTGCTAGGGTCAGTTACTCGACCGAGTGTTCTTTCGTTAAACAGTTCGCCAGCACAGCAACTTTCTCGTCCGAGTGACTTGCCTTATTATCTCGGCATATTACTCGTACTACTCGTTATCAACGCATGCCGCAGACGCTTCTGAATTAATTTTATTTGGGAGGCAAGGAAGTACATTTTTTTGTTTTTTTTTTTTTGTTGATACTCACCTTCCATACTCTCTAATTTGCCACCCTTCCCTCATCTTCATTTAAACCACCAATATATTTTGTTTTATTTTTTTTTTTATATTTTATTTTTATTTTGTATTTACTTTCTTTGCAATCATTTTTATTACTAACTTTACATACAATATATAATTGTGTATATATGTATATTTTATACGCACTTGTGTATTATTACTTAACTACATACATACATACAAGTATATATATTTTACTCATTTATCAATTGTTTTGGTTCTTATTTAATTTAATTTTCTATGGTTCCTTGTGCTTGTGTTTAACTGCTAATTTTTTTTAATTATTAATTTTGCTTTCGTTTTTTCTTTTGTTTCGTTTTACTCCTTTTTTGTTTTTTTTTTTATCATTATTTTATACCATTACTATTTTCCTTGTTTTTCTTTATTTTAGTTTTTTGCTCTTTTATAACTTATTTTGTTATTCCATGACTATTATTTTTTTTGCTCTTGCCTAATTTTTTATATAGATACCACTTATTAACTACTACTATGTATGTATGTATATATTTTCTTATTTCTTATCATTTTCTGTAATCCTAATGGGTTTTTACAATTTTTCTTCTCAATGCAAGTTGAAAAATTATTGTTTTAATTTTTTTAGTTTTGTTTTATTCTAGTTTCGTTTTCACTTTATCTTATTTCATTTTTTGATTTAATTTAATTTAATTTAATTTTTTTCTTTTCTTTTCTTTTCTTTTACTTTATTTTACTTTATTTTATTTTATTTATTTTTATTTTCTTTTCTTTTATTTTATTTTATTTTATTTTATTTTATTTTATTTTATTTTATTTTATTTTATTTTATTTTATTTTATTTATTTTTATTTTATTTTCTTTTATTTTATTTTATTTTATTTTATTTTATTTTATTTTATTTGATTTGATTTTAATTTGTTTTCTTTTATTTTATTTTGGTATTTATTTTCTTTTATTTTGTTTTATTTTATTTTTTCATTTATTTTATTTTCCTTTTTTATTTTTGTATGTCATTTTGTTTTATTTTATTTTATATTATTTTGTTTTATTTTATTTTCTTTTATTTTATTTTATTTTATTTTATTTTTTCATTTATTTTATTTTCCTTTTTTATTTTTTATGTCATTTTATTTTATTTTATTTTATTTTTGTTTTTATTTTTTATTTTATTTTATTTTATTTTATTTTATTTTTATTTTATTTAACTAAATTTTTTAATTTATTTTATTTTTTATTTTTATTTTATTTTATCTTGTTTTATTTAATTTTTATTTTTTATTTTATTTTATTTTATTTAATTTTATTTTATTTTATTTTATTTTATTTTATTTTATTTTATTTTATATTATTTTATTTTATCTTATTTTATTTTATTTTATTTTATTTTATTTTATTTTATTTTATTTTCTTTTTGTTTTTATTTTATTTTGTATTTATTTTATTTTATTTTTAATTTTGATTTTATTTTATCTTGTTTTATTTTTTTTTTATTTTATTTTATTTTATTTTATTTTATTTTATTTTTTTATTTTATTTAATTTATTTTTTTTATTTTGTTTTTATATTATTATTTGTTTCTATTTTTGTCTCAACTTTGTATTTACGTTTTCTATAGACATGGAAAAGGTTTGACCAGACTTGTGAGCTTAGAAAATACAAACAATTTCCTGGGACTTAGACAATTACCAAGTTTTATTTTATTAAATAATCTAATGTATTAATTCATTTTACAAAAGAAATGAGTAAGCAAGTTTTAATATAACACACAAATGCAGTGGTGAAATAGAGATTTTGTAGATACATATATAGTTTAAATTCGCTTTACAAGTTGCAAATTGTTTAAATCATGAAATCGGAAAATTATTTCTTAAAAAAGTCCTAAGTGTTTTATTGAGACTGTGCTTTTAGTTGTGCCTAATTTTATTTTATTTTCTTGTTTCGATTGTTTATTATTTATATAAATAAATTATTTTTCACATAATTTTTATCAAAGGACTTAATTAATATTTCATATTATTTTTCATTTCTGCTTTACTAAAAAATACACAAATTTCCTTGCGTCATTGGCAGTTTTTGTTTTTTAAGAATACAGAAATGCAAACTTAAAGAAACTATTAGCACGGTTTGGAATTGAAATTTGAAACTTCTAAGCTTGCCCTTAGATCTATAATATAAATCACTTTTAATTACTGTAGCATTGTTATTGAGATAGTGAAAAATGTTGTCCAAAAACCTTCTACCCTCGCACACTTAACAGTTTATATTTTTAAGAAAATAAAACTGTAATTCTGTGTGGCGAAAAAGGTGGCAACGACAACTAATAGCTTTAATAGCTTTAATTTTGGTAAGCACCCATGAAGGAAATAATAAGGTGGCCCCATTATATTCTTCAAAATGTATGTTATATTAATTGCTTCATGGTAGGCTTCTCAAATAGAGCAGAAAATTCACTCCATGCCAGGGATGGGCATTAGTCAAAAATTGAAAAATTCAGTAACGAAAAATAAGAATACATTTTTATTCTTCATTGAGATTTTTTTGTTCTTCATTCTGATATTCGGTTTCGCTTTAGATTCGGCAATCGATTCGGAAAAATACTTCGTTAGGTATTCGGTGAAGTATTCAGGTTCGATTTTGGTTTCGGGAAAATATTCGGTTAGGTATTCGGTGAAGTATTCAGGTTCGGTTCGTAAAGTATTCGAAAAATCACTTTTTGAAAAAAAAAAAAAAAAACCATTCATTTGTGTCACCGCAAGAATAATTGAATAATGTGAACAAAAGTTTATTCATTATTCAAAATTAACTGAATAAACAATAAAAATGTATTTATACCTTATTGCGAGCTATTTTGATGAAGAATAAAAATTTATTAATTTTTAAAAAATTTCTGTATGAATAGAAATTTATTTTTTATTTGAATAAAAATTCATTCAAAAACACCCATCCCTGTCCCAAACTATGGTGAAATAATTTGCTAGGTGATCTCATAAAATCAGCTGATTAGTAGTAGACATATACGCCGCCGATTGACGCCGCCGCCGCCGCGCCGATTACCTTTATAATCGGCCGCCGCCGTCATAATCCGTGAAATCGGCGTATCGGCGCGGCGGCGTGCGCTGGCGCGCCATACCCGTATGGAGCGAGATGTGTACATATTTTCCTAGTTTTGCTAACTGCTAAAGTTCTTCAAAATTAAAAAAAAAAAAAAAAGGAACCAATCGACGTGTTTTGACCTCAGGAACACGAAGCTGAATGCGGAAATGTTTTGTTTTTTGCCGGTTAAAAGTTATTAACAAACTACTAGCCTCAGTCCTAAAGAATTTAAGCTACTGGAAAATTTCAGTTCGTTGGCTTACATAATTTTTTCTCAGATACGGAACTTTTCTGGGATCTCTTCCATTTAGTCCTACTTCCCGAGGTCTGTTGTTAATTGTTCTACTCAAAACTGCACCATTTCAACCCTCCTTGATATCATTAGATGCCGAAAATGATCCCAAAAATGCCTCCAGAATCGAAAACTCATAGTTTGAACGTAAGAAAGTTGCTGTTTTTAAGTAGCCCTCACAGTTGTCGAACCTCAGCCCTATAGGGAATATTAAAGAAGACGATGGGGGATCAAAAATGTAAAAATAAGCAAGAGTTATGGAAAAAAAATTAATGAAGCTTGGTACTTAATCAGAGGCGGATTATCCCTAAGGCAAACTAGGCACTTGCCTAGGGGCGCGTAGTTACAAGGGGCGCGCGAGCTCAG
Organism: Urophora cardui; assembly: GCA_960531455.1. Taxonomy (NCBI): domain Eukaryota; kingdom Metazoa; phylum Arthropoda; class Insecta; order Diptera; family Tephritidae; genus Urophora; species Urophora cardui. The sequence continues at coordinate 17,545,532 of OY482670.1, read as the reverse complement.
AATTTTTAAACAAATAAACAAAATAACATATCGACGATTAAGAATTAAAGCTGATCTATAATAGATTGATAATAGATAAATCGATATATTGTGCAGTATTGCGCGTTTGTTGCGTCGTCAGGCTTGGCAGTACTGGCGATTTGTCGCCAAATTGGCGATTTTTTACAAACTTTGGCGACCAATTTATGAAAATTGGCGATGGCGACTTTTTTGGCGATTATCAAAATATTAGATTATATTAATAAAAAAGCAATTACTTTTTCAAGCCTTTTTCTCAAATTTTGAAAGTTTCTTCACACAAATTTTTGTCAAATTACAAAAAATTTGAGAAATAGCAATTGCTTTTTGTTTATTAATACGACCCATTATCTCCACTTTGCCAATAAATCTTACGATATGTAGAGATCTATTGAGAAAATAAATATATACTACATACTGTTGTGCTGTTCATCGCTGACATATGTTTTGTGCATCGTCGACAGCACTTTCTTAAGGGCCTTGTGAGAAAAGTGATGCCTAGCTTTGCGTACGTGTGATCTTGCATCACCTTCTCTCTTATGTACTTTGGCTATCTATTCAAAATAGGTTTGTCTCTTTTACTCCAATCACAAGTGATCAAAAACAATAGCACTCTAATTAGCAGCATAGTTTATATCTATAAGTTGCGACACTCTCAGCTGATATGAAAATAGCCATATTAAGCATTTTGAGATTAAGAAGGTTCACATTTTATGAGATATCTGCGAAGCCAGTTTAGGTATTGAAATTAATCAAATGGTTTATGGCAGCATTCATAAACACCTTTCGTTTGATACCCATATTGTACTAACACATTTTGGTGCACATATTGGCCGATAACTCCGAAACCGGTCGAGATATCGAAACAAATAATACCTTAAACTTTAAGTTGAGCATTTAGCAATCCAATAAAAAAAAGTTTCGTTCAATTCCATTCAGCACTTTTTGAGTGATACGGCCACAAACATACGGACAGACAGACAGACAGACAAAAATTCTAAAAATGGTTGATTTGGATTCTACTGGCTTAATAATGCTTCCCCCAATCATTTTTTTTCTCGATATCTGCAATGTACAGACATCGACCTGTTACAATTTTATTATATGTAGAGATTAACAAAATATCTAAGCTTTTACATCATCTATATCTACATCTACACTAATATTATAAAGAGGAAAGATTTTGATTGTTAGGGCGTAAAACAACTAGGTAGTTAAATTTATAGTATTATGATGGCCATTTATGTTCGGTACAGGGGCGCCGAGAAAGTGGCTGCCTAGGGCGCTCTGGACCTTTAATCCGCCACTGTACTTAATACCAGTTGCAAATTGCGCTGATTTGGTCAATCCTATGCCACGAAGAGGTAAGGAAGTTATAAAAAATAAAGGAGCTTCAACTAAACATTAGTTCAAATCTAGCTGCAGCAGTAATATTGTAGTTTATTTGGAAAAACAATCGAATTTAAAGTTTGTCCCTATTATTGTTTCCAACTTAAATTATACATTTCATTATTTTTATTCATAAAAATTAAATTATTATACAAAAACCACCCCAGAGTCATTGAAGCATGTCCTCTCCGTGTAAACATCAATATATGGTAAATATTATTTGGTCTTAAAACGAAATAAATGGAGAATTGCAAAATTTTGTCCCTATTATTTTTTCCAACACTGTATATACATATATTTATTTTAAAGTGCCTTATATATATATAAATATGTACATATGTAAATATATGTATGCATGTTTATTATCATACAAAATAAGCAAATGAATTTAAATTTACCCTTACATATGGATTTGTGTATATACTTTAATATTTATTTTCTTTATTTTATATTTTAGTTTATGTAACAATTGTTTTTTGCTGTTAATAAAAAAGTTTCAACAATTTAAGGTGGAAATTAGTTTATTTATTCCATTCAGCCAGCGCTATTAATTGTTTTTTGCTGTTAATAAAAAAGTTTCAACAATTTAAGGTGGAAATTAGTTTATTTATTCCATTCAGCCAGCGCTATTAATTGTTTTTTGCTGTTAATAAAAAAGTTTCAACAATTTAAGGTGGAAATTAGTTTATTTATTCCATTCAGCCAGCGCTATTAAGGTAACTAAATAAAATTAATATTTGAATAAGGATTGTGATTTGTAGATTTGGGGCAGGCGCGCCGCACAGTGCTTCGTCTCAATATAGTGAATCGGCAAAATTAGGGGAGTAATCGCAGAACGATGAAATTTTGTGTACAGGCATAAAATAATAGAGATAAGAAAAAAACGAAGTTTTGGCCAAATCGATGCAAGGACATGACTACCTCCCATATATCCTTGATTTTAAAGTTGTGATTTCAACTTCAATTTCAAACAGAATGACATCAAATTTGGCATATCTTTATAGAATTATGCTTTTAAACTAGGTTATAACTTTCGTTCTTTTATGTGAAAGGATATAAGTACCTCCCATATATCCTTAATTTTAAAATTGTGATTTCAACTTCAATTTCAAACAGAATGAAATGAATTTTAGTGTATGTTTGTAGAATTATGTTTTTAAACTAGGTGAGAAGTTTCGTCCTTTTCAGTGCAAGGACATGACTACCTCCCATATATCCTTTTTTACAAAAAGTAATTTTTGGATTAACATGTAATCACAATACATTAAAAACGAACTATAACATATATATTTATCCTTTTAGAATCAAGGATGGACTACTGCCGTTAGTTATTGCAAAAAATGGTTCTAAAGAAAATTACTCTTAAATTTGTTCAGAAAATATGTTCGTTGTTATAGTTTAATGCATTATTTTATTGCAGAATATCAATATGATTTTGGCACATATCAAATTGTAACTTTTAAAAGCGCAATATTATTAGAGTTAACACAGAAATACTTTTTTATTATAAAATTTTTCGATGTAAAAATAAAATTTTTGGGATGTTAAATAAAGTACTAAATTAGCGATTTCCGGCATAATTTTTGAAACTTTTTCTTTTTTGGTAGCAAGACCTCCTAGCATAGAATCGAAAATTAAAATAAAAAAAGTCGGTTTTTCTTTTTTTTTTTTTTTAAATTTTGTCAAACTTTGTAAAATTTTATGTGTCTCGCCTAAAAAAGTTAGTATTACATCCCAGCAGTATTTATCAGCTGGAAAACAGCACATATTTCCTACTGAATATTCAATAGAGATGTAGTTCTAATATCTGAACTTTCCCTTTCGTTTTTATATAGAGGTGGCGTCGAAAATCAACTACCTAAAAACTGCCGAACGAGAAGGGAGAGTTTCTGTAGGAAAAAAGGCCTGAATACGCAGGGAGAACTTCCATAGCATGTATTTCAGTACACCTGATGTCTTCACTGCGTGTTCAGTTATTTTTTCAGCAATGAATTTTGAACTTAGTTTCAGGCTATTTTTCATAATGAATATTCTACTGAATATGCAGCTCCTTACCTCAAATACTGCTGGGATGTATGTTCTTTTGTAAGTATTTGTCACATATTAATAAAAACTGTATATTTTAGCATAATTAGGCTAATTTCCTATAGCATGAGAGAAAAAGTAACTACATACATTAATTTTGCTAAATTTTTTCCATACCATATATATAAGGTTCTGCAAAATTTTTAAAAATTTTAAAAATATGGCTTTACAAAATCGTACAATTTCTACATTTCCGGCAAAAAACAATGCAATTTTTTTACAGATTCTACTAGAACACTTCAAAGTTAACCAAATTCGCTAATAAAAAAAGAGTCGTTCTTTTTTATTTTTTTTGTTTGACTCTATCAAACTTTAGTAATTTTTTGAACTCCAATAAAAAAGTCGCAAATGTTTCGATGGAACTACATAGTCACCTTTCTGAAATAAATCATTTATCAAAAGTTATTTCAGCTATTAGGGCATATAATGGTAAGCAAATGTGGCAAGTTTCAGAGTTATCCGATTTAAAATGAATTTTTGGCAATTTTTTTTGTAACACACTAAAAATCGTATTACCTTAAAACAGTTTTGCCTCAAAATTGTACTGACTTTAGCGACCTCTATTGGCAACAAAAGCATGAGATTATAAATTCTACTTATATATTTATTCCAGGTGATATGTTAGCTTCACAAAAATATATATTACTTGAATAAATTACGCAGTTTATTTTATCTTAATTTTGCCTATGGGACGAAGCACTGTGCGCCGGCGCGAAAAAGCACGCCGGCGTCGCCGCCGCCGCCGAAATGTTTTGGGAATAGCGCCGCCGCCGCCGGATACACCGTCGGCGTATATGTCTAATTTAGTAGTTATTGGTTTGGTTCTTGTTTTATTCTTGTTATTGTTCTTGTTCTTGTGCTTGTTCTTGTTTTTGTTCCTGTTCTGGCTGCTTCTTATTCGTCTTCTTCTTATTATTATTATTCTTCTGGTTCTTCTTCTTCTTCTTCTTCTTCTTCTTCTTAAACTTCTTCTTCTTCTGCTTTTGCTTCTTCTTCTTCTTCTCCTTCATCATCATATTCTTCTTCTTCTTACTTTTCTTCTTTTCGTTCTTGCTACCTCATGTCTAAGCTAATCGCAAGACACCTCCAAGGCAAAGGAAATTCCAATGAAAATACTGCGACTTGAGCGATGGAAGTTTCAAACAAGGAATCTCAGAACATAAAACAAAACTAAAGAAACAAATGAAAACAACAAAAATGCATTTTCTAATATTTTTTTTTTTTTCAATTTTACTTACAATATTTTATGCCTGTTCAACTGCTTCTATTTTATTTTACTTTTTATTCTTCTTCTTCTTACTTATAAATATTTTGCAGGCAACTTTATTTTACACTCAGTGGGTATTCCAAAAAGGTACTTATGCTTACCATGTATGACTGTACGAGTAGGTATGCTTACTTAAGTGTAAAACCCAATAATAAGTTTTATAAAGAAAAACTTGACATTTCTTATTATTTTCACACTCATAACTAAATTTTTTTTTTTAATCGCGGAAGTTGCATGTTCATTTAGCCACTTCACCACATTGAAAGTAAAGTTATACCGTAAACTAATCTAAATTGCTTTAGCAAAACTCTACCAACACATTTTTTGTTTTGCTTTACTCTCTTACCTTTCTCGCTGCTACGCTTTGCTAGGCGACCATCACACGCACCACTCACTACCCACCACGTACCTCTACCTCGTACCTCTAGTAGCCGCTGTGATAGGCATGACCCGGCCCCCGAAACATGCGACACAATATCGCCACAAACAGCGTCAGCACCAAACTCAAGCCCAACATGATGAATATCAGCTTGCCATATGGCAGTTCACTCAACTCATGCGGCAAGCATATCTCCGGCGATTCGTCGTGCAGCACAAGATTTCTATAGTCGTGGGCGCGATGCAACAGACCGATTTGCTCCAAATTCCACTCAATGTGCCGCGTTAATTGGGCCATCGTGGAGATGTGCGTCACATTCGGACAATTGTCGACACCGTTGCACAGCAGATGGCGCGGTATGCAGACTTCGGTGTCGCCGGGGCAACGGAAGTCACAGCTGCCGCCGTCCTGCAGCAACGACGAGGCCAAACTACCGTCGGGATTGCGTGGCAAATGGAACAGTTCGGTCCAAACCAAACGGAAGGCATTCTTACCCGGCTGTCCGTCGCCGGTGTATTGTATTAGCACAGGCAGGGGTTCTTGATCGGCGCCGAGCGCGCCCAAATCGGCCGCCGAAAGTATGGGCAAATCGCGTGCCAGCGAAATATTCTCCGGACACATAATGAAACGTGGCTCCAGCCGACCGGCCAAATACACCTCAATCTTGGCGCTGTCACATGTGCGATCGGCGAAACGTGCCTTCTCCAAATTCAACCACAAATCACGTTGAGCCGCCACTTTCAATTCCCAAATGCACTTTTCGCGACGATAATGATGCTCGGGCACGGCCGCCATTGGACCCGCGGCCATCGCCAAAGCCTTCTTGTATGGAAAGACCAACTCGCCATCGGGTGAGGGTCCCAGCGTGATGGGACCGCATAGTGGACCGTGCGCAAACTCATAAGACGCCTCGAAGAGTGGATTGGGATTCTTGAAGTAGGACGTAATGGCGTGTTGACCCTGCACAATCATCTCCAGATTCATTTGATCCGCCGACGAAATGACACGCACTGCACGTGGTATGTTATCGCAAAAGCAAGCCAAATTGTTTTGGAACTTTTCACGCTCCTCCCATATGACCAGCTTATCAACACGCTCTTCGTGGCAACGTGTGCAGGCGTTGTTGTTGTAAGGCAACTCTTTGAACGACACCGAGGTGACCTCAATGACGGCGCGCGCATACAAACGCCGATCTGTTACAAATTTATATTGACAGCGCACATCTGAGCCGCCGGTGCGTTTAAAGATCAACGAGTTCATTGGTGAGCGTATCTTGCCGCCGGGATGTTTCCAGGCGTACATCACCTCATCGCAGAGCGTATTCGGCACCGGATCGCCGAAGCGTGTGTTATTGAAGAAATCGTAGTGTGCCCAATAGTAGAGTGATGAGCCGCTGTAGGAGCCCGTTTTCGAATCGAATTGTACGTAGAGTGAGGGGCTGGTGCTCACGAAGTCCACCTTTTCCATGGGTCGCGAGAAAGTGTCGCAGAAAGTTTTGATGATGCGCGCCGGATCTGGATGATCGGAATCGTAGATGGTGAGTGATTCGCCGCAATCGCCGTCATATTTTAGTATTGGTGATTCGATGCGATTGATGCGGAAGCTGGAAGAAGAAAAGAAGATAGAATAAATAGTGAGAGAAAACTATTGAGAATGTAAGAAGAAGCATTTGATCATGAACAATGTAGAAGAAAATTCGGAGAAATATGCACGATACCATTGAGCTGCTAATAGCAAGATTTTTGGCTCTAGAATTTCGGTATGACACACGGAATGGGAGCTTATATCGATTTGGTTCTGGAAATGTTAATTGAAACTTAGAAGTGTTTGGTCCTGATATCGATTGAAATAACGAATATGTGTTCAGAAGTTTGGAAATGTTGGGGTTCGGAGAAAAAGCTGTTACCCACGCTTTTTCAAAGGTTTAATATGTTGCGGGTTTCACAAGGCATACGAAGCTTCTCTTCAAGTTACACTCCCTCAAGGGTTATTGATTCAACCTTCCATGTTCCTTTCGTTCTATTGTGGGTTTTTTTGCTTTAGTTGTAGCTCGACTAGTGATGATCTTAGCTTATATGGATATTCTGGAAACTGTCTTTGGCCTAACCTAGTTAGAATCATTACCTTAGACAATAGGAAATCTTGCTCCCAGTGGCAACAGAAATGACAAATATGTATCTAGTTAATGTGACATGATACTTATCTTCGTATAACAAGAGCGTTTCGATAGACGCGGGATAAGCATTTAATGGACCTTATTTCGCGAAGATCGAGTAGTAGGAAAAAAACTGAAGAAGCTTAGAAGGAAAAGCAGTAAACAATGTAAGTAAGTGGATAATAAAGAACAGAGAGTGAAAGAAGACGGAAGGTAAATGTAGACAGCGTTTGAGGTTAGGTGACGGCTTAGAGTAGTCTCAAACTAAAGTCACATGATATCTTGCGAAGCACAATTGATTCTAAAAGTCCTAAAAGTATTTGCAATGGAGAAAGAAAGCTTACCTCGTGCTGCAATATTTTTCGCAGGACTTCGCAAAAGTCGAATAAAAAGTTCATGAAAAATTAGATGGAAAAATAGAACTTCAGAAATACGCCCCGGAGAATCATTGCATGCTGATTGAATATGAATCATGAATATTTTTGGAGCGCTTTCCGAAATGCAGAGCTTAGGTAAATCCGTCTTGCTTCGCTGTGATACTACTACCTCTTCGTGTTCTTCTACATTTCTTTTTCGTCTTAATCTTCCATTGCCTTTGCCGTTTATCTTTCCCTTTCTTTTCCCCGTTTCTCTTTCATTTGCCAGAGGTTTCGAGTTCAAACCCCAGTCCGAGCAAATACCAAAAAAAAAATTTTTAATTAGTAAAAATCCATTTATTGGGGTTTTTTAAGAGCAGCGGCCACCTCTCGGCAGTGGGCGGCATACCTTCCGAGTGTTTTCTGCCATGAAAAAGCTTCTCACAAAAAATGCATTCGCCGGCATAAAACTGTAGGTCCACCCAATTAGTAGGAAAAAATAAAAGGATCACACCACGAATTGTGAGATAATCTCGGCCATAAAACTCGTCAGAGTTATAATAGCGCCATTGTATTATATTGTATTGTATTTTTCTTCTTCTTCTTCTTCTTCTTCTTCTTCTTCTTCTTATTCTTCTTCTTCTCCTTCACCTTCTCCTTCTCCTTCTCCTTATTCTTCTCCCATTCCATTTTCATTTCGTTTTCCCTCTCCTCTACCTTTTCTTTTACATTTTCCATTCCCTTTCCACTCAATTCGTCTTTCCTTTTCCCTTTGCCCATCCCTTTAACCCAGGATTTACATTTCTTCAAAGAAAGCTCTATATTTAAGCCCTGATTTCCGCCTCTCACTTGTTACCAATCAGAAACATTCCTTGGTCATTCCTTGGTCATACCCGGTCTAGGAATCAGAAAGAATAGAACTCTCTGTAGACGAATACCCCGATGAACACCTTTCATTTGATACATTTGATATTTCTCATAATCATCACACATATTTCTCAGGGTCATCCGGGTCCACGTTTTGATCTACGGGACGCGGAAAAAGAATGAGTAAAAATATGAAATTTTTCGAAAGTTCAACCATACATACCAAACCAAGGAATCAAAGAGTTGAAAATCAATTTATTGTACTAGGAAAAAATTTGATTTTCTGTTTTTAGAAAGGATACTTATGGTTTCGTAAAAGAAATGGTCAAAATGATCTCTTCGTGGAGGTGTAAGCGAGTTAAAGCATTCTACGAAATTAAAGCTCTTGCAATTTTACTTTATGTTACCTCACAACATAGTTCTATACCTCAAGGAGCAAAACGGTTTGGGGGTTTTATTAAATGGTTTCGTTTAATGGTTCGGTTTAAATGGTATTTCGTTCTGTATGGGAATTTTTCGGCCCCCGGACAAAAACTCCCATTTTTTTTTTTCACAGTGTAATAGACTATATGTGCAAGTTACTATGACTTGTTCTTTTTTTTTAAATTCAAATTATCTAAAAAATGCGAAATACATAAATTCCACTTGTAGACATGTCTGGCAACAAGCCGTTACATTTTAGCAAAAGAAAAAAAAAAAACAAAAAAAGAATCCATTTTTATTTCACTCCACTCGCTGTGTGACTTCATTCTGTTACTGCGCATTTAATCTGTTAAATTTATAAAACCACAACCCACTTCATATGCAAAACAAAAAAAATAATAATATAAGTAAGTATAAAGTTCGGTGTAACAAAATAGTCTCAGCGCACTATTTTCACTGTGTCAACAGTGGCTCGAATTGGATGATTTTGCAGAAGTCGGGTAAAAGCAGCACAAACGACGGCGAAAAGAAAAGGATGAAGGCGGTTGCTGATGTGGTAACATTTTTATTTTTTACTTATTTCCTTTTTTTCTTTTTGTCTACTTTAAACAAGATTGCATAACCTATAACACACACACATATGTAAACAACCAGGGCCGTACCCAGGAATTTTTTTCGTGGGGGGTTTTCATCGTAGATTTTTTTTTTTTTTTGAGAAAAATATATAACCTATTTCGTGCACTAAATAAAAATAATAAAAAAATTTGGTTTCTAAAGTGCTATTTAGGAGAATAATTTTTTTACAAAACTTGATTTTCAAATTAGGGCTTTTATAAGAAGTTTTAAAAATCAGGAAACTTTTATTCATTTAAGAATTAGACTGTTCTATTGCAAACACGATGAATACTTTATTATTGGATATTTTATCCTAAGTGAAAATAAAAATATTTTATGGACGAAAAACTCGGCTAGATTACCCAACCATGTGGAAACGAAAACAGCTGTAAAAGTCCGCCCCAAGATTTTTAGCTTATGTTGAGACTCTAACTTGTTTTTTTTTTGCAACTTTGTTATTTGACATCCGATTTTTAAAATTGATAGATATGTTATTATTTTAGTCTTTTGAGCAGGGTTTGAAATTATTTTCAACTTTTTTTTTTCATTTCCATTGAATTTCATTTTCATTTGAAAATTAAAAAATAAACAGCGTTCTACTGTACAGCAACTGGGCAGGCTTAAGTTTCAAAAAATTATAGTCGACTGTTGCTGTATTGTGGAAATTTTTACAGCACTGTTGTTGTTGTGTTTTTTTTTACTTTATGGGAACACAATCGAAATTGTAATGTACAAAAAAAAATTTTTAAAAAGCCGCACTGAAAACTAAAATTCTGTTTATCTGTGCTTTGCTGTCGACTGATCTGTTTGAAATTACACAGTAAAGCAGGGCTGCTCAACGCTCTTGTATTGAAAGTACAAAGCTCAATACAGTGAAACCTCCCTTGGGCGGACACTCACCGTCGGGCAAATTTTGTCCGCCCAAGAGAGGTGTCCGCTTAAGGGAGTGGGTTGCTATGTTAGAAATTTTTTGGATTTTAAAGGATTTATTTATTCATATTTCACTGAAAAAAATCAAGGATTCTTATGTCTTCAAAATGTCACTTAAATACATAAATACATATACATACATATGTATGTATGTATGTATGTATATACATAAAGTATTAACATACATATGTATGTACATATTACATTTCAATTAGTAAGTTGCTGAGAACTAGAAATGTTGGGATATCTTTGAAATTATTTCAAAAATTGAGAAACTGTCGATTGACGAGGGGTTTTTGTTTATTTAAAATAAAATTGTTTTGCAGATGGCTTTCAAATTTCTGCAACAATTCAAATGCAATAAGGTCTTCCGTGCAAAATATTTTCAAATTTGAAACTGCAGTCAAAGCCATTTCGTTCGAGGAGATTGCATTACCTACTTTCAGCGGTAATACTTTTAGTATCGGTACTATCATCTTCAATGGTTTCGACGTTTTCGTCAGTTAGAACATCTAACTGGAAATCCGTGAATGTATTTATATCTATGTTATGCGGACATTTATTTTAGTTGGTAATTCCCCTTTCATCGTAGCGCTTTTTACCTAACGAACATTCCGCGAACTTTTTTTATATTGCTATACATACTTATATTTTGTCCGCATAAGAGGAGTTCGTGTCCGCCTAACAGAGGTTTTTATGTGATTCGTTATGAAAAAAAATCAAAGTGTCCGTTGAAGAGAGGTTCGTGTCCGCTTAATAGAAGTTTTAGTTCAATTCAATAGTAAATAACTGTCCGCGTCCGGCCAAGAGAGTGTCCGCCTAAGAGAGGGCAATTTGTTCTAAAAATTGAACCTAAACCTTGGTGCATGAAAAAATGTCCGCTCAAGGGAGGTGTCCGCCTATGAGAGGTGTCCGTTAGGAGAGGTTTCTGTGTACATCTACAAATTTTGTATATGCACTGAAAAATTTTTTTGCTCATTTCAATTTTTTATGAATTCCAATAAAATATTATTTTAGAATTTATTTTCAAATGGTAGTATCACATACATACAAATTTTTTTTTTTTTTTTATATGAAGTTATGAATACAAATTTTTTACAGTGCTTTCATTTTTTGAATTTTTTTTTTCATTACACATTTGTTATTGTAAATTTCGATTTCTTACGGCAGTGCTCGAGCTCCTATACAAAGTGTCTTTGCTCTGCACATTCAATATGAATCATAGGCACATACATATAAAATTTTTTTTATATCTGAGTGCTTATGGCAGTGCAAAGAAAATTTTATTTTCATATTTGAAGTGAAAATATGTATCTGTGCCTATGATTCGGTACAAAACAAAAACAATTATGCTTTGAGTGCCTATGAGGTGAGCAGCCCTGCAGTAAAGCAACAGCACAAATAAACAAACAAATATATTCGACTGTTCTGTGCTTCGACTTCAGATATTTTCAGAGGGAATCGAAATTCAAAAGTTCTCAAAAAATTATGGTAACTTTCCCAGAACAGCAACAGCTTATTTTTTTGAGACTGTTGGTGTTATGCTGGCAAACAGTGCTTGGGAAGCTTTATATTTCCTCCTAATGTCCTTTTATCTGTGAAGTCGTTTTCATATAGTTGGGTCACCTAGCCGAGTTTTTCGACCATAAAACATCCTTTTTGTTTCACTTGGAAAAAACCGCCAAAAATAGTAAAGTATTCATCGAATCTTTTTAATGTTACGCTTACAATGTTTGCAATAAAACGGAATAATTTTAAAAAGCATAAAACTTTCCTGATTTTTACAACTTCTTATAAAAACCCCAATAAAAACAAATTTTTTTCAATAATCGCAAAAAATCAATAAAATTTTGACTTTGAAAAGTTAGTACTGAAAATCCAGACACTAATAAAACCGAGTAATGAATTTTCATCCATGCAATGATTTTATTCAGTTATAAGGAAATATGCTAAAATTTTAGAAAATGTATGTAACATAATTTAATTTATAAGTGGTATGTCATTAGAAGCGTACTTTAATTATCTTTCGAACGGAGTAGATACGGTTTGCGGGTATTTGTAACTTCAGCGAAAAGAATTTTTTATTGAAGTTGTAACCAAAAAAACCCAAAATTACGTCATCTCAAAACCCTAACCATAAAAAAATGGTTTTGACCTCAGCAGGTTCATGCCAGCCCTCCCCTATACCTGAAATTCTTGGTATTTTCTCAAATTAATTATTTGTAAACTAGTGTTTTCAACATATAGCTTTGAATATGATAGAAGTAAAATATATCTACCAGAATTTCGTGGGGGGTTCAAACACCCAAACCCCCCCCCCCCTACAACGGCCTTGTAAACAACTATATGTTGGCACTTATGGCTCTACGAATACGAATACGCCCAACAAATTCACAAGCCGCTTCTGAGGCAACACAAAAGCTAACAACTGAGGCCATATCATCTACTCATAGCAGTGTGTTTGGCACAGAAATATTGAGCTGCTTCTAAGCCTATCAGCAGGGAGGGAGAAGAGGGCAGGAAGCGAGCTTACTACAGGTGATGATTGGGCTTGTATTAGGGACAGGCAGTCAAGCAGCTAGGCGGCTTAACAAACTCTATAAATGGAACTTACTTGCACGTGTGTGTGTGTGTGCATTTTCTGCTTGCAGCCATTTTAGGCCTACGCCATGGCAACCGAAAACTTTTCTGAACCAAGCTGCAGGTAGAATAGTGAATAGCAATGCATGTAGCTAAGCCATGCCATTATAGACTACATATAAGATTGCATGTACATATGTATGTATGTACATATGTATATTCTATAACATCATAAGCTGACTACAAAATGGATTATAGGATATCCAGCAGCGCTATGTACCCATGTATGTGTGCATGTATGAGGAGACTAAGCTCGCAATGGCACACACAAGGCAGTCAAATTTAGGCGCGGAGCAGAACTAAAGATGCTCAAGGCTGTTACGTGGTCGACATAAGATGCTGCTGGAGCATAAGATGTTGTTGTAGCAACGTGCTTAAGTAGGCTTTTTTGTTAGAAGCAGGAATGTGTACCTTGCATGTCATAAGTTCATATATTCAAACACACATATGTATGTATGTGCTTAGTCGTAAATACAATTTTCTGTTGAGCACGCGAACTGAGTTTGACCTGAGCACACGGCATGTGTTGGTTGGTGCGCAAATAAAGTTGAAATTAAATTTTGTAAACTAGTTATGTGACAATATTGTTTTTTTCGGAACAGTGGAAAATTTTGAATTTTTTTAGAATATTGTCAAATTTCTGAAATTTTCGTACTAGTGGAACATATGGAATTTTTGGTAGACAAGCGTTTTTGCGTCCCGTTATATGAATTAAGGAAAATCTGTCATTTGTAGCTAAAAAATCAATATGTGGAACGAAATGGAATTTTCGAAACATTGCGATTTGTATTGTTTTAATGTTAAATTGCCTCTAAAGCTGGGGTTATAGATACTTAACGTAGCATGGAACAAGTTGAGAAACGGGCCGCCTTCTATGCTACGCTAAGTGTGCGTAATCAAATGTACTCAAACCCCATTGAACAGAAATTTTGAGTGAGTTTGTTCATACTACGTTAAGTACCTATAACCCCAGCTTAAGCCTCTAAAAATATTTGTCATTTGTAGCTAAAAAATCAATATGTGGAACGAAATGGAATTTTCGAAACATTGCAATTTGCATTGTTTTATTGTTAAAATGTCTCCAAACAGTAAAGCGGTAATGCTTTTTTATTAGAAAAAAACCAATTTTTTTTGGGTGTTGACGTTTAAATGAAAAATAGTAAAAACTAAATTCTAAATCATTGATTAAAAATCATTTTTAAAAATAAGCGTGTTTGTAGCTTGTTAGTTGTAGTTTCAGAGATTTGAATAAACAGCAGCTGAAAATTTCCAGTTGTAAGCCAATCAATTAATGCGTGGATCGAAATGGAATTTTCGAAACAATGCAATTTTCATTGTTTTATCATTAAATTATTTCTAAGCCAAAAATTGGTAATGCTTTTTCATTAAAAACTTAAAATTACTTATCAAAATTTACGTTTAAATGAAAAATATGTATAAAAAACTTTTTGAAGTCATTAATTCTTAATCATTTTTAAGAATAAGCCTGTGCTTGAAGCTTGTTAGTTCTAGTTTCAGTAATTTGTATAAACAATAGCTGAAAATTTCCAGTTGTAAGTTAATCAATTAATATGTGTAACGAAATGGAATTTTTGAAACATTGCAATTTTCATTATTTTGTCGTTAAATTGTCGCTAAGCAGTAAGGCGGTAACGGTTTATCATTAAAAAAATTGATTTTTTTAAATCGACATTTTAATTAAAAATAATAAACACTAAATTTTCAAGCATTTATTCTTAATCATTTTTAAGAATAAGCATACATTTGAAGCTTGTTAGTTACACTTTTAGATTTTCGAAACATAAAATTATTAACACTTCTTTGCAAATACACTGAATTTACAAAAAAAAAAAATACAGAATCTCTATTCTGGAACGAAGTGGAATTTTCGAACCATCGTAAAATTTGTACAAAAATGCTTTCCACCGTTACACAATTTTTCATTTTATTAAACTTTTTCTCACTTTTCTCTTAATCATTTTTAGGAATAAGCATACGTTCGAAGCTGGTTAGTTACACTTTTAGAGACTTTTCGAAACATATAAAATTATTAACACTTCTTTGCAAATCCACTGAATTTACAAACAAACAAAAAATACAAAAGCTCTATTCTGGAATGATGTGGAATTTTTGAACCATCGTAAAATTTGTACAAAAATGCTTTCCACCGTTACAAAATTTTTCATTTTATTAAACTTTTTCTCTCTTCCACTGCCTTACATAAACTGCGTTCAGAAACGAAATGGAATTTTCGAAATATTGCAACATTTTTACAAAAATGAATTTTTCATTCTCTTCACTTTTAATTTCATTCAACTTTTTTCTCCCTTTCACTGCCTTACAAAAACTATTTTCTGAAACGAAGTGGAATTTTCGAAACATATGAATTAAATGTCAACTAAATATACAAAAAACTGTATTCTGGCACGAATTGGAAATTTCGAAAAATGCATTCCTTAGTCACCTCATTTTTGATTTGATTCAATTTTTTTCTCCCTTTCACTGCCCCAACCTCAATCATATTTACAACCATTTAATTTGTGCACTTTACAGCCTCTCCTTACCAGCCTTACATTGCCTTACAGAAATTAAACGAAAGGCCTCTTTTATCGTCTACTTCGTCGTTGTCGTTATTGCAGTTCATAATAAAATATTCTATTATGCCATATTTTATTAGGCAAACGAAATGTAATTGAACGAGCGGCTCCTACGCCGCACAGCCGAAAACGAGGAAGGGATATGCCAAAAAACATTATGAAACTTTGTAACGCGCCTACGCCCTTTCACGCTAACTCTTTTCCTCTCTCTCTCTTCATTCTTCTCATCATGCACTGGCTTATTTGTGCCTAAAAATACATACATACGTTTCTCTGCATTTTTTTTGGTGCGCGTGCACTCATACGAGTTCGTATTTAGGAAAGCTCCACAGTTATTATATTTTTTTCACCTGCTCGACATGCCGAGCTTTTCGTTTTTGGTTGATTGTGAAGCCCTGTAAGCCACCTATGCATGCTCTCTGCTACACCACCGTATACCTACCCGTATATCACCAAGCGAAAATTGCCTCCAAACTAAGTTTACTGTTATTATTATTATTTTCATTTCATTTCGTTTCATTTCATTACATTCGCCTATAACAATTTTGTGACATTTTTATCTGCAATGTGACTTCGTTTATACAGTTATTTAGTCACACACATTTTGGCCTGGCTTGGCTTGGCTTGTGTGGGCTGCTCTCATTTTTATCTTCATATACATACTCGTATATTTTCATATGCCCACGACTCATTTACGAGTAAGTACATACATATGTGTCTATGTAAGTCAATTTAACCGTTACCTAACTGTGGTGACACATATTGAGCACGTGCAACATAAATATGTATACATATAAAGCCAACAACACGTGCCTGCCCGTTGGCTGTGTTCACCTGTGGGGCGTGATAGAAGCTTTAGCAAGGCGATGGCTGTGATTTGAGGACTCAGGGCTCTGGCGGAAAAAAGCAAGTCCATTTTACTTGGACTAGATCAAATCAGCATTATATGCTGCTACTATCATCCAAATAGGATCAGTAATAGAGTTTTTTATGAATAGATCGACGTTGGCGCCATCTAGCGGCTTAAAATATTGCCGTTAGCAAAGATTATGCTCTAGAAATTAGATTGAAATTGTTTCTAGTAGTCCTAGATTCTATATATTTTGAATAGTTTCTAAGTCAAGTGATCTCAAGGTTAGGATAGGTAGCTGTTGGTATACGCGCCAACACAGGCCAACAAAGGTCCCATTGCGATACCACGAGGTACAAAAACCCTACCCAAACCAAAAAGTGGAGTCAGCGAATCTAAAGATCTCTTTAGGCTCCACTTTGAGTGGTGGGGAAGACGACGCCAGAAATTTCAGCCTCTTAAACCATAGTGTGGGATATTCACACAGTAAAAGTTTTACAGTTTCAGGCTCCTCTTCCTTGTCTCTGAAGCTCCTACAGAAGTCATTAAAAGGCAACCTCAGTCTCTGAGCATATCTGCCGATAGTAATGTGACCGATAATCAGGTCAACAACAAGTGAGAGGTCCTCTCTACTTAGAAGAGTTATGAGCCCCCCAAGTACGTCTGGTAACCCAGTCCGGCCATACGAGTCTTCTGTGATTTCAGCTGCTAAGGCATTTCCATGTAGCAGTCGCTTCTGTAAGCAAAAAGCTTCCGTGAGCTTGTGTGTGGCGAGCGACATACTTAAACCCTTCCAAGCTAACGAAGGCGGAGCGAATGTGCTACACTCTTGCGAGTTCATCTTCCATCTTATTATCTTCCATATAACAGCGTCCAGGCAGGCACCCATCCACCAATGTTAAAGCAGCCTGCGTAGCCATCTTGTTAAGAGATTTACATCAATACTCAACAGGTGATGGACCCGATCGCCTTCAGCGCAGCCAGACTGTCAGAATAGATAAAAAATTTGTCGTGCGCGAATACTGCTTTAGAAAGATAGTCCGCTGCCTCTTGAATAGCAGCAAACTCCGCCTGAAATACGCTGTAATGTTCCAGAAGGTTAAAGCAGGGCTTAATTCCCATCAGGGCTACGAAGAAAACCCCTCCACCCAACTTACGATTTAGTAATTTAGATTCATCGGTGCAGATTTGAAGAGCACCCAACCGATTCGGGCGCTCATTGGACCAAAAGTCACTATACGGAATGACGACATCGAAGTTCCTCCCGAACATGGCGGTCGGTGCACAATATTCCTTCGCACTCGTTGCGGAATTATTTGAAAGATCCGCAAATACACTTACATTTACCTTCCAGCCTGAAAGTTTTCTTAAGCGCAAAGCTCATTGTTCATCCATGAGGTCTATCAGCAAAACACAAAATAAGGTATTCAGTGCCTCCTTTGGAGTGATGCGCGGCGCGCCACCTTTTGCAAGGTTAGAGTAATTTAACTCTTATCTTATTTTTGATTTTCGGAGATGCTCCTTCATAAAACTAAACTCCAGCTACGCCTCTGTGTACCTAAATAGCACACTGATGTACACTAGGGTTCCAACGATACCATTAAGGTATCGATACTTGCACTCGCTTTTAGTATCGCCACAAAGTATCCGTACTCGAGTATGTATAGGATGAAAAGCATCGATACCTACTTGGTATCGAAAATCGTTAAACAGCCTTATTCTGGAGCAGTTACTGAATTTTCCACTAAAAGTCAGGAACTGGACAAAATTTTCGTATTATTCCATGGTAAATTATGTAAATGGTAAATAGTAGCTTTATTTTCCTGTTGCAATAATACGAAACGATTATTATATTTTTCTCAGCTTTTTTCCTTTCCTGTCCCATTGCCAAATGCGTATGGTGGTCCCAAAAATCGTATTGCAGGGCAGAGCTTGGCTTGGATTTTCCTTCATATTTACATTGAGGCGGAGTGAATTGGGATTTTTTTTGAAATAATTATTGCTCTACCTGCTGAAAGTTGCCTTTCTATTATAGAAGTAAGACTGCAAAATATTATTGGCCTAGTCCTTTATTTGGAGGTGCCCCAATTCCAAAGTATCGAGACTTATTGGTATCGGCGAAATATCGGAGTGAGAAAGCATCGAGTAAAAAAGTACTCGGTTTCGCAACAAGAGTATCGAGTATTTACTTGTTCTCGGTGGTATCGTTGGAACCCTAATGTACACTGAAGAATGGACCTGTCATCTGCCCACCGCCAACTCACCTACTTTACCTCACACTACACACATTTTCAGTTAGAGTCCATAGCTCGTAATTGAAAAAGTTTTTGTCAACTGAATTACTGAATTGTCAAGCCCGCCACGAGCTTGCCTTCGCTTATCTACATTTGCAACTGCACTGTCTAAATCTCTCGTACTTCTCTACCTAAACCCCTGGCACACTCTCCCTTATCTCTATACATATATCGCTCTCTATATCCCTCTCATTCTTCTTTCCATACACGTAACTAAATCCGCAAAGCATAAAGTTTCTTTTTGGTTTTTGTTGCCAGTCTGTTACGCTTTACTGCAGATTTGCTTATAAAATTTTTGTGTGTGCCTTTTGAAAATTATTTTGCCATATTGGTTTATGGCAATTTTATTGTAATAATAATTTAAGCTAGTTTTTATTGCTTGTTGCGCCGTCAGTGAGCGGACGAGAACTGTATGAAAAAGATGTATGTATGTATTTTTTTTTTTGGCTACAAAAATTCAAATAAATAAAATTGTTTATGGATTTTAATTAAATTACAATATTTAGATTTGCAAATGTTTGTGCTTATTTAGGATTTGCAAGCTATTTTTTAATTAAATTCAAGTGCTATTTTTTTGATTTTGAAGAGTAGTATGAACATAGAAAAAAATTGTTAAATATTTTTACATTTGCTCTGTAAGTTGATATGTTTGTATGTATTTTGCAAATATTAATTAAGAAAGCATTAAATCAATAAGCTTAAGCTTTAAGCAAATCAAATGTTTAAATTCTTGTAATTAACTAAATTAAAAGTCATGCAGAATAGTTTTTTCTAGCATTTAGCTAGTAAAATAATGAATGAAAGGTGTTTGGAATGAATGGAATTTTCGAAACACGCTTCATTACTACTGCCATCTACTTTCTTATAAATTGCGTAGCCTTTTAGGCCAAGATAGAACGGTTGGAATTCTTTAAAAAGTGTTTGGAGCGAATGGAATTTTTGAAACACGCAACATTATCACTGCTATCTACTTTTTTTTTTATAATTTGAGCAGCCTTTTAGCAACAAAAAACTGGAAAATAGAACGCTTGCAATTTTTTAAAAAGTGTTTAGAACGAATGGAATTTTCGAAACAAGCGAAATTATGACTGCTATCTACTTTTAAGTAAACTGCGCAACCTTTTGGTAACAAAAAACGCCAATAACGAACGGCTGGAATTTTTTAAATTGCCTTTTAGCAACAAAAAACTGGAAAATAGAACGCTTGCAATTTTTTAAAAAGTGTTTAGAACGAATGGAATTTTCGAAACACGCAACATTATCACTGCTATCTACTTTTTTTTATAAATTGAGCAGCCTTTTAGCAACAAAAAACTGGAAAATAGAACGCTTGCAATTTTTTAAGAAGTGTTTAGAACGAATGGAATTTTCGAAACAAGCGAAATTATGACTGCTATCTACTTTTAAATAAACTGCGCAACCTTTTAGTAACAAAAAACGCCAATAACGAACGGCTGGAATTTTTTAAATTGTGTTTGAGACTAATGGAATTTTCGAAACACGCGAAATTATTACAGCTATTTACTTTTTAACAAATTGTGCAGCCTTTTAGGAACAAAAAATGCCAAGAGGTACGGTTAGAATTTATGGAACAGCTGTGAAACAAATGAGTGGTCCACTCTCAAAAGTCCCTATGTGAAATTTTCATAATAAGCCACAAAGTAGAAAAACAAAAATAGAATTTTGAATGTGTACATATAAAATTTAGAGAGACTTTTGAAAGTGTAATCGTTTTTAATGCTATTTTTTCAGAATACGGAAGGACTTTGCAATAAATTCTTAATGGACATTATACACCTTTAAATACTGTTACATAATCCATCAAAAACTCAATATCGAAAAAATTTCACATAGCCAGTTTTGAAAGTGGACTACTCAAATGTGATTTTGACAGGTAAGGCGCTAATTCACAACTTTCTATCCTTTCCATAGCAGGGGGCTGAAAACGTTAGAAATTAGCGGAAATAGAACTCAATGTGATGTAAAAAATCTGCTTTCTATTAAATTTTAATTGAAAATAAAATTGTCTGAAGCAAAATTGCCAATTTTCAGCCCTGAAATATTTTTATTGGCAAATGGGAACGAATGAAACATAAGAAACTTTGCGCAGCTTTTTTTTTTTTTTTTGTTATTAACTTCGCACTTACGCTTTGATCTCCAACTTGCAAACTTTTCAATCCGAGTTAATTCAGCGTGTCTTATGATGCGCGGAAATGATATCCAGTATCATTTTCATAACTTTTTCAAACCGGATATTATGCTTTATGAGGCAGAGCAATATGAGCAAGCAATACGCGCGCTGGCTCATATAACCAAAGCAACACACTTTTGGCAAAAAAAAAAGAAAAGCAAAAAAAAAAATTCTACCGATTAAAAACAAATATTTATTTACAATCGCATAACTTTTTACCGCATTTATTACTTTAGCTTTTGGCGTGAAACTTGCGCCACCACTAGCATTAAGTTTTAATGCCACATAAAAATAATAAAATTAAAAGTAAAATGTGGTACGGTCTTCTTCTTGCTCTTCCGCTGCTTATTTTTATTATAAGTTGGAAGCTGTTGTTGCCAATTTTTATAAACTTAATCGCCGTTATGGTGGATTTTGGCGAGCAGAATTTTGGCGAGCAGAATTTTGGCGATTTACTTTGTTTTTAATTCATAGCGATGCTTGGCGCGTTTGAAGCCTATAATAAAAATAGGTAAACAAACTTTTTAAGTTAAACGGTTTTATGTTATACATACATTGCATTGTTTAAGATAAATGTACTAAAAACCAAAAAATAATAAAATAGATACAGTCGTGGGAATTATAAACATTTGCATAGACTAGACTAAAATAATACCGGGGGGCACGTCAATTGTCTACAAATTATCGACTTAATGTGCGATAGAAGAATCGTTTAATTCGTCGTTAAGCAGTTGGCCCGCAGACGGTGAGGAAATTACTTACTATTTTCTTGCTCATGGAAATTCCAATAGTTATACACTCCATGTTAATAAAAGAGATGTTTCAACTAGTTTATCGTTGGACATTCACACGAGGAATCGTTTTACTGCTCGTAGTTACTCGCTCACCACTATGAAACCCTAAAACTCGCTTATAATCGAGCTTGCTAGCTTTTTTCCACATTCTAGCCCTACTTATCACACGTCCATCGTTGTCGGTTGAACAACTGCCTAATTATAGTGTAACATTACAAAACAAACATTTTAATCAACGATTGTAGACAATTGACGTGCCCCACGGTTTTATTTTAGTCTAGTCTATGCAAATGTTTATAATTCCCACGACTGTATCTATTTTATTATTTTTTGGTTTCTAGTACATTTATCTTAAACATTGCAATGTATGTATAACATAAAACCGTTTAACTTAAAAAGTTTTTTTACCTATTTTTATTTTCTAGTTTTTAGTTTTTATTTCGCATTCTGTTTAATTCATTTAGTGCTTCATTATTGCAAGGTTTCTTGCCCGTTAGTTTATTGCAGTCCAACGCCTCTATACGTAGTCCCTGCAAATAGGATTTTCAGTTTTAATTACCCCGATCTCAGCTCCACCTAGCGGAATTTTTTTTGAAGAAAATATTTCTTTTCAAGGTAGTAATACATGTTCCGAATTTCAGCCAAATCGGACCATAAATGCGATTTTTCTAAATATAGCGACCCACGCGCCACCTATCGGAAGTTTTTTTTAGGAAAATATTTCCTTTCAAGGTAGTAATACATGTTCCGAATTTCAGCCAAATCGGACCATAAATGCGATTTTTGTAAATATAGCGACCCACGCGCCACCTAGCGGAATTTTTTTTTTAAGCAAATATTTCTTTTCAATGTAGTAATACATGTTCCGAATTTCAGCCAAATCGGACCATAAATGCGATTTTTGTAAATATAGTGACCCACGCGCCACCTATCGGATTTTTTTTTTCATAATATTGCATTGTCATCGGTGTTATACATGCGTACAAAATTTCAGATTAATCGGTTGACAGGAAGAGGGTGAAATTTGAATTACTAAATTTGACCCAAGAATAAATAATAAATAAAAAAAAAACAAACGGGGTGAGCTAAATAAAACCGTTTAATAAAAATATATATAGTTGCTGGTAGCGGAGGAAAGGGGAATCGGAAGGTTAAAGAAGAGATAATTACAAATATTTGTTATTCCAAATGTGCGCGCGCTACTTTTTGGAAGGAAGTGAAAGAAAGTGAAGCTTAATTTTCATAAGCAAAGAGAAAATGCAAAGAAAAAAGCTGAAATTAAAAAATTTAAGTTTTTTAAACGGTGAGTTTTAATAAATCGTTTGCCTGCAATTTTGTTTTTGTTACAAAATCAATATTCTCTAATTTTGCTCACACGACTAAATAGCAGAAAATTATGCAAAAAACTACTTCTCATCGATATATTACAACTAGTGAACAATAATAGCTTAAAAAAACTAAAAAACACGCTTTAATCTTAAAATCGTACTAAAAATTAAGAAA